>JARHVA010005581.1:1142500-1159135 GCA_037957365.1 Torreya grandis
GTATGGCCTAGTGCCTTGTGATATTCATAGAATGAATTAGAATCATATTTATTTGGAAGAATCCTAGTCATATAAATGTCTTTGATGGAAGGGAGAGATATAATATTGCATTCCAAAAATTATTATATAACTCTTGCTTGAGACTGAGGAAGAGTCATGTAAGCTCTCCCTAGAGGATCTGATAGGATCATGTGAGGAGGTGACTCTAAAGTTCCATTAACTATCATTTTTGAATCATTCATGTTCTCATTAGGATTTACCTTGTATGGAATATTATTAGAAATATTATTAATTGGATCTGATCTAGTTTTGTACTTTAGTTTTCCCATGGAGATAAGCTTGATTTATCATTATTTAACTGTATGGAAAATATATATAAATGATGGAAAATTATTGAATAGGATAGCTTCATGAAATTTTGGTATCAAAATCTACTTGAATATGTCTTGGATTTATTTATCCACCATGGGGCTAGTCATCTTAGTTAATATAGTTTTATATTGTAAAAAATATTCTTATATTGGATCATTGTAACTTTTTTTAGTTGTGCCACTTGAGCATAAGAAACTTTATCACTTATGTTGATTGAAAAGTATACCAAAAACATAGATTATAATAGATTTAATTTTGTGATGGGATGATTAGGAATATCATAGAACCATTGTAATGCATAATCCTTTAAACTATGAGGGAACAACTTAGTGAGGAGCCAATCATTAGACACATAGTCCAAACATGTTATGTTTAAATCTCATAGATGATTCTCTATGGTGTCACCCTTATCATCATACAAATTAATCTTGGGTTCCACAAATATGGATGACAAGGGAGTTTCCACTATATTATATGCCAAAGGTGTATGTAAAATAACATGAGATTCTAAGGCATTATATGGTCTGGTGGCACTCTGTTGAAGATGTAACACCTTGGCCTATAGATCATGGTTCTCATGCATAAGGGATAATACATATCAAGAGGATTAAATTTCCATATGAGATGTTGACATCTTTGAAGGTTTCCAAGTTAGAACATGTTTTTTTTAAAAGATGAGATGCCCCAATAGTAGGTGTAATAATATTGGCATCTATGCGAGTATAAGATTGGCCATTAATATATTTGTTCTTTATTTCTATTATGGTTTGAAAAATATTTACATGATCATGAGGATGTTATCAAAATCTAACTCTAATTTTTTTTAAAATATCATTCTTATTGATTATATGATTTTATTTATCAAGTGGGGGAGTGTGTCTTGATTCCCATCATATTTATCATATTGATATTGATTGTATTGATCATGTTTATATGTATTATCATGGAATTACACATAATCAAGGTGTGAAGGATCAATGGGGGGGGCGGGGGGCGGGGGGGGGGGGGGCGGGGGGGGGGGGCGGTGGGAACAGGCTGTAATTGGTCCTTAATCCATGGTTAAGCTAAAATATAAGGAATTTGGGTATGCTTAATGTTATTGCCACTAAGTCTAGCACTTATGAAAGGAAGAGATATAACTTTTTGAGATGGCATATAAAAAATAAAATGAAATAATGCTACTAAAACATAATATAAAAAAATTTTAAATCATAACATAGACAAGGTAAATAGGAAAAATAAGGGTAAAAAACCTAATAAAATATATTGATAGGGTCTATGTAGTATTCTAAGTAAGTTAGGTTCACCAAATGACTTAATGTTTAAGGCTTAAAAATGTAAATGCTAGGTTACAAAAGGGTCTGATTATAGTAAATAATGGGAGAGATATAAAATAAATTAAACCACTAATCTTTTAAATAGTTGACCTAATTTGATGTTTCAAAAATAGTAATAAATGACATAAACAAGTATTTAGCTAGAAACTAATAGATAGATGATCTAGAGGTTGAAAACTGGCACCAATGTTGATCAAGATGTCATGAATAGAACCTAGGTGTTAGAAATAATCCTAGATAGTAATGTGGTACCTTTTATAATAGTTAAACATGATAGTTTCATATGTTTGTGATAATATCCTTATGTAGGGACTGATGTGAACTTTTGGGAGAAGTTTTGTTTGAGTTTAATAGGCATGTTCCTATGTGGAAGGAACTTGCTTCACTATCTATGAAATGTTTTGGACTAATTTGTATGAAAAACCTATATTTCCATCTTGATATGGTTTATAATAAGCAAAAATAGGAAAAGTGCAATGTTAGATGTATAGTCTAGATGTCCTCAACACCCCTCTATTGTAAGATTTGCCTACATACTAATACCTCTATAAGGGTCAATACCGATGTATTTCTCTAAATATAAGTATTGGTGGAAGTGAAATTTAATGATAATATGAGTGTAAATTTGAGTGATTTAAATGAGAATTGAGACTTGAAATATATATGGATTCTAATCTTAGGGTGGTTTTAGATTATTATATGCAAAATTAGGGGAAAATAGGGACTAATAACCTTGATCGTGCACTACTTATTTAGAGCCTATTTATGTGTTTTAGATTTGATTTCCATGTAGTGGATAAAGAGATAAAGGTCATGAATTTATAATAATTTGGTTCTTATGAATAATTTTAAATAGTTATAATCTGACCCTAGGTGTCTTAGTAATTGGAAACATATTTGTTAGTGTCAAAATTTGACAAAGGACACTAACACTGTACATTGGTCACTAGCATGGGGTGCTAGTGTCCAAAGAGTTGTGTTAGTGTCCACATGGAAAAAACTAGGGCATTATGGGACTATATCCCTATGAGATTTTTTGGGATTGAGTTTTTTATGTCTAAGGATGTGTAATACCTACTTGAAAGTTATATAAGGGTTGAAAGTGGCCCTATGATAGATTTATGGCTAAGTTAGGGATGGGTTATCTCAAGTCACACTCATTACACTCAAGTCATATTTTATATGATTAAAAAAAGTATATTTCAATAAAATAATGACCCACTTTCACTTAATGAGTTTGATAATATGTCAAGGCATGAATTATGTAATAAATAACATACTATTTTCTTGACTCATCTTGTAGCACAATAATTGTCCCAACTAAGATAGGATGGATGACATGTACAAAATGAAAGGATTATCACTATAACATGGTTTAATATTAGGATCATAAAGTAATTATTAGTTCATGTTATTAAAATAATTTTTACATGTATTGTTATATTCAAGAGAAACACCTTTCTTGAGGTTGGATTTTATTGAATATATGCAATAAGCCATCTTGAGGATAAATCATTGGATTGAAACAAGTTTCCCAAGGTAAGTGTGAACCTCAATAATGAATTGAGTAATATTAATGTTTAAAATAAAACTAATTTTTTAGGATATAAATCATTATCTCATAAATAAACTAAGCATCATAACAACTTTCTGGATGTGAAATAAAAAAATGTGTTTGTAAGGATTGAGTCAAGATTTGTATTTTATAAGACTATCAAATATGATAAAAATAATGTGAAGATAACTTTCATGATGTTTAAATTTGGAAATAATATCATCCACATAGGTTTTGACTATCTTATAAATGAGGTCATGAAATATATGGGCCATCATACGTTGATAAATTTATTTTTCATTTTTAAGCCCATATTAAGATAGTAATACGTTCCCCATACAATAGTGAAATTATTTTTGTGTTGATCCTCAAGAGCAATATTAAACTAATTATATCTAAAAATATATCCATGAGGGATATAATCTCATAAAAAACTATATAATCAATAATGGCATCAATTTGTGGTAGAGGAAACATATCTTTGGGACACACTTAGTTTCTAATAAAAAAGTAAACATAGATGTAAATGACCATCTTAATTTTTTTATGAATGGAAGCAATGTTTGAAACCCATTGTGAGTAATCTATTGTATTAATGAACTCAACATCTAAGAGTTTGATAATTTATTTTTAACATAAAGTCAAAACCTTGGGAGGATTTTTTTATGTTTTTAAAACACATGTTTTGCATCTATATATGTTATGATGTTATGGATAACTATGAAACAGTTAATGTTGGGCATGTATTCATATGACCAAGTAAATTCTTCATGATAATTGTTGAAAAAATATCCTTATATATATATATATCTTAAGGAAAAAGTTATTTATAGGTTTGAGAGAGGTAGTTGTGTCATTGTTAATTTCAAAAGATTAATCAATGAGCATTAAATTTCCATCTTGGAAATGATATGAAGTTTAAGGAAGCTTAGTAATATGATACTTTTTTTTATCAATTCTATTAATGAGATTAATAAAACGAGGAAACTTTTTTTGAAAATTTCCAATCTTGTGATGTTTACAAGGAATTTGAGGATATCAATCATGGAGTACTTATATTATAGTTTGATCTCTAGGAAGCATAGGTAAATCTCCATAGTATTCAAAATCTACTTCAAGATCCATGATCTAGTAACTTGTACTGTAAAACTCAAAATGAATTTTTATTACAATGGTATATTTAGCATATAAGGTAATAGTAGTAGGCAAAGTAGAAGGTAAATAACTCTACTATATGGTATTGTCCTAGTCGATATAGTCTTGTATATAAAGGTTGGGTTAAACTATATTGATACAATTAATATGGATAAAATAATTTTTGATTGTATTTGTTTATCCAATATAGTTTACTATAAATGATGATGATAATTATATTATTAGCTGATGATAATTTTGCAATACAATTGGGGACTAAAGTTTGAAATGTTTTATGTTGTCCTATACATCTTGAAACTATAGTGACACATTGATTGGTATGAATTTGGTTGATAATTTTATAAATATGCTAAACTATTTGGATGTTATTAGGTTGGTATATGTTTTAATATTTGGGGAAACAAATTTTATAAACAACCCACTTATTGTTTAATAAGGATGGAGTTGATAAGAGGGACATAACCTTTATGTTAAAGTTCATCTTCACTAAAATTAGAGAATATGTGAAATACATGAACATCTATATTAAAATCATGCATTTTATAAAGAGTATGTTGATAATTCATTGAATCAAAAACTCAACATTACTATTAAGTCATAATGTAATCATCATTATAGGATGGAGAAATTTTACATCCATGAGAAGCTGGCAAAGAAACCTTAGTGGAGGTGTATTTGGTGGAGACACCTACATTAACATAAGTGTAAGGAAACATTATTAAAGGATATTTAAATAATTTGGTGACTCCTACATCATTTCAAAAAAAATTATCTTCTATATAGGTGTCTTCATTATAATTACATGGGGGATTAATTTTAGTATTGTCATCAATAAAATGAATGGTTCTATCTTGTGGAAGGAGAAAAGGAGGAAGAAATTTAACTATAATGAGATAATAGAGTGGTATTACATATGTTTTTAAACTCCTTTGGTTCATCATCATCATAATTTTAAAGAGTGACTTCAAGATAAATATTCATGTTGATGAACTCAGTTAGAGGAGGACTATTAATATGAGTTATAGTAGGGATGCAATAATAGGATTTAGAATTTGGAATTTTAATGCTCTGAAGGTTTATATTTGCTTCGTACTTGTAATATTTTCCCTTATAGATGAAATTTATTATTTGGATAAAATAATATGTAATATATCCCATGTGTTGAGCCCATAGACATCCTAAAAGGATGTTAGAATAAAAAGGATGATTTGTTATGCCCTAACACACACACACACACACACACACCCCATTTTAAAATAATAAAATAGGAGTCCAATATCAATTTAACTTACTTTTTATGTCTTTTTGAAGAAAAATTATATGATATATAATTTTTGAAAAATATTAATTTAATAAATTTATCTAAAACTTTATAAATTCACTTGACTAGTATGGTTTCTAGTTGTTTGCTAAGTAGAGAAACCCACAACTTTCACCTCACTATTTATAGGGTATTTTTAAAGATAAAAGTAATTGAATTTGTACCTAATCCTTAATATAAAAATTAATATTTTCCTTCAATCTTTTATAAAATATATATGTATTTGGTTCATTTTACATTTTATATGACTAATTGAGTTAACATGTTTTACTAGTAGAGGGTTTGCCTTGTCTACATTGTGACTTAAATATAATATCTTGCACTTAGGCATTTATTAAACCATACCTAAGTTTACCCTTTTCATGTGACATATTTTCATGAATATAGAGATCCAAGTTTAAATAATAAGTCATCCTAACCTCTTAGAGGTGATGTTAGTAGATCTTTTTGTACAAATGATATTGGGCAAGTGGATTAGTGACATCCATCCACATGTCACCATCCTAGCCTCCCAGAGGATACATTAGTATATCCTTTTGTGAATATGATATTTGGAAAATAAATATAAAATATTCATCCATGTATTATAATTTCAATCACTTGAAGGCCTTGATCTATGAATAGTGTACAAAACCTAACTATTCATTAGAATAACAAGAGCATGCCACTTGTCACCTCTTGCTAACCCATGTACCAAAGGAAAGAATTATAATGAATCTTGACACTAATATGAGCATAATGGAGACATGAAAACATGTGTCCTTCAAATACATGAAATAAAATACAAATACACTAAGATAAAGGCCAAAAGAGAATAAAAGAGACATATGTCATATCACCATGACTAAACATCTGAGAACATGTAGAAAAAGCCACATGGAATTAAAAATCTATGGAAATAAAGTTTTATGGATTTAAAATGAAAATACTAAGTGGAGAAATCCATTGTAACCATTAATTCACTTGAATCAATGAATTAATACTTGAATTCTCAAAGAAGATGAAACTAAATCATTATATTTTATATTATCAAATCTAGTTTAATCACACTAGATTTAAACACTTGAGTGCATACTATGAATTTAGAGCTCTTTTTCAGCAAATAAATTTATGATTTTTTTCATAAAGTAGAATATTTTCAAACCATATATTCAATGGAAGATGTTGTGGCATAGAATTTCACCCTATGATATGGATCCTTAGGCTCTCTCACTCCTAGATACAAAATGATATCAACCCCAAGTTGTGGGTATCCTATGATGGGAATGAACCTCCATAAGGCTAGTTTCTCTTGGTAGATCACCTAAAATACAATTTTTTCTTGGGAAAGGGGTAAAAAAAATACATTAAATGACTAAAATCATAAAAATGGTGATGCACAGAACTAAGAGATGCTTCTATTGCTCATAATAGACACAATGGTAGATCAAATATCTCTCGCTCACACAATCTCTTACACTATCTAGTTTTTCATAAATGATTCCATGTGAGGCATCCTAGACAAGGATAAATCATAGAGGAATGGTAAAAATCACACTATAACTCCACCTATGACTGAAATAACACAAAATCGTACCTTCAAACACCTTAAATCTCTTGCAAAAAGGCAAGAAAGAGAGGATAAACACCAAGGAAGAAGACCTCTTCATAGGGCATTCATGCACAAACTATAGAGAACACAAAGTACAGTCAAATACATAATAAAAATAGGTAATAGTATCACTTCAAGGGCTGATCTTTAAAAATTTTGATAGGGTTTTTTCTTGTCAAATGAGAGTATCTCTTATAATGAGAAGTAAATGATATATATATATATATATATATACATATATATATATATATGTGTATATATATATATATATACATATATATATATATATATATATATATATATGTATATATATATATACATATATATATATATATATATACACATACATATATATATATATGTATATATATATATATACATATATATATATATATATATGTATGTGTATATATATATATATATATATGTATGTATATATGTATATATATATATATATATACATATATATATGTATATATATATATATACATATGTATATATATATATATGTATATATATATATATATACATATATATATATATATGTATATATATATATATATATATATGTATGTATATATATATATATGTATATATATATATATATGTATATATATATATATATATATGTATGTATATATATATATATATATATATAAGAAGGTAATAGAAAAAGGAGGATAAAGATTTAAATCCTCAATAAATGAGATTATAGGCCCATAATAGATATAAGGGAGATGTTTAGGCCCTCATTTCTATATTTTTATACTTGATATTCACCCTTGCTTGCACTTTAAGCTCTTATTAACCTCAAAAGGCCTCTTTTTCTTCCCATTGGCCCATACAAGGCTCTTAAGGTCTAAAAATTTGATAAATTGAGTGATGTCATCATCCAATACATGGATAAATTCTTAAATTTTTATAATATCCTTTAATTCCCTACTTTTGTTGACAATCCATTCAACTCCCTCAACATGTCCACTTGCCTTCTACACCACATCTCCACTTGGTTTTCTAGAAGCCTCTAACAACTTTGTGAAGGCTCGTCACTTTATATAATGATTTTTGGTTGACCTTGAGGGTTTGTTTGAATTTAATATTTTAATAAATATTATTTTCTCCTTCAAAATAAAATAACACCATACAACCTATAACTTGAATCTTTGCTCATAACATAGCCTAGAAAGGCTTCTTGAGGGCTATTAACCATTATTTATTTCTAATGTAGGATTGATAATAAGTTTAAAAGACCTAAATATGCATATTAAAGGTGTAAATTTGTGTTTAAAATACCATTTTAGGCATTCCAAAACCTGAATTTTTTTATACTCCATTAATGAAGGTCTTCAAGCTCCAACCTTTCTTCATTGTTTGCTATATAACTCCCATTTAGGGTCACCTTGACACCATGGTAGCCATTTTGGGACATGTATAAGAATTAAATACATCCATAAATTAATATAAGGATTAAAATTAATTTTTATTCCTCATTAAATACTTGAAACAATGGTGTAAACCTCCATTAGACTTGCAACTATGAGCTTTTGTAGGCTATTTTGAGCCTAAAAAACACCATGATAGTTTATAAATTGGTGTATATTAATTATTTGATCATGAAATGGGTATAAAAAGTATTTTAAAATATCCTAAACTATATAATATACCTAAAAACAAATTTTCAGCTCTTAATTCCAAGCATAACTCTAAAAAATGCAATCTTTGTGCTCTCTTAAGCTCTCTAAGCCAATACAGTTCCCTAGAAGTGATTTTCTTTTAATGAATCAAATTTTGGATTGGTTTTCATTTTATGATTATTTAATCAGACCTTTAAATGATTTATACGCATAATAAAATATTTTTTGTCATTTGAAAAGTCCTAGAACACTCGATTCCAACTCCATGTGTGAGTTAGCAAGTGAGAATCCTTGAAATGCTTCTTTAATAGACATGTAATTTGAAATTTTATCTTTCATAAAGTATAATATGTCAATTAAAAAACTTTTATCACTTTAATTACATAAAAAAATAAATCCATGTGAAATTTCAAGTCATTTAATCAAGTGAAACTCAAAATATGCATCTTTTGGGGTTGGCTCAACTTGCCTTGTCTCATTTTGAACATGTGTAGCTCTGCATTTTTCCATTTTGTTGAGTTTTATGAAGTACCTAGACTTAATTATTTTTTATTTTGGACTAAGATGGACCCATAAAAATATTACAATCATTTTTTGGCCGTTGTAAACCATAAAAACTATCCAGAATCACTAATTTAGACTTGTAACACACTCAGAAAGTGAAAACCAAGAAACCTAGAAAGTAAGAAATGGGAATATATTGAGATTTATGAGGTATAAATACCTTTTTATTTTTTATTTTTTAAATTTAATGACACACAACACTTATACAATAAATTTTTTATCATCCAATCCTTTAAATTTTTTAAAAACACCCTTTTTGACTATTCCCACTTGCATGATAAAACATTAAAACTTGTAAATTTGAACTTATCAAATTTATACCTTAAAAATTTGATTAATTAAGGTTTATAAATGTCATATATGTCACATAAGATCTCAAACTAGATCTATTTTTCAATAAAGAACTCAAAAAATGTAATTCATCTCCCAAATCTGAGTTGTGAGTGTTTAAGAAGGGTTTTACTCAATGATTGTTCATAGAGTTACATGCATTTATATTTTGAGAAATTCATAAAATTTATTTATTAATAGCCCCTAAAAATTAAACAAAATTTTAATCCTCCAATTCAACCCCTCAATAATATACTCATCAACTAAAACATCACTTTGAACTTGTAGTTGCAAGCTTTGTTGAAAGAGTGCATTTTGGCCTAAAACATCAAAATTTGGTTTGAAAGGTATTTAAAACATTTTAAAATATTTTAAATACCGTTATAATACCTATAATATATCACTCCATGGTTTTATATACTCCCTCATGGTCAAAACCTCTTATACTACCTGTAGGTGGTGATCAGCTTCTTAAGGCTTAAGATAGGTTTCTTACTCTCCATCTCGCTTGAGGCCTCTAATGGTTATTAAAACTGATAATTAATCTTGGGATGATTTATTTACTTATTTTGTGACCCATTTCCACCCAAAGTCTCCTTGAAATAGTCTTGGAAGATTTGCAATTTTCAAGGCATGAAGGTGTACGTTGTGGTCTCAAGCTAGTTTAGGTTCCTCAAGCTCCATTTGGCCTCCTTAGGTGCTTACATGAAGTCATGTGTATAATAATAAACATTAATAATCATTTTTTAGGGAGATAAATAAACTTTTAACACACTTGTGTAAGGCATTTAAACTTACAACTTATTGGTCACCATTAATGGAGAATGACAATTTTACTCAAAAACCTTCAAAACGTGTTTGGACCTTCATGTACATAAACACCCTTCTATCAGAGGTTTATTTATAATAATTTTATTTTTTCAAAATATATTTTTAACCTCAATTTTTATATAACACCTTGTTTCATGGTTGAGGTTCATACAAGCTTTTATCTCCTTGTAGCCTTGAAAACATGCAAAGCTCCTTGTTAATAGTAATATACAAGTGATATAAACAAACCAAACATTTTTTTGAGTAGAAATTTTTCCCATACTACTGTATGAACTATTTTATAATTGAAAACCCAAGTTAAACATGTTTACTCCACGCTTCTCTCTACCTAATTAGGCTTCTTTTAGGCTTGTAAGCTCCAAGACTAAATTTTTGCATCTTTGAGATCCCACACATGGGAAACATCCTAGAAATGTTTGAATAAATTTTTGGGTGTTATTTTGATGCCAAATTAGAAGTTTTGTGTCTTTTATTTCATGTGTAAACCAAGAAATGCATAGACGCTAGGCATGATAAATGCATATGCCTGAGAGGGTAATGAACTATAACACCTCTAATAATATATTGGAAACACATAAGGATTTTTTGTGATGATTTATGAGGCTTGAAAAAAACATACAAACCTCACATATAGCTATATGGGAATGGAACTAGGTAGAAACCCCATTGAAGGCCCTCTTTCAAGCTTGGGCATCACAGACTAAGGGCCTATATTTATATTTATGATGATATTCATGCCTAAAAATAATTTTATATTCCTTAGGGAGGAAATTATAAATACCTTAGATGCTTGTAAGACACAATAAAGCTATTTTACTAATCAAATCCCATAAAAACTATTCAAACATGCCTCTAAGAATGCCAAAACTACATCCTTCTTCACTCAAACAACTCTCCTCCACTCCAAATGAATTGAAATGGTCTCAAACAAGTTTTAATGGGTTAAATGATCTAAAATGAGGTTATGAAGTCTAAAACCATTTTAATTATTCAAAAATCCCAACTTTTACTTAAAGTTTTATATTTGAAGGTTCTTAGAGTCATCTAATGCACTTTTGATGTATTTTGGGTAATTTGGTTCCATAAGACTCCATTTTTTACTTTATGATAGATTTTATTGGCTGATAAAATTTTATTTTCTCTCATTCATGTCATTATATTCTCAAAAACCTTGGAAAACAAGTTATATCTTTCACTTAGAGCCCAAAAACCCATTTTTAGGCCCTTACCTTAAAGTTTCTAAATTTACCTTAATCCTTGCTAAAATGTTTCAAAGGAGTGAAAGGACATTGATGTATGCCAAGAAAATGTTATTCTCTCTCCATCATTAGATAACCCACTTTAATAGGATCCTAATATGGTTCATAACACCATACCAAGATCCTCTAAGGTAGTGCACTACATCATCAAGTCATGACTAGAAAAAGAGTAGTCATCAAGGCAAAAGGAGTCACTAAATGGCTTGGGAGGATGGTAAAGTCCACTTAGGAAAAAAATTTGTATGTAGGATAATTTTAACCAATATCACATAAGATAGAAGGCCTGAGATATGTCTCTTTCATAGATTTTATGCTCTGTGATATGCATATGAGCATTGCACTATGTGAGAGGTGGCATGTAAACACATGTACTTTTTGGCTACCTATAGGTGATATGAATGTGACATTTGGAGATGTCTATTATATCCTAAAATTACTAATCTCTAGGAAACAAGTTGTAGTATATGCGGATACTAATCCTTGACATATACAATGGGCATCTAGGTAATTCTCTACCATGATGGTAGGGACTCATTGCTCAAGGAGTTAGAGTGACATTTTGTTGACCATGATTGTGATGGTAGATGTTACATGATTGAAAAATATTCTAGCTATGCTTTTTTTATAATTTATTACCATGTATGGGAGTGGAATCTCTATCTCATACAATATGAATGAGATAATGTAATATATTGAGCATCATGGCACCTTGTATTATTGGGGTCATACCATATTGGATCATTTATGTAATGACTTATACCACTTTACATAGGAGATGAGTGGTGGGGGTATTAGTGTGTTGACACTATTACATCATTGGGTATATGATCACATAGTTGTAATTAGGCCAATGGCAAATCCATGAGATGGATGGCATCACTTGTATGTATTTACATAGATATTGATGAGGATAGGGCATGCACTGAGGAAGAGCACTACATATTGCTAGTAGTTATTAGATAGTTTAAGAGTAGAGGATATTATTTGGAGACCCTACAAGGGATACCACGGGTGGCCTAAGGATAACACATAATTAATTCATGTTTGAGTTAGCTAGTAGATACATTATCACTAGGATAATGTATATGAGTGGTTTCATTATGAGAGATTTACCTAATAGTTCAGTGTTGTACAAGATGTGACTTCATTACCCATGGTATGGTTGAAGATCTCTTGAGCTCTTGTCAATCTATGTAGTAGTACAAAGCCATCTATTTTTGAGGTAGCTCATACACTAATTATGGATCATAATTTAAATATTTAGGTAATATATTAGGATGATGTTGTAGTGACCAAGGCTTACATAACCTGGTGGAGTGAGCATAGATGGGAATCTTTGTTCCTAAGAGATGGGATGATAACAGAGGAGGTACTAGATGTAGATTACTTGAGGACTATTGATGGTAAGTTAGATAGTTCATTTGTATGTTTTATGTAATGTTGATCATGTGTTTTAATATAATAGGATTCTTACTAATTATATGGATACTTATAGGTGTAGGATATGATGAGTATTAAGAGGTCATAATTGAGTCAATGTTATATTAGTTGACATGGCATATTCTAGATGATGTCATAGATGATGGATTGGTGAAGAGGGACACCAATGTAGCTAGAGTGCATGCTCATTTATTTTATTATGCATCAATAATGACTATGGCATTTAGGTGAGAAATAATAGATAGAGATGAGTTACGTGTAGAGTTACAAAGGTAGACGATGCCCTCTTCTGATGCTTTAGGAGGGGTGAGTAGTTATATAATAGACTAGATACAAGTTTAGTAGGAGTATGCTGAGTGTAGATATGAGATTGAAATGTACCAAATAAATAGAATAGGCATAGCCATATATCAAGGTCTCATAGAGATAGTGGGGCCTCTAGTTCTAGTTTTTATATGTTTGATAGTGAGAATGAGTGAGATGGTTATAATAATCATGTTCACATTATTGAGTGAAGCATTATATTTTTATTGAAATGATGTTATGAGTTATAGACATACATACATACATACATACATAAATATATTATTGTTTTAATTTAGAATTATGTATTGGCATCTAGATCTGATTATATTATATAATTTTTTATGCATTTAAATTTGTTTGATTGTTTAAAATGTTGATGTTTCTAATTTTATTTTAGCTGGATTAATGTTAATTGATTTTTATATGTGTTATGAATGTTTTAGGCATATGTGTAAGAGATTCAAGTTTTATTATTATTTTGGTATATGTTTTTTTTGTTATATCTCATAATATGTCTATGTGTATAACATGTGATGGAGATATGGCATGAATAACCAATTACCATAACATTCATGTTGTGTTATTATAGATGTATACTTTGAAACTAGAGCTGCATGTGATGCACTGCTAGTGAATAACTATGTAGACCTTGACGTAAAAATCATGATTGTTTGACACTTTGAAGATGCACTATGAGTTTTCCAATATATTATAAATATTTTTATTTGTGTATAAATTGAATTTGGGGTTTGATCTATGTAATCATTTCCATATATATTTTTTGATTTTTGAACTGAAACTATGCCCTAGGATTGGTAATTATTCTCAAATATTTTGATTGGTGTGGATAATGGAGGTGCATTTTGAGATATATAATTGTTTTCAAAGATTTTTATTGGTGTTTTTACTAAAATTATGACTTTTTGTGTGTAATTATTCCCAAATATCTTAGTTGGTGTATGCATTAGAGGTGCAATCTATGAACTAGTCTCCATCACTTCTAAGGCTATGATGTATGGTATTACCAATAAATAGTTTTCATAGAAGTCATAGGGATCATATGATGACTAACCAATGGTTCCATAAAAGGAACATCCTAGGATAACTGCATCATAGATTTTGATTTTGGAGAGTATGTAAAATGATGGTTTTACTCCCCTTGTTTGAACTCTATGATGCTTATGCTAACATAGTAGTCAATGTAAGCTCTGAGTGCATAGTAATGGTCATCTAAATTTCCATTTATCTACTAAATATATAATAATTATTATGTCTTACTTGGTACAAATAATGTGGTGGATGATGATTAGTCTAAGTGTGATCATCCCCTTATCTAGTAGTGTAGCTAAGATGTCATGAGGCCTAGCCCTTATATAAAAATTGTATAATGCCCCTTGTGTATATCATATGTACCACTCACTGTAGATTGTGTTATCTATATTGTATATTTTACATTACTAAGTATTTTTATTGGTTATTTTTGTTCCACTATTTTTTGAATTATAAGTGGAGTAGGATCTTGTACCAAATTTGATGACTAAGGTTCTAAGGGGTTTATAGCCAAATCTACATCTAATTTTGTAATTACTAATCCAAATTATGCCTCTAATGGTATATCCATGTTGTATAGATGTTTGAATTATTTATATGTCTAAAATAACAATCTATCCTTAAGATGAGAGATTAAACCTCTAGAAAAAATATATTTCATTTATAAATATATTGGTTGATAATTTAATTGATGTAAGCAAGCTTTAAACCATAGAATATATTCTGATGCAGGCTATGTTTCTCTTAGTCCAGTGAATTTAACCTCTCATATGTGACTAGAGGTCCCCTTATTATATATATAATTCCTGATGAAGACTATCTCTATTGCCTCATACATTTGTAAATATCCACTAGAGAGTGTATGGTGGAACCAATCTAGTGCTTTGTCCTTTACTAAATTTGGAAACACTTACAATAGAATGAACTTGTTTCTAATGTGATCCATGTATTTATCATAAGCCTAAATGTGTAAATATACATCTCCTTGTCCATCAAAGATAGGTAACACTAAAATATAAAAGATATGTGGGAACCTCATTATTGATATCATACATGAAATAGGGTTATTATGGGTAAAATTGGCATGAACCTGAGATTTCTATGCTTCATTCTCCAAAGTGATATGATGTAATTTTTTTTACAACTTCCCCACATCATGCATTAAATAAATTAATACTTTTTGAAATATATTATCATTATAAATGGGTTGTTAATGATTTCATTTTATTGCTTATTTTATTAATTGGTATGTTAGATTGGAAATCTTGTTTAAGAAGGGTCAATGTGATCTAAATAACCTTTCAAGGTGTGATATCTTGGACCCGGTTAGATGAAAATGAGTTATCACCCTCATTTAGGTTTTTTTGAGAACTAGGTTCTATCATATTAAGGGGGGTTTAAGGTGGATTCATTGGTATATTCTATATTGTTAGGTTGAATATAAGGTGCTTTATTCTCTAGTGAATGAAAATTATGCACATAAGAATAAGTATGTGTGTGTATTATGGTATGTGATGTATTATTTGGTTAAGAAATAGAGATATGTGAGGTAAGAGAAGAACTATAATTTGTATATTTTATTTCATCTTCATCATAATCATAATAATCATCATTATCACACAGTTCATCAAAATCTGAATTTAATTGATTTGAAGAGGTAAGAGTAGAATAAGTATCATAAACATGCTCATTAAGAGGAAAAGGATAAGATTTTAATTTTTTAATACTAAGTCATGTATCCTCATGTGTACGTGTAAAGCACTATATTTATTCACTAGTAATTTTTTAAATACAATCATTATTATCACTTTCTATTTGAGAATCAAGGGAAGGAGTAACAACCATGTTTTATTTTTACACAATATGGCATATAGGAGAAGGGTTAGAAAC
>JARHVA010005582.1:0-417500 GCA_037957365.1 Torreya grandis
TAGCTTTATAAGGTAAAGAACTAGAGATGTCAGAATAGTGATTCCTATTGTGGCTAATGTGGCTGATGTTGTGAGCCAATGAAGTAAACACAAATTTATTCAATTCAGTAGCTTGAGATCCTCATACAATCTGTCAATCTAGTCTTTGGAATGATTTGTACAGAGCTTCGATAGCCAGGGGAATGATAGTCGAGTTCTGGTGCTTGAAATCTCAAAGTGTGCATGTGAATATGTGAAAAGGTGGCCCTAGCTCAATGTTAGAGCTTGGCTTATGTAACCGATGCGGGTGATCCTACTAGTGTCAACATAGAACAACCAACATTGGCTGAGGGTTGACTGATGTCGTTAGAGAGGGAATAGGTAAAAGGGCTATTTTTATCTCTTTGCCTATTTCTCCACCTACCAAGTGCCTTTTCCATTGGAGAATGGTCAAAAACAAGGGCTTATGAGGCACAGGAGTTGGTTAGGAAGTTAAGATGGAGTGAGAATAGGTCATGGGTAGTTAGGATTTGGAGGACCTAGTCTCAGGCTGACTCATAGGCTAAGAAATGGTCTTAGGGTGAGGTGTCCAAGGTGAGGTAATTAATTTAAAATAAGTAATTTTTAAATTAATAATCTATGCAAGTGTGGGTTAGGAATGTTAACATTTAGAAGGGGACCAAGGGGGGTTGACACGATATTGGTTGTCTACATTTTCCCCTTTTTGTCTTGTGGTTTGTTCTGATGAATTGCAAGACAAAAATAGATGTAAGTTGCCCCAAGTATGGGATGAGGTATTCCCCCTCAAAGTAGGAATTGAGAGAAGGAAATATGAAATCAGGTGCTAATTTGATAAGAAGTGGATGGGTGGGATGAGGTTGGATTTTGAACACTGCAATAGTTGAGATTGCGCGTATACCACTTCACTTGATAGGTAGGTCAAATTGTCACAAGAAAGGTCGAGGAGAACTAAAATCAAAGTAACTAGTCCCCAACTTATTATTGGTAGTTGATTTGGTTAAAATGATAAAAGTTGTAGCTGTAATGGTTGAGGAGGACTAAAATTGAAGTAATCAATCCCCAGCTTATTAGTGGTAGCTGATTGGGTTAGATTGATCAAAGTTATAGTTTCAATGGTCATCATGTTCCAAGTATCTGGGCTAGGAAGTACTCCTAGAAAACACAAAAATGTCATAGATATAAGGAATCAACTTGATCATGATCTGATAATAGGTGTGAGGGGTGCGTATAATTTGTTAACTATTCATGAGGTAGCATACGCAATCAAAACAACTAAGGCAAAGTTGTCTTGAAAGTGGTCATGGTCTGAGCAGATAGTCGCAATCTTTGAGGTCATTTGTCAAGTTGGGCTGAGATGTAAGTGATCTCAAGTGTTGTTTTTTGTAGTTGGGGAGATGTATGTGATCTCTAATGTGCCCCATGAGAATTCTAAGGAGACTTCTATAGTGTCAGGGCTGGTTCTTTGGTCATGATTTTGGGTAATTTTAGAGAAGACCTATGTTTTTAGGTTGCTTGATAGTTTCCATGTGTATTGTTTTCCATAGAATCTAATGCAAATGGGCTATGATAATTTATATAACACAAATTGGTATTTGCATTAAATAAATTGTGATGTTATGTTAGTGGTTAGAAAATGTTTTGGTTGTATTTTATTAGAAACATGTGATGTTATTTATGATAAAATTGAGTTGAATGGTAGGTTCATAACTTTATAGTGAAAATTATGAGATGACAATATGCGAACATATAATTTGAAGACATTGCATCATAAAAGATAAACTGGCATGTGATGAAGGTGTGTAAGAAGTGAAAGGTGCATTGCTCTTTCATTAACAAGGACCATAATGATAGCATAGAGAGGATTTTTGCCAATAAAAGCCCCATTCATGCATTACGTCATTGACCATTGGTTTTTGTTAGAGAAGTACCCTAATCACTTGACGTTAAGTGAGATCAAAATCCCTTGGGTATTTTGGGGTAATAAGTGTGATTATGTGATATGTCAGGATAGCATAACCCTTTTTAGCAAGGATAACTTTGCCCCTTTTATAGGTGACCCTAAGAACGACTATAGGCAATTCCATGACATTTTTTTTTGTTTTTAGTAGACTGATCAATGCGAGAAATCTACTTGGGGATGTTGTTTTGTTTTGTGGTCATGTGAAGCTGATCAATGTGAGAAGCTTTTGAGAGGGTGCTATTTTTGTAGCAAAATTTGGGCATATCCATCCTTCGAGGGAGTGGTCTATATTTTGCTTTGTATGTTTTGATTTATTTGAATAGTTGTCCTTTAAGGGAGCAGTCTATTAATTATAGTAATAATGCAGCTATCCTTCAAGGGAGCAGTCTACATTTATAGTTTATGACCATTTAATATTTTGTTAGGCATCCCAATTTTATGTTTTTTTTGTTAACTAAACTTTTAGTCATAGACTAGACTATAGAGGTTTAGGGGTTTCCCTTTTATTAGGATAAAGCATTAATGCTTAAAAAAGGGTTAACTAATTTTTTTGGGGAAAAAGGGTTGAAAGGAATAGGAATGAGGATGATGGGGGTTGCTCAAGGGATGAGATCAAGTTAAACATCAAGTGAATGATCACTTGGTTAACAGTAGAATGGTCGTAAATGCAAGGCATTAAGAGGTTCAGGTTCTGGCCAGCCTTTGAGAGAAGATAGATGATAAGTGTCTAATCCATACTTGTGCATTATTATATAAGGTCTAAGATAATTAGGAGCAAACTTGCCTTGTTTTCTTCTTTCCATATTGGTCACATGTTGGTTTTCTTTAAGGATGAGATCTCCAAATTTGAAATCTCACTCTTTTAGATTTTTGTTGTAGGCACACTTGATGTGATCTTGGTAGACATGAAGATGATTAAGAGCGGAAAGACAATGTTCATCGAGTAACTCAAGTTGTGTTAATCGATCTTGACAAAAGTCATCATTAGAGAGCATGTCATGTAAGGAGATGCAAAGAGAAGGTATTTGTACTTTAAGAGGCAAGATGGCCTCGATTCCATACACTAAGGAGAAAGGTGTAGCACTTGTAAGGGTTTGAATGCTAGTGCGGTAGGCCCATAAAGTGAAGGTAATGTGAGTGTGCTAATCCCTTCTAGTGTCATTGACCACCTTCATTAGGATTTTAGTTAGGATTTTGTTAGAAGCTTTTGCTTGTCCATTTGCTTATGGATAGTAAGGTGAGGAGAAGCTGAGTTTGATTCTAAAAGTGTCACAAAGCTTTTGGATGGTTTTGTTTTTGAAAGATTTGCCATTATTGGTGATTATCTTGTGAGGTACACCGAAACGACAAATGATGTGGTGATTAATGAAGTCGATGATTTTGTCAGCTTTAGTAGAGATGAGGGGAATAGCTTCCACCCATTTAGTGAAATATTCAATCGCTGTGATAATAGACTGATGTCAGAGAGATGAATGAGGGTTAATCTCACCAATTAGATCTAAGCCCTATTGTGAAAAGGGATAGAAATCCTTAGTAACTTGTAAAGCATGGCAGGGAAGTGAAGTAGGTTAGCATGTTGTTGGCATTTGATACAATGCTGAACATAGTCACTACAATCTTGGTTAAGAGTGGGCTAATAATAGCCCAGGTAGAGGATGCACTTTGTAACCGAGTTACCATTGAAATGGCCTCCACAAATCCAATCATGGACTTTTTTGATGGCATGAGATGTCTCAGTGGTGGTTAGGCATTAGAGAAGGAGGCCGTCAAAACCTCATTTTTAGAAAAGACCCCCTAGCAAGGTGTATCAAGCAATACTCTTGATAAAAGCCTACCATCCATTGCTAGAGAGGTCAGGAGGAATGACAGAATAAGTCAAGTAGTCAACAAGTTGTTTATACCAAACATCATGTGGACTAGAGTCGATATTGCCAACAAAATTGATGTTAGTTGAGATATATGAGGGCAATGCCAAATGGTGTACTGTGACATAAATTCTCAAAGAAGTAGATGAAGATGGGATGTGTGAGGCAAGAGAGGCCATTGTGTCAGCAAACTTATTTATAGAGCGAGGAATAGTTTGCAAGAGATAACGGTTGAAGGACCCTAACAATGTGTCAACATGGTGTTTATATCATTGTAAAACATAATTTTTACAAAGATATGTACCGTTAATCTAATTAATGACTAGTTGCAAGTCACCAAAGATATTGATTGTCTTAATGCCCAAGAAAATGGTAGTTTGAAGCCCCAAAATTAAGGCTTCATACTCAGCCATGTTATTGGTGCATTTGAATTCAAGTTTGAAGGATAGAGGCATGGGCTCACCCTCATGAGGGATGAGAATGACCCCCACACCCCCACCAAGTTGACATTTAGATCCATCAAAGAACATTATAATTTGATAGGGGATGTCATCAGTGGATAACATGGTGATAGACTCATTAGGAAATTCATAGTTAGAGGGTTGGTTATCAGGTAAAGGGGCATCTGCTAGTTGGTCAGCAATTGTTTGCCCCTTTATAGACTTTTGTATAGTGAATTCCAAATCAAACTGAGTGAGAAGCATGAGCCAAAGAGCTATACATTGGTTTTGGTATGGCTTGGAATGCATGTATTTGAGAAGGTTGATGTGGGTGATGATGTAAGTCTTGTGGTTGAGGATATAGTGGCAGAGTTTGGAGGTGGTAAAGACTAATGCCAAGCAAAGTTTTTTGATATGAGTATACTGAGTTTCATTGTCAATGAATGTTTGGCTTATATAATAAACTTCCTGCTCATGATGTTATTGGTCTCGATGCGCGATCATGGCACCTAAGGATTGATCTATTGCTTAAATGTAAAGATAGAAGGGTTGGTCATCTTTAGGTGGCATAAGGACTAGTGGAGAGACAAGATAGCATTTAAGAGCCTCAAAAGCCTCTTGGAAATCCTTATTCTAATTAAAGGAGATGTCCTTCTTGAGGAGGTGATGGAAGGGTTGGCATTGGTTAGATAGCTGCGAGATGAAGTGATGAATAGATTAAAGCTTCCCTTGTAGGCTATGATGTTGTTTTAGGTTGGTGGGAGCATCTTGAGTATGGCTTGAATCTTAGC
This sequence comes from Torreya grandis, assembly GCA_037957365.1. Lineage (NCBI taxonomy): Eukaryota > Viridiplantae > Streptophyta > Pinopsida > Cupressales > Taxaceae > Torreya > Torreya grandis. The sequence continues at coordinate 5,057 of JARHVA010005582.1, forward strand.
TAGATCTACCTCAATGCCATGGAGAGAAATGATGAAACCCAAAAGCTTCCTTGAGAGAACCCCAAAGATGCATTTCTTGGGGTTGAGTCTAATGTTATATTGTAGTAGGTGAGTGAATATTGTTTTGAGAATGGTTAGGTGGTCATGGTGAAGTTTGGATTTCCCCAACAGATCATCCACATAGTCCTCCATGATTTTGTGGAGGAGATCATGAAAGATATAAGTCATGGCACGTTGGTATGTAGTGCCTACATTTTTGAGGCCAAAAGGCATGACCCTATAACAGAATGTCCCCCATGGGGTGATGAAGGTGGTTTTATGTTGATCTTCTGGGGAAATCAAGATTTGGTTATATCCTAAAAAATTGTCCATGAAGGATAGTATCTCATGACCAGCCGTAAGATCAACAAGTTGGTCGATGTTTGGCAAAGGAAAGTCATCCTTTGGGAAAGCTAGGTTGAGGTCATGATAGTCAGTACAAAATTCAAATTCCCCTTGTTGCTTTTATGACAAGGACAATGTTTGACACCCATTATGGATAATCAATGGGTTGGATAAATGAGATGGAGAGAAGGCGTTGAAGCTCCTCTTTGACAAGGAGTGCGACATGAGGATGCATCCTGCGAAGATTTTGCCTGACATGCTTAGCTTCATGGTTCATGACGATGTTATGGATGACAATGTCAAGGTCAATACTAGGCATATCATTATATGACCAAGTAAAGGCTTTGCTATGATCTATAAGGAATGTGGTATAGTTGATTTTTTCTTGGTCATCTAAAGATTGACCAATCTTTAAAATGTGAGGAACATCAGAAAATGGGAGATTAATGTCAATAGTTGATTCATTTAACATAACCTATGTTTCCAAAGGAAGTGATCATTGTATGAAGGAGTCATCCACACCCATGTAGGTGAGTATGGCATCATCATTCAGGCATTGGACAGTGTTGATGCTAGAAGATTCATTGTCTATCATGTCTAGATAAATGAGAGGAAGAGACCTTGATGCCTCACCTAGTTGATAGGTTAGGGGTTCCAAGTGAATGGCGTTTATGAAAAAAATAGGAAGGATGGAGACCACTGACTCCATAGGTGAGGGTGGGGGACTAGGTGAGGTTGGAGGAGAATTCTCTATGATAGTTTCATGGTGAGGGATTTTAGAGGGTTTTGTAGGTTCTTCGAAACCCACACTGTGCCATTTCTTGGCATTTTTTATTGCCTCATCGTTTAGAGGCTCAATGGGCTTGTGGGGACCTTGTTCATAATGCCCAAAGCCAAAACCCATCCACACACACCTATGAAGATAAGTTTGAGCAAAGCTAGGGTTGCTAAGGAAGAAGAAATCACAAGTGAATAGTCAGGGTGATGAGAGAGGATTTCCAATAGTAGGAGCCCAATCTAGCCCTCCATAGGTGAGATTAGTTTGGAGATCAGGAGGACCATATGGGATAACCATTCCAATGCGATGGTCATTGTTAAGGTGGTGATGAAGTTTTCCATATTCTTGTGGAGTTTGGAACATGTCAAGGGTAAGCAAATGATACTCCCCAAGTGAAAGGCATTGGAAAGTATCTTCCATAGGATCTTTCATGGTCACTTGAGGAGTAGGCATAGGTGTGACCAGTGTCTATGAGCTTGTTGAGGCTTCCACAGGTAGAGGTGGTGTTTGGGTGGATTTTTTCAAAGGTATGAGAACATCATTAGGTTGGTAGGTTGTGTTTCATGTTTTAGAGGGGGAAGGATCAGTAGAAATGACATGAACCTGCCCCTCATGTTCAAACTTGACATAATGATGCAACATGGAAGGGACACAGGTCATGGAACATATCCAAGGTCATCCCAACAACATGTTATATTGGAACTCCCCCTCGATGATATAGAAGAGTTCTATAATTTTATGTGGGCCAACAGGAACATGCAAGACCATAGTGCCAATGCTAGTGGTAGTGGCATCATTGAAAGAATGAAGAATTGTGTTAGTTTTTGACATGTAGTTCTTCAGAAGGGCTAGTTGATCATATGCATGGGTAGAAATGATGTTGATGCTAGCACCTCCATCAATCATAACCTCCTTAACATGAGTTTTATCAATGTAAGCTATGATAAAGAGGGCAGGATCCTAATCTTCCAGGTTGTCGGTAGGAATCTCAGAATCACTGAAGGTGACAGAGGCTATGATGGGTAACGATTTGACTAAAGCATCTAGTGGTTGGGCATATTCAAGTTGGACCTCCACTACTTATAAAGATTTGATCAAGGCTTGGTGATGTTGCAAAGAGATTTGTATTAGGTTATACAAAGACATCCTCACAGGGGTTTGGTGATGTTGTTTCATCATGGAGTTACCAATTGCCCTCGAAGATGTTGGTTGAGATGTGCCCAAGATAGAAATCTTGGGCTTTGGTGGTGGAGAGGGCTTGGTGAATGGATATGTCCAAGGGGTAGAAACCTACTATTTTCCTTTATCCTTAAGGGTTTGGGACCTGGTGACCACATTAATAGTGTTGATTTTGAATAAAGGGGGAGAAGGTGGTAAAGGGACCATAATCTCACGTTGGGATCCTGATTCAAGTGAGGAGGTCTGGGAGGCATGGGATGGTGTTGGTAGTTTGTCAAAAATGTGGTCAATAGAATCCTTAATGAGAAGGGTGTCCTTTTATAGGTGTTGGTGAATTAAAACCTTAAGAGTGTAGCAACTCTCAGTATCATGCCTAGGTGTGTGATGATATGAGTAGATTTGAGTGTCGTCAAACCAAGATGGTTTTGATCTGAGAGGTCGGTATGGCTTAATGGGTGGGAGAGTAATGATAGAAGACTAAAATAATTAGTGTAACAACAAATCATAGGAATGCACTAATGGTTCTATGCTTGTTGTTGCAGTAGGGGTTGACAACTTCTATTTAGGAGTTGTAGGGGGAGTTTTTCATACCACATTTTTGGTTGGTGGTGTGGCCACACGCATAGATGACACTTTCTTGATGAGAGGTGTCAAACTTCTTGGAGGAAATATGCTTTTTATGGGTAGAGGGAGTAATGGAGGTAGTTTGTCTTTGTGAAGTGTTGGAATAGGGATCACTCTTGTTAAAGTGGAAGGATGTGGACCCAAGATAGAGGGTAATGGTGAAGGTGGGGGAGAATTAGACCAACATGGTTTAACATCCTCCTTTAGTATGGAGTGAGGACCACTACTATGTGGGGTGAGGTTCAAATCTAACTTCATTTGTGGGTGAGTTAGGTTTCATACAGGGCAAACACTGAGAGATCTAATCTATTTCAGCATGGTGGATGCCTGTAAGGGTTTAGATTCAGACATGGAAGGATGAGCTTTTGATGATTTAGAAGTGGAAACCTGATCCTCATTAGATACTTTGGGGTAAATCATTGCAGAAGGGTTGGAAATATAAGGTGAAGTAGGATGTGTAGGATAAGGAGCCCTAAGTCACTCCCATAATGCCTCATACTCTAGGTTCTTAAAATGGAGGAATCCTAAGTTTTCTACCAATCAAGAGAAGGTTTTAGATGATGTCGTGCAAGGCCTTATAGTTGGTCCTTTAGAGGATTTGGGTGATTGTGAGAGCAGAAATGTGTTGGATGCAACAATCATGGGCTAAAGGCAAGAGAAAACCATCACCAAATCTTCCTCAGCCAAAGTGGGTGAGGTGGAGAGTTCTTCTCTCGATGGAGAAGGGATTGGAGAATTTGGATCTTCAAGTGGATAGAGCACAAGGATGATCATGCCTTCCATGTTTGGTCTAGGAGTGTGGAAAGTATGATACTCCATTGGTAAGAAGAAGGATAAGGGCAGGGCCACCAGTGTTAGTACCACCAAAGCATCATCTAATATGGGAGAGGTCAAAGTAGACTCTCCTACATGTGAAAGGGGGTGGATGGAGGACTATCCTCCATCAGTGAACAAAAATTAGGAGAGAAAGGCTCTTCTAAAGGGTAAAGTAAAGGGATGATGGCCCCTTCTTCATGAGGGCATGGGGTATGAATGGTAAGTTCTTCCAATGGTAGAAGAAGAGGGAAGGTGGGGGCAAGAGAAATAGGTAATATGGGATCCTCATGAGGTAGAAGAATGGGTAGAGGAGGTGCTTGATGTCATGGTGGTGATACAAGTGAAATGGGTTCATCCACATGAAGAAGTGGGTGAGGCAAAGAGAGCTCTTTATTGCATGGAGGTGGTATGGGTAAAATAGGCTCTTCTACCCATGATGGAGAAATGGGTTGACCAACCTCTTTAGATTGTGGGAGAGGTTGGATAGGAATAAAAGGAAAGACCATGTTGACAATGCATATGTTGCATTCTTGAGGGTCATTGACCATGGTTTGAACATTGTTCTAAATTGGGGGATGGTTAGGAAACTATTGCCTAAAGACATCCATGTTTTGGTTGGCTGGTGTATTAGGGTTATCCAAAACAAGGTCCCCTTTGTCTAACATGTAGGGTCTTGCAATTATTTGTGTCATGACCCTTAACACGATGATAGTTACAAAAGTCATTTTCCCTATACCATGTAGGGATGGCTCATGAGGGGTCAAATTAGACAGGTGGTTGGATTTGAGGGAGGTTGAGGACTCCCTACTTCACTAATTTATCCAATACAGAAGCATATGATTCTCCTATTGGAGTGTATCATCATTGCTCATACCATTGTTGGAATTGCCTAGTGATGTTTTGTGAAGTGGAGGGCTCAGATTGGTTGGTTGTGGTAGAAGATGGTGACCTAAGGACCATAGCGTTCATTGATCCCTTGGATTTGGGATGGGAATAAGAAGGTTTGGAAGAAGGGTCATTAGGTTTTGTGTTGGTATTTTTGTTACGCAATTTGACCCTATCTTCTTTGATTGCATAGAGTTCAAGCTTTTGGGCCATAATGAAAGCTTCATCAAATGTATGGAAAGTTTGAACCCACAGATTGGATGAGATGTGCTTGGCACATGCTCTTGAAAATAGCTCAATGAGCTCAGGTTAAGCTAGTGAGAAGGAGAGTTGGTTCATAAAACTTATCCAATGGGTGACGAAGTCTACTATTAACTCATCCTTAAATTGTATAATGGAATAAAGGTCTGTGATGGAGACCTTCTTGGTAATATTGATTGAGAAATGATCGAGGAATAGTTGAGTGAGTTAAATGAAGGTGAAGAGAGAATGACTTGTAATGGAGCTATAGCAGCCAAGGGTGGTGCCAAAAAGTGACATATGGAAGGTGTGAAGTAATAACGCATCATCATGTGTTATGAGGTAACAAGTGTGTCTAAACACTCACAAATGTTGTTGTGGGTCCTCTTTACTCTAAAAGTGAGTAAATTTTGGAAGTTCCCACTGGCTAGGGTATGGCTGAATAATAACTAAAGGTGGATAGGTTCATTGAAAATTTGTTCATATGAAAGAACACTCCTCAAACTTGAAATAAATGTCTCAAGGTTAGACATCTTATCCATCAACATCTTAATTAGATCGGTAGATGGATTGGCATGAGGGGCATCCCCTAAGTTATAGGGTTCCTAGAAGGCATTGGAAGGGGTGTGTGACGTGCTTGGTTGCATTTGTGTAGGAGTAACATACTAATAGCTCATCATAGGGGCCAATCTAGAGGCCAAGGGGGCATGTACCATGGAGTTAGAGGGCACAACTTGACTAGATGCTGCCAAGGGTGGTTGAGTGGAGATGACACTAGTTAAAGGATAGGTGGTCACTCTTGTGTTTATAGGTGCAAGAGTGGATGGGATAGAGACAATCAAGTTCTTAAAAGGTGTTGAACTTGGTTGAATTTTTTTCAATTGAGGGTGTACAAAAACCCTAATGGAGGTAGGGCAAGAAAGGATAGAAGGGGAGGCCAAATCTTGAACATTGGCCATGGTTGGGTTACTAGTCGAGGTAGTGGCCTGAGTGACCATAGGTTGGGTAAAAGATGTTGTTGATATCATTACTGCTTCAACCAAAGAAGTTGGCATCCCATAAATAGGGTTAACTGAAGGATCTTGCATTTGGATTCTAGCAAGATAATGTTGGAGAGCCTTGACATTGTGGTCATGGAACCTCTCAAAATCTTGATCCCCTTCAAGAATAATAGGAGGTTGATCGGGGGTAGGTTGGATAGGAGTATGCTCAGTGTCTGAAGTATACTCCTTTAGATGACTTGGCATGAAGGATGAAGGTGGCAGTGGTTGTTGACTCACATGGTAAACAAGGAATTTGGCTTGACTGCGTGTTAGGGCCATCTAAGGTGAAAGGGGTTCAGGTTCCAAAAACTATGCATTTTAGTTTTAAAAAACTAGAATTTGTGTTAAACGGCAAGAAATTTGGGTTTTAAGCTTGCTATTTGGAAATTTTTTTAAATTTATTTATTGATAGTGACCGATGTCAATTCTTTAATCGATATCGGTTAGAAAATGTTGTCGACATCAGTGGAGAAACCGATGTCAATTTTTGTGTAATTCTAGAAACATAGAAGATTGATAGTTTTTGGAAGAAGAAGATATTCTAAGCTATTTTGGACTTCAGAATGGTACAAACTTACTATCTCAAACACTCAAATAAAACTAGCAAAATAGATGATTAGGCAAGCAACCTCTAAAATGTTAGATTCTTAGGAATGAGTTTTAAAATCGTGGTGGCTTATGCCTTAAGAGAATGTGTTGGGAGTTGGGCTTGTAGAATAGTTCTTAGAGAGGAAGTCTATGTTTGGTTTTAGGTTATATTATGGTGCTCAAAGATATCTGTGTTAGGGTTAGTACATGGCCTGGTGCTGGGGATTTCTCCATTCACTTCACGAACCCAAAGCTGAGCTAGGCTACTTAGCCAAAGTATACCTTCCCTATAGTTTATACTCTACCAGAGAATAGAGTGGGTCCTCCTCTTGGTGGTGAAATCCAAGTGGGATCTCTGAGTGGGGTAAGGTATCTGCTAGGTGATGAAATCCTAGATGGTCCTTGTCTCAAGTAAGTTTATGTGTTTGATTTGAAGTGATTGTGGTTTGGTTGTGTCACATTCGTGCACTACGATTCATTCATAATGCTTTAATTACTAAGTGGGCTAAGTGTGCATTCAAGCAAGAATGAAATGCATTAGTTTTTAACCCAAATCAAAATATGTTATTCAAATGCAAACAAATGGAGAAGAGGTAAAGAGTATGAGTTTTTCACTACTCTATGATGCATGAAAGAAGTAACAAGAAGAAAAAGAGATGTTCTTTTTAACCTCTGCTAATGATTTCCTTTTAAAACAAAAAGATAGAAGAGGGGATGCAAGAAGTGAATATTTTTCTAATGAATCTACATGAAAATTTGAATTTTAAAAGAAGAAGAATGAACCCAAGGAAAACTCCAAGTGTCCCACTAGGCGTGCCAGAATGTTTCTCTAGATTTTCACTAATTAAATTCAAATGAGAAAGAAACTAAGGTTAAGAGGTTATGGGTTTGATGTTACCCAGATTTAGTGTGCACCGGATCCAAGCCTTGTGGGAGCTCTTCTTTGGCTTTGGAGGAAACACCTACATTAAGAATGAAACTTAAACAAGAAAGATGTTAGAAGATGTTATGGTGGACTACCAAGCTACGCACTCGATCTCAAAAGTTGAAGCTCCTTAAGGGATGATATCCACTATTTAAAGATAAAAGTATTGTAAAAGAAGAAATGATAAATGACTAAAGAAATAGAAAAGTAGATGGTGTGTACCTATTCCATGCAGTCTGTGTATCTCAAAATGCTACAAAAGGTTGGCTGAAGGTTTTATCTGGTATAGATGGGCTATTTGGATGGCTTTCTAGTTTTTTGGTTCAAAACATAGTCACCAATGTCAGTGGGTCTGTCGAGGTCAGTCAGGTAAATGGTGCCAATTTTGGTTGGGTTTTTGATGTTAGTTGGGGTTGTTGGCCTTGGATGGCTTTTAGAGTATTTTCAGGATAGACAGAGGGATTTCTAGAAGTTTAGAGGTTGGTACAGGGTTGAGGGAAGGTGAGTGAGGTTTGAGGAAGGGTATAGGTAGAGGATTGGTTTGAAAAAGGGGTGAGAACAAGGGGAAGGCCTTTCAGCCCCTCCACGAAAGAAGTCAGGCCTCTTGCTAGTATTTAGAAATATCAAAGAAAACTAATTGACAATATATTCTAAAACACTAAAATGAAAAACAAAGTACTTAGCTTTTAAGGTGAAGAACTAGAGATGTCAAAATAGTGATTCCTGTTGTGGCTAATGTGACAGGTGTTGTGAGCCAATGAAGTGAACATAAATTGCTTCAATTCAGTAGCTTGAGATCCTCGTATAATTTTTCAATCTAGTCTCTGGAATGATTTGTGTAGCTTTGGTAGCCAGGGGAATGATAATTGAGTTCTGGTGCTTGAAATCTCAAAGTGTGCATGTGAATATGTGAAAAGGTGGTCCTAGCTCAATGTTAAAGATTGGCTTATGTAACTGATGTCAATGTTCCCACCAGTGTCAGCATAGAATTACCAACGTTGATCGAGGTTTGATCGACATTGGCAAAGAGGGAATAGGTAAAAGGCCTATTTTTAGCTCTTTGCTCATTTTTCCACCTGCCAAGTGCCTTTTCCATTGGAGAATGGTCAAAACAAGGGATTATGAGGCACGAGAGCTGGTTAGGAAGTTAAGATGGAGTGAGAATAAGTCATGGGTAGTTAGGATTTGGAGGACGTAGTTCAGGCTGACTCATAGGCTAAGAAACGATCTTAGGGTGAGGTGTCTAGGTGAGGCGTCCAAGGTGAGGTAATTAATTTAAAATAAGTAGTTTTTAAATTAATAAGGTGTGCAAGTGTGGGTTAGGAGTGTTAACGTCTAGAAGGGGACCAAGAGGGGTTGACACGATATTGGTGTCTACATTTTCCCCTTTTTGTCTTGTGGTTTGTTCTGATGAACTGCAAGACAAGTATAGATGTAAGTTGCCCTAGGTATGGGATGAGGTAAGAATACCTCATCCCATAGCTGGGGCAACTTACATCAAACTGTAAGACAAGTATAGATGTAAGTTTCCCTAGGTATGAGATGAGGTAAAAATACCTCATCACATACCTGGGGCAACTTGCATTTATACTTATCTTGTAGTTTGTCAGAACAAACCACAAGACAAAAAGGGGCAAATGTAGACACCAATATCGTGTCAACCCCCCTTGGTCCCCTTCTAGACATTAACACTCCTAACCCACACTTGCACACCTTATTAATTTAAAAACTAATTATTTTAAATTAATTACCTCACACGTCATCCCATACTTGGGGCAACTTACATCTATTTTTGTCTTGTAGTTCGTCAAAACAAACCACAAGACAAAAAGGGGCAAATGTAGACACCAATATCATGTCAACCCCCCTTGGTCCCCTTCTAGACGTTAACACTCCTAACCTACACTTGCACACCTTATTAATTTAAAAACTACTTATTTTAAATTAATTACCTCACCTTGGTCACCTCACCTAGACACCTCACCCTAAGACCATTTCTTAGCCTATGAGTCAGCCTAAGACTAGGTCCTCCAAATCCTAACTACCCATGATCTATTCTCACTCCATCTTAACTTCCTAACCAACGCCTGTGCCTCATAAGCCCTTATTTTGACCATTCTCCAATGGAAAAGGCACTTGGCAGGTGGAGAAATGGGCAAAGAGTTAAAAATAACCCTTTTACCTATTCCCTCTCCGTCGATGTCAGTCAACCCTCGGTCCACATTGGTAATTCTACGCCAATGCCAGTGGGATCACCGACAGTGATTACATAAGCCAAGCTCTAACATTGAGCTAGGGCTTCCTTTTCATACATTCACATGCACACTCTGAGATTTCAAGCACCAGAACTCGACTATCATTCTCCTGGCTACCGAAGCTCTACACAAATCATTTCAGAGACTGGATTGAAAGATTGTACGAGGACACTACTAAATTGAAGCAATCTATGTTCACTTCATTGGCTCATAACACCAGTCACATTAACCATAATAGGAATCACTATTCTGACACCTCTAGTTCTTCACCTTAAAAGCTAAGTCTCTAGTTTTCATTTCAGTGTTTTAGAATATATTGTCAATTAGTTTTCATTAATATTTCTAAATACTGTCAAGAAGCCTAATTTCTTCCATGGAGGGGCTGAAAGGCCTTCCTCTTGTTCTCACCCCATTTTCACACCAATACTCCACCTATACCCTTCCTCAGACCTCATTCACATTCCCGTAACCCTGTACCAACCTCTAAACTTCCAAAAACCCCTCTACCTATTCCTAAAATACTCTAAAAGCCATTCAAGGCCAACAACCCCAACCAACATTAACAGACCAACCGACATCGGCATCTACAACTAAAACTATCATTGATAGACCCACTGATATCGGTGACTGTGCTCTAAACCAGCAAACTAGAAAGTCATCCAAAGAGCCCATCTAGACCAAACAGAACCTTCAGCTAGCCTTCTATAGCATTTTGAGATACACAGATTGTAGGGAATAGGTACACACCATCTACTTTTCTATTTCTTTAGTCATTTATCATTTCTTCCTTTACAATACTTTTATCTTTAAATAGTGGACTGTCATCCCTTAAGGAGCTTCACACTTTCGAGACCAAGCACGTAGCTTGGCAGTCCACCATAGCCTCTTCTAACATCTTTCTTGTTTAAGTTTCATTCCTACTGCAAGTGTTTCCTCCACAGCCAAAGAGGAACTCCCACAAGGCTTGGATACGGTGCACACTAAATCTAGGTAACATCAAACCCATAACCTTTTAACCTTAGTTTCTTTCTCATTTAAATGTAATTAGTGAAAATCTAGAGAAACATTTTGAATCAAAACCAAAACATAAGGTAATGTTATATCTAAAACATATTACCAAGTTTGAGGCTAGGATAACACTTCTAGATTTAATTTTTCAATAAGTATATGTTACCATAGTTAAAAATCATGAATTTATATGATATTATGGTCTATCAAGGCTGGGTGATACATAAGAGGACATAACTACAAGATTGGGTAAAATAAATAAGCACCATTATTTCTGTCATTGACACTGCAATGGACATAATTTTACAATTGTTTCAAGAGATTTTGTTTTTAATTTTAAAATCTAAATGGTCAACTTGATTCTTGAAATTAAATTTAGGTCTACATGGATAATTTTATGACATAATTCAATAAAAAGGTCAAAAGGGTCAATAAAGGAGGCATTTTCCAAGTCCTTTGACTTGGTAAGCTACACCAAGGAAAAAATATAATAAGAAGCAATAATGAAAGGATCCTTACGGACTCTTTTGGTGAACCATACAACTCACTTGAAAAATACATGGGTGTTATTTATATCTACCATTATTAATATATATATATATATATATATATATATATATATATATATATATATATATATATATATATATATATATATATATATATGATGTATGAATACTACCAATCATGTGTTAGGGCCATGCATGTTAAACATGCCAATACCACTTAGGTTGGAAGTGTTCAAACTAGTGCTCCTCTAGTTGAAACCTCCTAACTTGGAATTCCTCCAAGGCGCAGTTCTAATGTTAGTTCTTCTCATATCATTATTACACAATATAGTAGTGTTCCAAGTGGTACCCTTTAGCCTAGTACTTTATAAACTCCACCTTAGGACACAATGAAATAGAGGGAGGTCTAATTATTAGTATTCTTTTTATTAAAAAAATGTAACACTATGGGTTTATTACTTCTATTAAAATAATTTTAAAGTTACTTATATTATCATCTAACACAAGGTGGGAATCATTCAATAATGGGATGAAATGGAATTCATCCATAACAGGATAGTGGGCCAGGTAAAGGGACAATAATGGGTATGAAAGGATATTCCTTAGAGATTTTAAAGGGAATAAAGTTTTGTATATTGGGATGTTCCCCTCCCTTTCATAATAATATTTTATCATTTATTTAATGGTCATATTTTAATGAACTTAGTCATTGATATAGGGTTAGGGTCCTATGATAATTATTCAAGCACTATTTATAATTTTAGAAATACAAAGACAAATTCAAAACACAATGATTATTCATGGGTCCTCTTTATTTTTATTTATTTTTTTAATATCAATTATCAACATTTTTGTGGTACACTCTATATTTTTTCTATAATAAGGTATGAACTTTGAATATTTTATGTGCATTAAGTTAGGCTGAGTAAACTACTAACCTGACAATTTTTTTTCAATTTGTTATGTTAATATAATTTCAATAGGTGAATGTGTCATAATAATATTTTTTATAATTATTTATTTTAATAAATACTGAAAATATTAGATCACTCATGAAACCTTTCCTTAGATTCCCTACCATTTTTTCTAGTTTGAGTCTAAGCATAACTACATAGATATAGGTAAACTTCAATCGTACTTAGAAATGTTCAATTAAATAATCAGCATCTCAACAAATTCTAAGATCATTATTCTTCTTTTCCCTACCCTTATCTCAATTTTCTATTTATTTTATGTGATTTTAATTTATAAATTATATGTCATTACAAACATTCACTCTAGGTAAAATTTTTAAGGTCTCAAGATAGTGTGGAGTTTTGAATGCAATATTGGTCTCTATATGTGGTACCATCTATTTTTATCAATTTTATTATATTAAGGCTATGTAGGAGAGATAAATAATACAACTCATGCCTTGGATTGTCTTTGATAATCATAAAATGAGATGGATTTAACCCAATAATTTCTTAAAGGGATGCACATAGAACACACATTAAAAAATAATATTTTTAAACCTAGCATGATCCCTAGCTTTCCCATCTCTAATTTGAATTTATTTAAACTTTGTTGTCGAAAATGAGATTTCACTCTCATCTAAAGTGTAATTTTAGTCTTTTTTGAGATTATGTTTTGTTGATTTTGAGATTTAGGTGATCTAAATAAAATAAAACTAACAAAAAATTAGATTATATAAAATAGGACGTTTTCCATACAAAAATGAATGTAAAAGAGATATTTATTGAACTTAGTAAATATAAAAATGACAGAAAATAAAGGAGGGAGAAAACTTTTTTATTTTTACTATTCACTACCTATGTGAAAATATTTTGAAATGTTATGTAATAGTTGTATGATTGTTTAGATCATGAAATAGACTTTCAAAACATTGGGAAAATCTTTCTAGTGAAGTTCAAAAACCTGTGGAGACTTTTATTTTACATTGTTTATCATAATTATCCATGCTTGCGATGTCAATCTATTTTTCCATAGATCGTTACGTCTACCTTTCTATAGAACTTATATAAGTTTTTTTTACCCAAATCATATGCACATATTCTAAATTTGCTTCCCTTTTTCTTGAAACTTGATGTTTGCTTTTTACACAATAAAAACATTGAAAAATGGGTTAAAAAGATGGGTTAGCCTCCCCAATAAAAACATTGAAAAACATGCAAAACTTAATAAAACCCTACGTTTTACTTGGACTAGTATTCTTGGAGTTTTGTAATTGTTTAAAATATAAATTATCATGCATGTTTAGGATTCAACACAAAATTTAGAGTACTATAATTTTCCAACTATTTATAAAGAACATAATGTCTTCAAAAAATTTAGATCAAGGGTAAGCATTGATTTCTTACACAACTTGTTAACATAGTATGTATGCCATTATTTCCTTAATCAATATGAATTTAGGAATTAGAAGTCATTAATCTATAGAGTAATTTAATGTAATTTTTAGTACTAGTTTTAGTGTGACTAAATTGAGTCATTAGATAGATAAAATATGACTAAAAATGTATGTATACTGAAGCATAAGCTAGGTAAGATAATAAAATTTTTATAGTGAATATGTTTAACTTGGTTGTATTGTTTATTTGAAACTGGAAAATCATTATTTTTTCATATTGGCCAATATGAAAATTTGCTAAATAAATCATGTAAGTTGCCATTTTCTATGCAAATATCCAAATTATATTTGGACTAAATGTGTTTTAGTTTTTTTAGCACTAAAATTTTAATGGTCTAATATTTTAAAATATGTTTATATCACCAAACATTCTATTATCCCTTGGATTCTATTCACCTAAAATTAGAGTGAAACATATAATTTTAAATAAATTCACTACTTATACTTATCCTTAAAATTTATTGTGTTTATATATATATATATATAGACACACACACACACACACACACACACACACACACACACACACACACACACACACACACACACACACACACACACACACACACACACACACACACACACACACAATTAAACACTAATTTACCATCCATGTAACTTTGACATTGTTCATAAATTATAGAGGAATATAATAAATCAATGATTTAACATATAAATAAATCAATAGTTTATATATTTTAATACATAAATATATTAATACAATTAACAAAAAATAGACTATATGACTAAGTTTCATGATTTCAAGCCATATAACATATTGTTTATTATGTATTCACTTTTATACAATTATGATGTTTTAGTAGATTGTGATTCTTTTCAAGGATTGTAATGTTTTTCCAATAAGTCAATGTGTGATGTAATTAATTAAATGATTCACAATAGTAAAATTATATATGGTATAATTAAGAGAATAATAAGTAGATCCAAAATAATAATTGGTGAAAAAGCAGATTAATTGAATATTATGACTGAGCCTCTTAGAGGGGCCAACCTACACAATAATGTAATAAGAACAAAATTAATAATATTATGATAAAATACTAACAACTACCTCCTATATATATTATACTTAGGCATGGTTATTCCATAGGATAACCATAATAAAAACATTAAAAAATGTAATAAGCTAATATAAAGATGTGTAAGCCATAAGTCGGCCACACATATCCCTAGATGCACTATAGGTTAATGGTGTGTAATGTTCTTCCCCTTTAAAATAACATTGTCCTCAACCTTGAATCAAACTAGGATGTTTCTATAGGAATGCTTCATCCTCCCATGTTGCATATTCAGAATGCATGTTCTTCCATCTAATCAAATATTGCTTAGTGGATCTAGTCCATAGCTACTTAGTACACATGTGAAGGATCTCCTTAGGTTCTATAATGTCTCTAACTTCTTCATCTAATTCAGGTAACTTATTATGAGTGGAAACTCTATGTCTAATTACTTTCTTTAGGCAAGGTAGATGGAATACTAGATGTATGTGAGTGGATGGGGGTAATTCTAATTTTTAAGCCACACTACTAATTTTTTGCAAGATCTAGTAATGGACATAATAATTAGGTGATAGCTTGTTATCCTTTTTATATTTCTTATTATACATCTACTAATATGGATAAAAATGCATAAAGACCCAATCATCTATGTCAAAATTCCACTCATTGTAGTGTTGATCTACTTGATACTTTATTCAATTTTTTCCATTACTAAATTATCTCATAAACTAACTAAAACCTCCTATTAATTGTGAATTTTTTCCTCAATAACTTGAACCTAAGTGATGTATGGGGATTGATACCCATATAATGCCACAAAGGAAATATCTTGGAATAAATGTGAAAATAAGTGTTATACCACCATTCAAAAAGTGGTAGCTAATGAACACATTTGTCCTATTTGTTAGAAAAAAATAACAAAGATACCCTTCAAGACATTTGTTGAATTACTCAGTTTGTCCATCATATTGAGGATGATAGGATGAGTTATGAGCCAGCTAGGTACCCAAACATGCAAATAATTAGTCAAAAAATTACCATTAAATATGGGATATTGGTCACTTATAATGATCTTTAAAGTTCCATGAAATTTTTAAACTATATTAAGAGAAGAATTTATTATAATAAAAAAAATGGATGTGATAAGGAACAAAAATGAACATACTTGGTGAGTCAATCCACAACTACCTTGATAACATTTTTACCCTTAGAACTTGTTAGCCCCATAAAGAAATCCATGAAAACCTCCTCCCAACATTGGCTAAGAATGGATTAAGGAGGCAAAAGACCTAGTGTCTTAATGGTTTTATCTTTTTTTGGCATACCATGCATTTAGTGACATATTACTTAACATCCCCGTTGAGTCCTTCCCAAATGAAATCTTGTTTTATTCTATGATATGTTTTCAAAAATCCTGAGTGCCATCTAAGTGGAGAGGCATGAATTTCCTAAATAATTTTATATTTGAGGAGAGAATTATTATAAAGGTATAATTTATCTTTATACCATAATGTTTTCCCATTCCATGTATAACTTTTAGATTCATTAGAACCCTACTGAATATTGTGAATCAAATCCTTAGTATCATTGTCATTCTCTCATTCTGATCTTCCTTCCTCTATCTAATCTACCTACCACATGGTCATTATTTATATATTTGTCTCAAAAATGTCAAAATATCAATTACCCTAAGGGATACCCATTAATGTTTTGTAAAATTCCTTTAAATGACCCAGGATACTCATTTCCCTAAGCTTGATAGAAACCAAAAATATGGGTGCAATTTATAACTTAAAAAATTACAATTTACATCCAAACGTTTGCTTCCCACTAAACTCATAGCTAGTATAAATTGGAAATTGAAATGCAATTCTAAGCTTCCAAACTTGAAAATTATTTCCCAACCTCCAATTCCCACACAACTCATGCCTCACAAAAATTGAAACCCCATTCACAATTTATAACTTGCAAAGTTGTAAATTGAAAACAAAGTTTTACTTCCCACAAATCACATACCCCATAAAAACTAGAGAGAGTAATGGAGTTTGTATCTTGGAAACTTGAACATTACTTCCCAACCTCTACTTTCTAGGCATCATTCCAACCAAACATGTAAACTCTGATTTTAATTTTTAACTTCCAAAGTTTTAAATTGCAACTTAAGTTTTGCTTCCCCCTTGAATACCCTTCCTATGTAATTGGGAACTCCAATTGAAAATTAAAACATGAAAATTTGTGAATTATTCATCGATTTATACCATCCCATTTTAAAATAACTAATCCACCCTATAGAATGCAGAGGTCAGAGCATAAACTATAATTTTTCAAAGTTGCAAAGTTACTCCCAGACTTTGGATCTCTAGCCAAGCCATAACCTAGGAACATTTATTTTAGAATTTAGATATAAATCTAATAAAGGTTAATCAAATTCATTGTTAATTTGTGAAATTCAAGTTTGGAGCTCTATGACCCTGTTAGTGAATTTTAAGCCATATATTTGACCTTATAATCCATATAATCAAGCCACACGACCACAAACATTGAGCCATGATGCCATTGATCTCCCTTCATGGTATTATAATTGACCTCTTATGTTTTCAAGGTATAACTTTTCTCATTCAAGCTTGCTTTAGTCATTTTCAATTTCCTACACTCTAATAGTGGATCTAGTTATAATTTAGGGTTTTTTTTCCTTGCTTAAACATTGATAGGATTTTTTAATTATTTATGTGGTGTTGTTGAGTGTAATATATATTATTAAACTCTTTTAATGTCATTCATTCCATTTTTTTCCATTTAAAAACCTAGGGTTTAACTCAAAACCAGCTAAATATTTTGAGCTTCCTTGCATAGTCCCCACAAACTTTTCATATGCAGGGAGCAATTCAAAAACCTATAAAAGTTTTCACTAGATATATTAAGTGTGTTTTATAAACACAATCTCCATTATAGATTTACACTAGATTTTACAACCCTAATCTCTATTGGATATTTCACCTATGCATTGTACCTTCAAATTTTGCCAACTCTATAATTGGTTCTCCCCTAGTAGATTATCCAAAATCCATGTCTAGAAAAGAGATGAATTTCAAATCCAAGAGACTTGGTGTCCCACTCAGCTTGGAATCCGACATAAACAAGATAAAAGAAATATACCTAGGTCACATTGACCTAGGTGATTTCTAGACTGGAGTAAATGCCAAATTCAAATATGAATTAATTTAGAGAATTTATGATTGTAGACTACCCTAGGTAACAACCTTCCCCGTATTAGTTTAGAGCCTTGATCTAGTGCTCACATTGGCAAAGAAATATTATTATGATTAGAGGGAAGTGCTAAAATATAAAGAAGAAATAATTATGAATCTGGACTCATACATTATAGACTCAATGTTCCTGATACCCAAATGTGAGATTTATTTTGATATAACTATTGAATCATCAAATAAATTCTATGAAGATATTAACACTAAATAATAATAAATGGCTAAAGGTATTTAGGGATACATCCAAAATATTGCCCAAAACATTGATAATAATATATTTTAATGATGAAGTAGGTGATTTAATCAAACTACTACATAGAATTATGGGAACCCCAATGCAAAGAAATTCCAATACTAGATGTACTAATACATATGGGTAATCATTCAGAACAAGTAGTACCTCCACTAGGCATAGATGATAAGTGACTCCATTCACAAGTAGTTGATGGAAGTCCAAAATATAGGGAAGTTTTATATGACTTCTTATATAGTCTACATATTAGCCAAGGGGAGAGCATTCTTAGGATTAAATATAGTAGCTAACCAAGCAAACAAAGTTTTCAATTATTATCCTAACCTCACTCTTGAGGTAAGTAGGTAACACTTCAAAAGAGTAAATTATACATTCATATACTAAATCATATTCATGTTTGATAAAAATATGGAAAAAAAGATATTATATTATGTTTCCACTTTAGAGATTACCAACATGGGATCTTATTTCATTAAATTTAACACATAATCATACATTAGAGTAGGGGATTCAATGGTTATCTTTACATTATTGCAAGGTATGTGAGTGACAAATGGACTTTAATGGAGATTTTGAGGAAACTGGTAGAGACTCACAAGTTTTTATCTAGTAAACACAAGGCAATAATCCATTTCCCCATTACTATAGGGAGGTACACATGCCTTTCCTTATCTAAAGCCAAGTGTGTATATGGTGAAATGACTTAGATGACTTTAATGGCTTTGGAGGTAAGGCCATTATATGATTTAAATGGAAACATTACTAGTGGATTGGGGGATCTTAGTGTATTCCCATACCCCCTACTATGAAAGATACTAGAAGGACTTTCAAGATGAAGAAGAATTAATACTAAAGGAATACTCTAGGATGACCCTAGATCAAATCAAGGATTTTAACATGGCATTAGTCCCTAAGTACTTGGTAGATGGTGAATCATAGACAAGGTCTACTATGATAATAAGATTTATTATCAACCCCTTAAAATAGTAATATGGTCCATTCATGAGTCTTTCTCATTAATGGATAGAACCACCAATGTAATAAATAAAATAATAAACTAACTTAGAAGAAAAGGGGTCAAAGTGACTAAGGAAATAGTGAGCATCAGTCAAAATTCATGAGATCTCAAGGAAAAGGGAGTACCACCATCAGTAGAAGGTTCTATCAGTGCAACCCTCCCATAATTTTAATATATGCTAGTGGTTTTTGATAAGAGAAAGCAAAATTCAAAGGCCAAGAGAGGAAAATCAAGTAGCCAAAGAGTAATAAAAGATCAATCGATAGTGATTTAATTTGAAGATTTCAATTTCATTAAAACTCTATTATTTTTTACTCCTGTCTTGATCATAATATATACTCTTATCTTTGTTATAATCCCTAATCCTATCTCTAAAACTCCATCAAATTCAACACCTCCTATTCCTATCTCCACTCTATCTTTAGCTCAAGAAATTTCCCCCTCCATTCTTACTAGTTCACTTATGTTAGTAATTTAATTTTTGATAGTTTAATTAATTTAATTAGACACTTAGGTCTCAATTCCACTTCCCATTTCCATAATTCCTCCCTCTTCCACAATTTCACTCCCTCCTATAGTTCTTTCCATCTCATATTTAACAACCACTTCCACCCCATTAATCACTACTACACATAGAAGTATATAACCATGGATTTATTCATCCTGATTATAATATTACTAGCCATCCCAAACATTGGGAAAAATACTAATTCATTTTCATCCCCCTTCATATTTCCATTTTCATCAACCCTATGTTTCCCCACAACTTTGATTTATTAATTCATATATTTGGACTCCACACTCCCATGGGTCCCCCTTTTCGAACTCCCTATGCCTACCCCTCCACTAGTGTCACTTCCATCTCCCACACCCCCAATAGGCACATGCACTTCCACTATACCCATTTCCTACATTTTCATAATAAACCTAACTCCCACAAAGGAGGTAGAGATGGATTAAGTCATTGATACAAATGTGGCCACTCAACCCATAGATGGGGAAGAGATTAGCAAAAAACTAGTTGAATACTCAATGACCATATCAGTTAAGGATAAAACAATCATCATCATGACCACCAATGTAGTAACTTAAATTAAAAATTCAAAATTGGTAGTGCCTGGGAAATATGATACTACTCTTAGTTGGTTAGTATAGATAATGGGCAAAAACATAAGCAAATGGTGCCCCCAAACACATTGGATTTTGGCCTCAGAGATGTATTTAATAAATCTAAAGCAACTCCCAATTTAAAATCAAGATATTATATGACTCATTAGGGGATAAGTATGTAGATATTATAGTCCTCTGACTAGATAAATATAAATAATATCTAGTGGTGGGGGATTACCAAATATCAAAGTTTTATGTTGGTCATATTATAACAAAGGGGCTAAAACATGATGTTTAATCTATCATTAACTCTCTTTTTGAGAAAATGGATAGTGACAAGGTCACTAAGGATGAATTGAATAATATGTTTGAATAACTGATGAATACATTAAAGAAGTTCATTGAGCCTGATTTTTAACCAACATAATCTATTACTCAGATCACATACCAAGATACACTTGATGTAGTAACAAATATTGGTATCATGGGAAGTGCTAAAAAGGACTAGGTAAAAAAGGTTATCTCAAAGGGAGAAAGAGTTATTAAATTAGTAATGGACCACTATAATTTTTTTAAAGAGAGACAAGTAACTTTGATAGAGAAAATAAGTATCAGGAAGAGATAGAACAGTTGAACCTATTATATCCAAATTTGGTAGTTGTGGATACAATTGAAATTGATATCCTCATTACAGAAAAGATATTAAGAAATGATGTAAATCAATAATAATTGGACATATTAGCTTAGTTTAAAATAAGGATACTCATAGGAAGTATCAATAAAATTAAGGCTACACATGATAAGGCGATAGATATGATATATGACATTGAACATTTTTTGATTAAATTTTCATGTCAAGCAATAGATCATCAAAACTAGATCCTTTCAGATCAGGTTGTTTAAGATAATTTCAAAGGATTTCAAAGGATTGGTTAAAGGAGAGTCACCACAAGACATAATATTCAGCTTGAGCTCCATCCATGATTTTATTAGGTACTATAATACATTAGATTAAATGGGGAAAGAGACTCAAGAATATAGGGATACATGAAGGAACTCTCTGACACAATTGTAGAATGTGAGATAATACACCTCTACTCTTTTGGTCTCGATGAAGATCATATCATGGAGATATTTAAGATATTTTATACATATATTGAGAATACACATGCGAAGAAAGACAAAGAGTATTTAAAGGTTTTGGTTGTACATTAATTCTTTCCATCACAGAAATTCTATATATTGAATTTCCTTGTAAAAAAATATTGTAAAGTTATAGATTGAAAATCGTAACTATCATTTTGACATCTATTTTTTGAAAAAGAGCCACTTGTAATTTCCATGTTCATTTTTGACTTGTTAAAAGTTGTAAAAAGCAAACTTTTAAATTTCACATTACCTTTTGATAAGATTGAGTTTATTGATTTCGAAAGCACACATTGTAAAATACATTTTTAGTTTTGTCAAAATTATGTGACTTGAACATTGTAAAATTCCCAATTTAAAATTACATGTTAGGTTTTGAAAAAAATAACCTAAGTTATCTAAAAGATATCTATTATTATAAGTTTAAGTTTCACTTTTGGAACCTCATTACATAGATAAACTATATCAACTCAAATGAAGGAGAGGAATGAAACACATGAAGATTCTACAAGTTTTCCCATGCTTCTAGTAGTTAAGAGAAATTGTAAACACTTGCATGTCCTTTTCCAACTATTCACCTTGTTAAGGATGCCATTATAGCTAAAGATCACGCCCCCTTTGCATGAAGTTTCCATATTTTTCATGTTCTTAAATCGGGCATGGAGTGTTGGTTAACTAGATCTTTTCTAAGAGATTATTTGTATAAATATGGGCACTATGGCATAGCCCATTTATCTTTTTATTTTTAGAGAGATTATTCTACATTTTGAATATGTTATCTATAAGTTGTAACCTAGAGAATGAGAATAGATTGAAGATTTACCTTTCTTGTTTGTTTAATATTTGTGTATGTGTGATTATTTATTAAATTTATGGATGCTCTTATTCTTATTTCAGTCATGAAATTTCATTTGTGGTATTTTTTTTCCTTTTGAAAGATTGTTTGATAAAAAAAATAAAAAATTATTCCTTATATGAGAAAATAAACAATATTACCTTTTGTTTCACATTTCCATGAGTTTGAGCTCTAATAATTTCAATATATTTATTGTTATACTATGTTCATTCAAATAAAGAATTAAATACACTATAAATATTTGGTGTAATCACCATTTCTAGTTTTCTAATTTTATTTATGAAACTCTTTTCCCTCCATCAAACCCTAGTTTAGAAGAAAGATCACTAAGAAGATTTTTTTTTGAATGAGATATTAGTTTATTAGTTAAACCAAATTTAGTGAAATGAAGTCAAACATATCTAGGGGTTCACCTTAATTATCCAAGGTCCTATATCTTAGAGGTGATCCCATTATATCATTAGATTATTGGACACTGAGCTACAACATCAAGATGGGTGCAAAATCCATGTGATAATGGTTTTTGGCATGTCGAGTGGGACCTAAAACTTATTACTAAAGAGACAGATGCTATTATCAAAAAACATTGTATGAGACCGATACACATTTTTAAATCACCTATAGACTCCACTAGCTTCCAAATTTATCAAATTAAGGTTTACATATACCAAATAAATAAATAAGATCATCTACTAAAGGTAAGAAAGATAATTTTTTGGAATTGTCATTTCCATATAAAAAGAGATCAAGATAAATTTTAAATTACACTATATTATATCATATAAATTTATTTGCATCTCCTTCAAATATCCTTGATAATTTCATAGCTCATATTATGGTTATGAGAAATCAAAATTTCATAGGTTTCAATGGAGACATCCCACTCTAGTTGGCCTAGTATGATGATATACCTACCTTAAATTTAAAAAACCTTCCATGTTTTATTGGTGATACTTCCACCACTCCTATGTAACATATACAAGACATTGATAGTCTTTCTTTAGTCCATAATGTAGTACAAGATAATGTTTCAATCAAGCTCTTAGTCTCCCCTTTTAAGGGTAAATCCTTACAATGGTACATACGCCTACCTCCCTACTCCATCCATGTTTGGGATGACTTAGGTACTGCACTATGCACATAATTTGAATACAAGGGTGACCAGCTCTACGTGGTTAAAAAACTAATTGCTATTCAATGGGATCCTCATGAGTTCATGAGTGATTTCATTTTTTTTTTAAATACATGGAATATAATTATAATATTGGTCAATCCAACACCAAATAATGATTCCCTATATTTATTAAGAGTTTTGAATAGTGATATAGTTGTTAGGATTCAGTCAATGGGTGACATCACACTTATCAATGTCTATGAATTTGTAATAAAGGTAAAAAAATTCCTAATTCAAGTTGGAAATATTGCCCCAAGGCCAAAAATGCCTCTATTTCTAGAAATACCTCCTACATAACCTATAATTTCTCTAATTCCCACCATAAGCAAAACACCTAATTTAACCCCCACTCCTACTAATGGTTTATATGAGGTTAATTCTTTCATTAAAAACTTTGGCAATGAATTGGTAGCAATGAATAGGTATAAAACCTAGAACTACAAGTGTTATCAACAAGCTAACCAAACATACCAATGCAACAAGCAATCATACCAAGGTAATTCAAAGTCACAAGGTTAAAATATGTAACTAAAACTTCTAAACATCCCTGATCTACCTACACCATGTACTTACAAATATATTGTACATGTTTAGAACAACCTAGCTTAGGCATAAGAGGGGTGTTATGCTTATGCTCAACCACATAATCAGAATACTCATCCAAATGGTGTCTTCAATAAAGCCTTAATGGTGAAAGGCATATTAAACATTCAGGAGTAGTAAGAGGAAACTACTTCCCAATAGAACGATACATAATAACCTACTTAGAATGAGGCTACTATACTAAACTAGAAAGAGGAGTACTTTTGTGGTGTAAATCAAGAGGATATATTATTCAATTATGTGGAAGCAAATACACGTTTAAATAAAAGGGAAATAAAAAGTGAACAAACCCCTGGGGTGGAATAGGCTACAAATTCTAGAGTTGTACAAGAACATGCAAAGGGAAACATAGTATAAATCTCATCCTTTGTGTCAATGGACCAATTAAAATCAAAAGTGGTGACCCCAAATATTGTGAAATAGGACATATCTCCCACAAAGGCACCAACAAAAGTTGGTAACATTCCTTTTAGTATTGTTTAACAAATGAAAAAGAATAAATTGAATGTCACTATGTGGGAAGCACTATCCATTCCAACACAAAGATATTTTTTGTAAGAAGCTTTGAAAAACATATAAATAATATACAAATATCTAGTAAAGGGACCTAATGCTACCATTAATTTGTGTCAACCACAAATTGACACCAAATCAAGTAAAAATGGTAATCCTCCCCCTTTCTATCTTTCACTTATAGTTGGGAAACATTTTGTTTAGAATTACATGGTGGATTTAGGGGCTAGAAATTTTTTTATACCCAAGAAAATAGTTGATGCCCTTGGTATTAAGTATACACCTATCTTAAAAGGTGTTGGTTTATAGGATGGGACAACTGCTCAAATATTCAAGATAATAAAATGCTTAAACCTCACCATTTACACATGTCCAAGCTTGTCAATTTCCCAAGATATCTAAGTTATTGATCTCCCCCATTATTTTTCCATTTTATTTTCATAAGCCTTCACTAAAAAAATGAAAGGGTATCTATCTACTAACTTGTATCACATGTTGATTAGGATGAGATATGAAACAATAGTAAAAATAAGATCTGAGCCAACTGATAAAGACCATATTGGGCCATACACTCCTATTTATGTTCATATGACTTGCACATTGAAAAAACAAGAAGAAGATATTGATCATGAATTTGAAACACTTGTAGAAGAAATTCTAGACACTTATCTAGATGAATGGGGATTAACTCTCTAATTTTATAATTATGATTATCTACAAGAAACTAGGTTGGGTACATATTACATTCATGAAAATGATGCAATCATCTTTAATCTTGTAAAACTAGTTGAATATCTTCAAGGAATGTGGCAACTATTCTTTGATGGCTAGAGAAGTAGGAATACTATAGGTGAAGGTATTTTATTGATCTCTTCAGAGAAGGGGATATTTTTCTAATCTTCCAAACTTTAGTTTGGTTTTACAAATAATGTAGATAAATATGAAGCTTTGATTTGAATTCCTCAATTGGCCAAGGAAAGAGGAATAAAGATCCTACAAATATTTGGTGATAGTTAGTCGATTGTTCACCAAGTAAGATCCAGAAGCATAACCAAGAATAAATTTTTGAAATCTTAAAAACATGGGGTTTGGGACCTATTATAAGACTTTATTTCTTTGAACATTCAAGAGGTACCAATAACACATAATAAATATGTTGGTTGTATGGCCTCGATAGGCTTTCAATATAACCTACCTAAAGAGATAAAGGGGGAAAATAGTTAGCATGTAAACTTGATATTAAGGCCATCAGTTTGTGATAATGTAAGTAATTTCCAAGTATCTGATAGTGACTAGTAGATTATAACATTTTTGAGAGCAAAGGTTTAGTTCTTTGATAAAAATTAATAAAGACTCCAAGATCAATATGGATATAAAATAATTCAGTTGAAGATGAACATATTACCCATGGGCCTTGTTATTTTATATATAATCTTCAATTTAGATGATCAACTAAAAGGTTGACAAAATAACATCATGATAAATGATGAATACTATAAGATAGTAGTTATTTTAGTCAAAAAAACACTAAAGACTGGAAAGGTGTGTAATGATTTTTAAAAATAAGATTTTATCGAGTTGTGTCAAGAATTTCATGATAACTTCACTTTGATTTATCAATATCTAAGTGGATTTGACCCTATCTTAGCCCAAAACACAATAGAACCTAAACCAAATACCAATCTTGTTAGATAAAAACATAGACCAATCAATCTAAAAATAGAACCCTTGATGAAGAGTGAGCTATCTAAACTAATAGAGGCTAATATCAATTTCCCTATCCAACACTCATCTTGGGTTGCTAACTTGGTCCCTATAAGGAAAATTTATGGTGAAATTAGGATTTGTGTAGATTTTAAGGACCTAAACAAAGAATCCCTAAAGGATCATTATCCCCTTCCACCCATGCAAAAAATTCTTCAAATTGTATCAGGATGTAAAAGGTTTTACCCTCTAGATGGTTATTCTAGATATAACTAAATCTTGGTTCAAGAATTAGACCAATTTTTTACTTCCTTCACTATGAAATGGGTCATTTATGCATATAAAAAGATGCCATTTAGCCTAACTAATTCTGTTGATACATTCCAAAGAGCCATGGATATGGATTTTAGAGGTTTGATAAATGAGATGATCTTGGTATACCTAGATGACATCATTAATTACTAAAAGCATGTTGATCCACACCTGGATCACCTTAGGAACATTTTTGAAAGGTGTAGATAATTTTGAGTTTCCCTAAACAAAAAAGTGAATTTTCATAGTTCATGAAGGGAAAATACTAGGACACATTGTTTCAAAATAGGGTTTTGTAACAGACCTAAAGAGAATAAGAGCTATATATACATTAAGACTTCTAATCCATAAAAAGGGGTTAAACAGTTTCCTTAGAAAGATCAACTTTGTAAGAAGGTTTGATCTAAATTTTGCCTTTAAGGCCAAGTCCCTTACTAGTATGCTTAATAAGGGTATCCTTTTCAATTGGAAATAGGAAGAAAAATATATCTTTAAATCCATTAAGTAGGCTTTTTATCAGGCTCCTACCCTAGTCAACCCTAACTATGATAAAGATTTCATTATCTATGCTTTTGGAGGGAAAGGAAGCATCTCAGCTATTATAGCTTGACATAATAAAGAATAATTAGAACATCCTCTATATTTTTTCAGTCAATCAGTGAGGATTATGAAGATAAATATAGTTTCATCAAGAAGCAAGTATATGTTACAATTAAATCTCTCAAAAAATTTAGGCATATACTCTCCAATAATAAAATTCATTTGATGGTTAGTCACCAAAGCATTAAAGAGTTCCTGATGAGTCAAGAAATAAATTAAAAAAGAGTAGGATGGATCACAAATGTCATGGAATATGATGTGGGCATCAAAGTTATGAATCTTGTAAGAGGAAAGTGCTTATGTGAACAATTGGCTTATGATATTAAGATCATTGAATTAATATCTAATGTAGTACATTCTCAAAGTGCATCCCATCCAACCAATCCACCTCTATTCAACAACGTTATCTATGACATGACCATCTTCTTATATAATGGTGAGTACCCATATGATTTATAACAGTTCAAGAAGACGTATTTCAAACTCCAATACATTATTTATCTTCTTGTTGATGGAATATTATTTATAAAAGATATGAATCAAGTCATTCTAAGATGTGTCAAGCATGATCAAGTCCCCATGGTACTTGAATAATTTTAGATGGTACATCAGGTGGACACTTCTCTATAATAACTATGACCATCAAAATAATGAGATGGGGATATTATTGACCTGACATATTCAAATATGCTCATAAATATGTAAGGAAACATGATAATTGTACTTACTTCATTTGGAAATAAAGATTAAGATCTTTCTCTATCTAACAAATCCAAGCTGACCAACCATTTTATCAATGGTGATTGGATTTCATTGGTATGTTTAATCCATTATCCAATCCATGACATAAATGGGTCCATACAGTAACTAACTATTTCACAAGGTGGAATAAATAAGTTACACTAAAATATGTCATGGAGACATCTATCCTAAAATACATAGATGACATAGTCATGAGGTTTGGTGTTCCTTATACCATTATCTCAGACAATGCCAAAGCTTTTGTGATCACTCAAGTGAGTAAATGGGATGTAAAACACAATTTATACTTGAGTAATTCTTCCAATTATTAATCTTAGGGTAATGGATTGGCTGAGTCTACTAACAAGAATCTCATAAGGATTATCAAAAGGAAAATGGAGGAGAAAAAAGGACATTACACATAAAGCTAAAATAAGCATTATGGGTTGATAGGATAACCCCCAAGAGATCCATTGGTAATTCTCCATTCATGTTGTTATATGAAAGGGAAGCCATAGTCCTATTGTAAATTGAGTTACCATCTATATAACTTAATCATTACTTGGATTTGATTGACAATGACAAAATGATAGTATGATTGGCAAAACTGATGGAACTAGAAGAAGTCAGGAACCAATCAATGAAAGTTTTAGAAGTAAATTATGCTCAAACAAAGATAACTTTTGATAAAAAATCATATGAAAGGAGCTTCACTGAAGGAGAGATGGTTCTCAATTGGGATATAGACATAGCTAAACTAGGTAAATAGACCAATTTTGATGTAATATGGAATGGTCCATATATTATAACTCAGTATAAAGGAGCTAATACATTATAGTTATCCAAGCTTGATGGATCATAAATAAGTATCCCAATCAATGGGATATACCTCAAATCTTGATTTTTAGTTTGGAATTCAAACCAATTATATATATATATATATATATATATATATATATATATATATATATATATATATATATATATATATATATATATATATATATATATATATTAGGGTTATTTATTTTTTCCAAATAAGTACTTTCACATAGGTCAACTCATTAGGAGTTTTTGTTTCCTTATGTTGTTCTATTTTTCTTTGTTTTGTTATTATTTATGCAAATCCTAGTCTTTTTCCTCACTAGTTAAAGTTTGTTAAGCTTAAAATGATTCCATGCACAATGAACTAGAAGGATACTAGAAAGAAATTAATTATCAATCAATAAACCCATAGAGGTCACCAAAAGAATTGATATTTTTATCCAAAAAAATTCAAAATTTCAAGTACCCTAAATAAGACCGATTATTTTTTTAGAAAAATGCTTTAAAATGACCCATGACTGTCATTTACCTAAGCCTAGTGGAAACAAAAGATTTGGGTATAATTTACAACTTGGAAAATTGTAAATTACATACAAACCTCCATTTCCTACTAAACTCATAGCCAACAAAAACCATAGATTATAATGCAATTTTAAACTTGTAAACTTTCAAACTGATTCCCAACCCCACTTCCCACACAACTTACACCTCATATAAATTATAACCCTACATAATTTTCAACTTGCATAGTTATAAATTACAAACAAAGTTCTACTTCTCACAATCACATACCCCATAGAAAATAGACACTGGAATGTAAGTTGTAGCTTGAAAACTTGAAAATTACTTCTCAACCTTTGTTTCCTATACATCACTCCAATAAAAAATCAAAACTTTGATTGCAATTTACAACTTGAGTTATATCTCCTACTAAATACCCTTCCTATAAAATCTAAAACTCCACTTAAAAAAATTAATTTGGAAAATTTATGAATTATACATCAATTTATAACTAATCCACCCTATGAAATGTAGAGGTCAAAACACAAATCACAAAATTTCAAAGTTAAAAAGTTGCTCCTAGATTATAGATATCCCACCAACCACCAACATAGGAGAATTTATTGTAAAAGTTATATATAAATTTAATTAGGTTTAAGAAAATTCATTATTAATTTGTGAAATTCAAATTGGGAGCTCTATGATGTTGTTAGTGACTTTAAATCCATGAATTCGACCCTATAATCCATTTAATCAAGCCACACCATCATAAAAATTGAGCCAAAATACCATTGATCTCCTTGCATGGTAATTTGATTGAATTCCAACATTTTCAAGCTATATTTTTTCTCATTCAATCTTGCTTTGGTCAATTTTTATTTCCTATACTCTATTAGTAGATCTAATTTCAATTTAGGGTTTTTTTATTGCTTAAGCATCGATAGTTTTTAAATTATTTTCATGATGTCTTTAGGGTAATATATATTAGAAAACTCTTATCAAGTCATCCATTCCATTATTCTACCATTTGACAACCTAGGGTTTAGTTTGAAACCATTCAAATATTTTAGGATTCCCTTCATAGTCCTTGTAGATTTTTCATGTGCATAGAGAAAATCCAAAACCTATGGGATTATCTCCTACACCTACAACCCTGTATCCCCATTAAATTTTCATGTGCACAAACCAATTCAAAATACCATAAAATTTTTCACCAAAGATTGAATGTGTGTTTTTTAACCATAATATTAGCTAGACATTTATACCTACTTTTGTAACCCTAATCTCCACCATATATTTCGCCTATATTTTTGACCTTCAAACCCCATCAACTCTATAGTTGTTTCTCCCATGATAGATTCTATAGAATCCATGTTTGGAGAAGAGATCAAGTTCAAATCAAATGGACTTGGTGCCCCACTCATCATGGAACCTAACATAAATGATATAATA
The DNA here is from genome assembly GCA_037957365.1 of Torreya grandis. Lineage (NCBI taxonomy): Eukaryota > Viridiplantae > Streptophyta > Pinopsida > Cupressales > Taxaceae > Torreya > Torreya grandis. The sequence goes on from JARHVA010005582.1 coordinate 35,794, forward strand.
GACACATACCTAGGTCACATTGAGATAGGTAATTTTTGAACTAGACTAAATGTCAAATTTAAAAATGATTCAATTCAGAGCATTTATGACTATAGAATACACCAATAATCATACTTTCCCCTATCATTGTAGAGCCCTAAGTTGGTGCTCACATTAGCAAATCACTATGACTTTGAGAAGAGATAATTGTTGAATGATAAAGGAGAAAGAATTATTAACCTAGACCCAAACTTTATATACTTAGTGTTCTTGATACCTGAATATGAGAATTATCTTGATATAACTCTTGAATCATTAAATCAATTATATTAGTAAAATAACACTGTATGTTAAAGGGTAATGAATAAGTAGTGGATAAAGGTCTCTAGTGCTATATCCACAAGATTTCCCAAAACATTGGCAATAATAGATTTTAAGGATGAAGTAGGTGATCTAATCATACTAATGCATAAAATCCCTGAGAACCCTAATGCAAAGAAATTTCAAGATTGGATGTACCAATACATATGGGTAATCCATGAGAATAAGTATTATATCCACTAAGCACAACTAATAAGTGATTACATCTACAAATAGATTATAAAAGTTTAGAATACATAGAATTTTTATATGACCTCTTGCATAGTCTACATATTAGCCAAGGGGAAATCCTTACCAGGATTAAATATAGTGGTTGATGAAGTAAACAAAGTTTTTTATTATTAACATAACCTAATTATTGAGGCAATTAGGTAGCACTTTTCAAGAGTAAACGATGCATTTATCTACCACATCATAGTCATGTTTGACAAAGAGCTAGAGAAGAAGAGATTATATAATGATACGACTTCAAAGATTACCAATTAGGTATCTTATTTCATCTAATTCCCCACATACTCATACATCAGAGTAGGGGGATTCAATAGTTGTCCTTGTATCCTCCCAAGGTATGTGAGTGACAAATGAGATGTAATGAAGCTTTTGAGAAAATTGGTAGAGACACACAAGTTATTATCTAGTAAACATAGGGCAAGAATCCATTTACCTATTACTATAAGTAGGTACACATGCCCTTACTTATCTAAAACCATGTGTGAAAATTTTGAAATGACTCAAATTATGTTGAGGGATCTAGAGGTAAGGCCATCCTATGATGTAAATAGCAACATTACTAGTGCATTAGGGATCTCAACATACTCCAATATTCCCTACTATAAATACTAGTAGGAGGACTTGAAATATGAAGAATAATAGGACTACTCCAAGATGAATTTGGATCAAATCAAGGATTTTAACATGGCATCAGTACATGAGGACTTATTAGATGGTGAATCCCTAGTAGATAATGTCTACTATGATAATAAGATCTATGCTCAACCCCTTGTATCAATAATTTGGTCCATACCTTAGTATTTATCATTAATGAATAGAACTACCAACATAATAAATTGAACAATAAATTATCTCAAAATCAAAGGGGTCAAAGTGATCAAGGAAATAATAAGCATCAATGAGAATCTATGAGAGCTTAAGGAAAAGTGAGTTCCACCATTAGTAGAAGGTTATGACAATAGAACTTTTATAAAATAGGAAGATAGGCTAGTGGTTTCCCACAAGATAAAGCAAAATTCAAAGTCCAAGAGGAAAATCAAGTATCTAAGGAGTAGTAATGGATCAGATGATAGTGATTTCATTTGAAGATACAACTACCATTCAAAATCTAATAGTTTATACTACTATCTCAGTCATAATATATACTACTATATTTGTTATAATACCTCCTCATATCTCTATAATTCTATCATATTCAATACCTCTTCCTCATGTTTCCACTCCACCTTCTCTTCATGAAATTACCCCTATGTTCCCACTAGTACACATATGTTAGTAAGTCCATTTCCAATAGTCTAATAAATTTAATTGGACACTCATGTCTCACTTCCACTTCCCCCTTGCATAATTCCTCCCTCTTCTAAAATTTCACTCCCTATTTATACAATTCTATCCATCTCATATCTAACCACCACTTTCACCCAATTAATTACTAACAGTGCACAATAGTATATAGTCATGGATTTAGTCATCTTAACTATAATTCCACTAGCCATCATAACCACTGGGAAAATTACTACTTCATTTTCATCTCCCCTCACCTTTCCCTTTTATGAACCTAGGTTTCCCCACAACTCTAATTGATTCATTCATGGCTTTGGAATCCACATTCCCATGGGTCCCCCTTTTTCCAACTCCCTATGTCTACCCCTTCACTAATGTCACTTCCATATTTGACACCCCCAATATGTTCATCCACTTCTAATGCACCCATTTCTTGCATTTACATAATAAACCTAAGTCCCACAAATGAGGTATAGATGAAACAAGTCACTGATAAAAATATGTCCGCTCAATGCATAGATGAGGAAGAGATTGGCAAAACATCCACCAAATACTCAGTGGCCATATCAGTGAAGGATACAACACTCATCACCATGACCACTAGTGCATTAACATAACATATATATTCAAAATTATTAGTGCTTGGGAAATAGGATGATACTCCTCATTGGCTAGTACAAATAGTGGGGAAGAAATGTAAGTAGATGGTGTCCCTGAAAACATTATATTTTGGCCTCATAGATGTATTTAATAAATCTAAAGTAACTCAGGAAACCATATCAAGGATATTATATAATTCAAAATGGTAGAGGTATGAAGATATTATAGACCCCCCACTAGAAAAATATAAATAATATCTAGTGGTGTGGGATTACCAAATATCAAATGTTCACCTTGGTCATCCTACAAGAGACAGATTCAAGCATGATGTTCAATCTAGCATTAACTCTCTTTTTGAGAAAATAGATAGTGAAAATGACACTAAGGATTAATTCAATATAAGGGTTTAATAATTGATTACTAAATTAAAGAATTTCATTAACCCCACTACTAAACCAATAAAATCTATTACTTAGATCATAGACCAAAAAACAATTGATGCAGTGACAAAGATTGGCAACATGGGAAGGGATAAAAAGGATTGGGAAGAAGAGATCATCTCAAATGGAAATAAATTCACCAAATTATTAATGGACCATCATAAAACTTTTAAATAGAGATGAGAAACTTTGAGAGAGAAAATAAGCAAGTGTCAGGAAGAGATAGAAAGGTTGAACCTATTCTATCTAGTGTTGATAGTTGTCGATATAATTGAAATTGATATATTTATTATAGAAAAGATACTAAGAAATGATGAAGATAAAGATGAATTGGATAGATCATCTCAATTTAAAATAAATATACTCATAGAAATTATCAATAAAGCTAATGTTACACATGACAAGGCCACAAATATGCAATATGACATTGAAGATTTGCTAAATAAATTATCATGTCAAATAATAGATCATGAAAACCACATACTTTTAGCTCAATAATTTCAAGATAATTTAAAAGGATTGGCTTAAGGAGAGTCAACATGAGACATAATATTCATCTTGAGCTCCATCCACCATTTTATTAGGTACTATAATACCTTGGATCAAATCGGGAAAGAAACTCAAGAATGCAGGGTTGTACAAAGGAAATTCTTTGACATAATTATAGAATGTGAGATAAGCCACCTCTACTCTTTTTATCTCAATGAATATTATATCTTGGATATTTTCAATATTTTTGATGCATGTATTAAGAACACATAAGTAAATAAGGACAAAGAGTCTTTAAAAGTTTTGGTTGTAGATTAATTTACTTGTAACAAAATATTGTAAAGTTTTAGATTGTAAATTACAACTATCATTTTGATAGATATTTTTGAGAAAGAGCCACTTATAATTTACATGTTCCCTTTTTATAAGTTGAATGTTGTGAAATTCAAAATTGTAAATTGGACTTTACCTTTAGACAAGATTGATTTTTTTGATTGCAAAAACACATATTGCAAAATGTATTTATAGTTTTATAAAAATTGTGTGACTTAAAAGTTTTAAAAGTCTCAATTTAAAATTATAAGTTAAGTTTTGAAAAAATAACCTAAGTTATCTAAAAACTATATATTGTTCTAAGTTTGAATTTCACTTTTTGGACATCATTGCATGAAAAATGTATAGTAACTCAATTGAAGGAGTGTAAGGCATTGCATAAAGATTATACAAATTCTCCCATGCCTCCAATATTTATGTGTAATGCTCCACACTTGCATGTTGTTTTTTAGTTATGTACCTTGCCATGAACACTATTACAGTTATAGATCACACCCCTTTTTGCATGAAGTTTCCATATTTTACATGTTCTTGAATTAGGCATGGAGTTTTGGTTAATTACATCTCTTCATAGAGATATTTTTGTATAATAATGGGTATTATGGCATATCCCATTTATATTTTTGTTGTTAGAGAGATTATTCTACATTTTGAATAAGTTATCTACATATTGTAACCTAGAGAATGGGAATATATTGAAGATTTGTCTTTCTTATCTATGTCATCATTGTGTATACAAGGTTATTTATAAAATTTGTGGATGTTTTTATTCTTATTTTAGTCAATAGATTTCATTTATGAAATTATTTTTCCATTTTGAAATATTTTTTAATTAAAAAGTAAATAATCTTGTCCCCTATATGATAAAATATCAAATATTACCTTTGGTTTCACATTTGCATGAGTTTGTGCTCCTATGATTTCAATATATTTATTGTTCTACTATGTCTATTCAAAGAAAGCATTAAAATACAATACAAATATATGGTGAAATAACAATTTCCAAATTTTAAATTTCATTTCTAAAACTCTTTTCCCTTTATTAAACCTAAATTTAGAAGCAAGATCACTAAGATTTAGAATTTTCAAATGAGATAGTAATTTATTCGTTTCACCAAATTTAGTGATAGGAATCTAGCCTTGCTTAGAGGTTCACCTCAATTCACCAAGGTCCTAAATATTGGATTTGATCCGATTCTATCATTATATTTTTGCACAATGAGCTACAATATCAATATGGTTACAAAATCTATGTGATAATAGTCACGGGCATAACAATGCCCAAACTAATTCATCCCACTAAGAGAAGTAATCTACCATCACATTCTCTTTTCATTTCTTATACAATATTTAAATCATATTGTAACATTATATTAACCCATTTTTTCTTTATATGATAATCATTATTCCAACCAATATTTGAGGCTATAAGACTAGTCTTTACCTAAAAGTGATGACCTATTAGATACAGTCTTAATTGATTCATTGCATGCAAAATAACCATCATCTCTTTCTCTTTTATTTATTTAAGACTATTTTTTTTGTTAAGTTTTCTAATTTTAAATTACAATGGTTTTCCTTCATGCATGATTACATCCCCCATTCCATATCCTAATGTGTTACACTCCACAACAAAAGTTTTTTGAAAAATCAGGAATAGTTGAAACTAGAGTTGTGCACATAACCATTTTCAACTATTCAAATGCCTTGGTACATGAATCAACCCACTAGGAGTCTTTTTTAAGGAAAGACGTGTGTGAGGATATAATTCTAACATAATTTTTGATTAACTTGCAATAGTAACCAGTTATCCCCAAAAATCTATAGAGGTTCTTAAGGGTTTTGATAACCTACCACTCCATCATTTCTTATATTTTCTTAGGATAAACTATCACTCGTTAATGTGAAATAATATGACCCAAGTAGTCCACCTATTGGACACCAAAATCACATTTGAAACATATTACATAAATTTGATATTGTTTCAAAATTAAAACCACCTATTTCACATGCTTTAAATGGTCTTCCTTGTAGATGAGGATATCATAAAAAACACTAATACAAACTTTCTCAAAAATAGACTAAAAATAATATTCATGAAACTCTAAAATATATATAGTGTATTTGTGAGGCCAAAAGGCATGACCATAAATTCACAATGATATTCAAGTGTTATGAAATAATTTTTAGGTATGTCCTCATTGTGGATGAAAATTTGATGATATCAAGAGTGAATATCTAGCTTGGTAAAATAAATATCACCATGAAATTCATCTATCAAATCATTAATTTTATAATATGAAACTTATCTTTGATAGTGTATTTGTTGAGTTATCTATAATCTAGGCACATCCTCCAACTATCATCCATCTTCTATATCATGACCACCAAGGAAGAATATTCACTTTGACTATGTTAGATAATTCTTGCCTCTAACATTTCTTGTATCATATTTTTTATTTCACTCTTTTGGGAATAGGGTTACTTGTAGGGTCTAATATTGGGTGGTGTACTTCCTAAAATGAGTCTGATGGAATGATCATGAGTAAAAATTAGAGGAAATACTTTTGGAATGTCACCAAAAATAACATAATGGTCATCCAACACCTTTTGCAAATCATGATGCGTAGACTCCTTGGTTAGCTAAACCACCATCAAAAATAAGCATGCCATAAAACCTTCTACACCTTTTATGAGAATCTTCATCATCTAGTGGAGCTAACCAATTTTATATATTTACCCATAATCCATATAGTTTAAAATTCATTCCTTATGAATGAAACCTCATGAACAATTCTTGGAAATTCATCTCAATAGTACCCAAAGTGATGAGCCATTTCACTCCCAAAACTATGTCAGCTCCTCCCATGAGAATAGAAAACACAAGGGGAATTTAAGAAATAGTTTCCCATAGTAGGATTATTACTATGGAATTTTCCAAAATAGTTGACCATATCACCATCTACAATCATGACTTGAAAGTCTAGATCTGGGTAAATGAAACAATTTAAATGAGAAGCCAACTTACTATTAATGAAGTTGTGTGTACTTCCATAGTTAATTAACATAGTCACCTTTTATTTATTCAAGAACCCCACCACTTTAAGAGTTTGATTAATACTAATTCCTAATAGTGTATGGTAGGAAATTGTAGGTTGATAATATATAGATTCATTTTTAGGTTCTTCTAACCATTCCTATGAAGTTTCCTCATCTTCTTTCTTATCATTACTAACATCAATATAAAACAACTTCTTTTTAGTAAATTGATGCCCTTTTCTACATTTAGTATTGTAGCCAAAAAAAAACCTTTTACATAATTGTATTCCTCTTGTTGAGGTGTCAATATAGTGTGCTAAATAAATGATGGTGCCTAAAAGTGCATTCATGAACATTGGTGAAAGGTATTCATTTGATCATCTCTTTTTCCTCAACCATGTGTGCCACTAGTATGGCCTCAAATAAGTAATGAGATGAAACATGAAAACCTCCAATTGGAAGATATCTTTGAGGCCACCCAAAAATAAGTCAATCATATTTTCCTCGGTGATGTCTACCATATGTTAAGAGAGATTTAAAAATTTATGAACGTAGTCCTTGATAGTCCTGGTTTGGTGCAACGTGGATAATTGACTGAAGTAATTTTTATAGACATTATTATGATAATGGAGCTATAAATACTCATATAATAATGACCATAAAACTAAGACACCCTTATTTTTATTTTAAGCACAACCAATGTTACCAAATGAATGGCTTGAGTTCCACATAGAGAGAGGCCATAACCACTTTTTATGAACATGGAGTTTGATGTAGATCAAATAAATTTTCAATTTGAGTGAGCCAAGTGAGTGGATTATTACCATAAAACTTGTATAGGTCTAATTTTGGCAACATTGGCTTAGGTCCATAATTGGTATTGTTATTGTTTTGAGTAGGAGAACCAAACTAAAGTGGTGGAAGATTATTTTGTAGTGTGGTAAAAAGTGCATTCATGAACATTGGTAAAAGGTATTAATATGATCATCTCTTTTTCCTCAATCATGTGTGCCTCTAATATGGCCTCAGATATAGTAATGGGATGAAACATGCAAACCTCCAATTAGAAGCTATCTTTGAGGCCACCCAAAAATAAATCAATCATATTTTCCTTAGTGATGTCTACCACATGTAAAGAGATTTTTAATTTGATGAATGTAGTCCTTGATAGTCATGGTTTGGTGAAACTTGGATAGCTGACTGAAGTAATTTTTAGAGACATTATTAAGATAATGGATTTGTAAATCTTTATAAAATATTCACCATAAAACTAGGACACCCTTCTTTTTATTTTAAGCACTCAACCAATGTTACCAAATGAATGGCTTGAGTTCCACATAGAGATAGGCCATAACCATTTTTTATGAACATGAAGTTTGATGTAGATCAAATAATTTTTCAATTTGAGTGAACCAAGTCAGTGGATCATTACCATCAAACTTGTACAGTTCCAATTTTGGCAACATTGACTTAGGGCCAGAATTGGTATTCGTATTGTTTTGAGTAGGAGAACAAAAATAAAGTTGTGGAGGATTATTTTGTAGTGGGTGAGCTATAAACTTAGATAATTACATATATATTTGTTATAACTGATCCTTCACACTATTTAAGTCCCCTCTCAAACCTATAATCTCCCCTTGAACATTATAAAAATCATCTTTTTTCACCATGCCCTACGACTTTGGCTTAAGTTACTAAACTACCTCCAGAATATATGGATCAAAAGTTTTAGATTCCATGTCATCCTTGTGAGGAGTTTTTGTATTTTATTACCCTTTCCCACATTCATGAGTGTTTGGAACAGACATTTAGAAACCTTAGGAGGGTTTCATCCCTGAAAAAATATATTAGTGAATTACACCATTGTGATCATCTCACTGAGATGAATCTAGCTAAGATTACTGTACACAAGGGTGAAATTTTTTGACTTGAAAAAGTGTACCACTAGAATATTCCAATTTTTTTAATTTTTTTTTGTAAAAAAACTTAAAAAAACTATGGTGATAAAAAAAATCAATTCCTCGTAGATCACTAGTTATGGTTTTTTGGTCTTTGGGTGCTTAGGATGCCTCATCCAAAAAAATGCACCATAGAACTTGCCCAATTTGATGCTCTAATACCACTTGTAAAGAAATTACTTATATCATTCATAATAATAGAATTACATATGGATAAACTAAGATTACAAAAAATAGATCTACAATAACAATTAGTGAAAGAACATAATACTTGAATATTATGACTGAGCCACTTCGAGCAGCAACCTCCACAACAATGTAATAAGAACCTAATTCTCAATATGATGATAAAGACTAATCACTATCTCCTATATATACTTTACATATCCATTTTTATTCCATATGTTGATGATACTAATGACATCAATAAATATAATAAGCTAATATAAAGATGTGTAAGCCACAACTCAACCATACATATCTTTAGATGCACTATAGGTTAAGGGCATATGACAATATCTTTCTAAGCCTATAATTATTTTTTATCCATGAAATGTTTTCCAATACCTATGATGATTTTCAATTCATATAAATAATTTTAAATATTGTGATAATTTTTAAGACATGTGATGTTTTTCTAAGCCCTCAACATTTTTCTAGGCTAGTGATGTTTTTCGTAACTTGTGATGATTTCTAAGGCTACTAATGTTTTTCTATGATTACGATGATTTTCCAAGTCTAATATTTTTTTCCAAGCTAGAGATGTTTTTATAATACTATAATGATTATTTATTAGTATTATTATTTTCAACGGTTGTAATTACTTCCAATCTTGTGATTATTTTCTAGGCATACGATTATTTTCAAGCCTGATAATGTTTTTCTAGGCTTTTGAGGTTTTTAGGTTTGCAATGTGTTTCTATTCTTGTGATTATTTTTCCCATACTAACATTCTCTCTATTGATGATGATTAATTGCTAGGATTATGATGCTTTTATAAGATTACACTTATTTTTTAGGTGTAAAATGTTTTTATAATGATGCAATTTTATAGGGAATTTTATTCCCTATGTAAATAATTTTCATGTAGTGTTTTTTTCATTATTTTGCATGCCTTGTTAATAAATTAATGACTTAAATTAATTAAACTATAAATATTTTTTTTAAACTCACATTTGGTGTTTACAAAAAAAAATAATTAATATTTTTTTCATAATCACTATTTTCTTTTTCATAAGATTTGCCACCATTTTGAATAACATTCAAAAAATATTAGGCATCCATTAAATAAATTTTTTAAGGTGGGTTCCTTTAAATCATCCCTAATGTAACATCATAAATTCACTTCCAATGAATCATGTCATCATGTTAAAATTAATATCCCATCACCTTATTTGTGAAATTGAGTTTACATTACTTATTATTAACTTACATAATTTATAAACATGTCCAAACATTTACAAGCCTATAAGAATTTCTTGTGCAAGGAAAATATCAAACTAACCTAATAATAATTAAAGTAGAGAATATAATATTATCATGCCTCATATTAAGTGATAATTTCACCTTTATTACCTTAGATATAATGTAGAATCATACTAAATAGTTACAATACTTGTGGAATAACTAAATTATTTACTTGCTTGTATTAACATTAACTAATTGTTTCATGTCTATATAAGCAAGGAATTCAATATTTTATACAACAAAATCAAGATTATATCAATAAATAAATACTTAAAAAAACCATCATCATTAATTGGATTAGGTTTAACTAATTGGTTCATAATAATTAAAAAGGAGCATAAAAAATGAATATGTTTTACCAATACATTACGTCTAACAATAGAATGAGAACATTACCAATATAATAGGAGTTAAAATTTCCAAGTTATTTTGAATAATCAATCCAATTCTATTGAAATATATTTCAAACTAATGAAACCTGACTCCTATATTATATATTATTAATAAATCCAAATTAGCATAATGAACTAGAGGAACATAATGTGTCCATAATTTTAAGTATGAAATATAAACCATAAATGAATTAGAATAGGTTCAATCTCTTATAAATTTTCTACTTGGAATAATCACACAAATGCATTAATTAAAGTGTGTATTTTAATTTTTTTTCTCAATCCATAAAAATATATATTCATGTATTCAATCATGGATCAAACTACGTATTTTGGAGCATTAGAATGGGAGCATATTTATATTCATTAGGTTTTAATTTATGTATGTCTATTGTAAATGGATATACAATGCCAACTAAAACTCATACTGATCAAGCTACAAAGAAAACATATGAGAGAAATGCCAAGGCAAATAATGATATCCTTTATGTATGTCTATTGTAAATGGATATACAATGCCAACTAAAACTCATACTGATCAAGCTACAAAGAAAACATATGAGAGAAATGCCAAGGCAAAGAATGATATCCTTTATGGATTGTCTAACTTAGAGTTTGTTAAATTCATGCACTTTCAAACTATACATGATGTATGGAACAAGTTGAAAATCATCTATGGAGGTGATGATAAAGTAAAATAGGCTAAGGTAAAAATATACAGATGCAATTTTGAATGTCTTAAAATTAATGAATAAGAGAAAATTGAAGACTTGCTCCTAAGAGTGGATGAAATAGTAAATTCAATGAGAGGCATTGGAGAAGAGACTAATGATTCAATTATTATCAAAAAGGTCCTAATATCTCTACCATCTATGTGTGAATCTAAAATTTCTATAATAGAGGAAGCAAGATATCTTAATAAGATCATTCTCGATCAGTTTCATGGAACCTTCACAACCTATGAGATGAGAATGGGAGAAGTAGATGCTTTCAAGAGAGAAGGTACATTCAAAGCAACCAAATAACTAAAATAATAAGCACCTACATCTATATTTTATGAGACTGATGAATAACAAGCTAACTTTGTTAGAAAACTAAGAAGAGAGTCTATAAAGTATAAAGGTAAATTAACCTTTAAATTTTTTTACTATGGTAAGGTAGGACATTCTATTGCTAAATTCCCTTATAATAAAAAGGATAACTGTGAGAAAGAATAGAGTAGTAAAAATATGAAACCTCTCTACTCTAATAATAAGAACTACATTAAAATAAATAAGGTATTGTACATAAAATAATATAGTGATTCATTGGATGAGTGTGATAACTCAAATGATGATCATGACTATGCCTTTGTGGTTGAGGGAATTGAACTCTAATTCATGACATTAGAATTAGCTTCTGTGGATCAAGAAAAAGAAGAAGTTGAAGACTCAGATGAAGAGGTGGAAGGATAAGTGTATCTACAAGGTGAACTCATTTTTTCTCTAAATTAAATTTAAAATATGAGAAAATAGAACTCGAATTAGAAGAAAGCACAAAAGGAGATTGAAAAAGTATCCAAAAGTCTTGAAAATTTTGATCAAATGGTAGTTATCCTAAAGACACAAGTTGAATAGGTTAAAATAATATAATATGTAGTAAAATTTGAACTAAAGTCTAAATATCATGAATGCATGAAGTTATAAGTATAAATAGTGGCTTTGAGAAAATAACATGAAAAAGCTAAAGAACAAATAGACAAAGATTTGAAGCTAAAAATAGGCTCATAAATGAATTGATCAACTCTCAAAATCCATTAAAAGAGAAATATGGTATTGGTTTTGAAAAATGGAAAAGTACCAAAACTAATACATTTTACAAATTTATACGATAACTTCAAAGCAAAAAGAGAATCAGGAACAAAGAAAGATAAAACCTGCATGAATACAAAGACAAACATAAACACTTCTGATATGAAGAAAGATTAATGAGAAAAGGAGAAGAAAAATGAGTCAATCTCTAAAAACTCAAATAGGATGTAGAAGACAAAGGTAGCTAATTTATATGGTTACATAAGGGTGAGAGACTTGAACAATCCATAGTTAAGAAGACCTCCTCGTCCTACACAAAGAAATGCTATGACCAAGTATTCCTCACTTTTCTATGGTTACTATTATAACTATAATAAATTTTATCATAGGGATAGTCTATGTAGATTTATAGCTAAAAGCGGAACAATATTTTAATAAAATATTCATTTTCACCATTGTTAGATATAAATGTAATATGCTATAATTGCAATAATTTTGGTCACATAGCTAAACAATGTAGAACAAACAATGTAAGACCAAAAATACAAAGTGAAAAGAAAAGCATGCCTCCTAGTGTGAAAAAAGGTTCACAAATCTTTGAAAAGGAGAAAAATAAACTAAATAATAAACCTAAGGATGTGTGGAAAGTGAAAGATTAGAAAGTTACACAATCTATGATTGCTCAAACTACACTCCATGTCAAGGAACAAAATTTGTGGGTAATAAACAATGGTTTATCAAAATACATGACTGGTGATAAGAACAAGTGCATAAAACTAAGAAAATGTAAGGAAGGATATTTTAGCTTTGAAGATAATACTATAGTAAAGATATGTGGTAAAGGAACCTTGAACATACATGAAAAACTACCTACACATGATGTCCTTTATGTTTAAGGATTGAAATACAATTATGTTAGTGTCATCCAAATGTGTTACAATAGATATAAGGTTACATTTATGAATAAGGCTGTAAGATAATGAGATTTGGAAGATTAGTTTCAAAATGGAAGAGAACTAAAAGTAATATCTATAGTCTTAGTGAAGTGAGTGGTAATAGTTTCCTCATAGGAAATATTTATGAGAGTTGGTTATGGCATAGAAGAGTGGGTCATGTGAAATTTGATAACCTAGTAAAAGTGATCTCAAATAAGTGTATTAGACATATGCCTAAGATAACCCAACCTATAGACACTACTTGTAAGGAATGTTATCAAGGTAAGTAAAGAAGGGTCATATTTCAAATAAAGGAGTGTGCAACTACAAAGCCTTTAGAGTTAGTTTGTATTGATCTTTGTGGTCCTACTAAGACAAGAGGATCCAAGGGAGAAAGATACTTCATGATACTATTATATGATTCATTAAGAATGACATGGGTAATATTTTTGAAGGATGAGTCTTAGGAATTTGAAAGATTAAATATCTTTAGGGCCATGGTAGAAAATGAGATTGGATGAAAAATCAAATGCTTAATATCTGATAGAGTTGGTGAATTCACCTCAAATTAGTTCATAGAGTACTATTAGAAGTATGGAATCAAAAGGTAGTAATCTGTAGTAAGGACTCCATAACAAAATGGAGTTACTGAAAGAAAGAAAATAACAATTAAGGAGATGGCCAAAATAATGCTAGAAGAGGCCAAGTTACATGATGGATACTAGAGAGAATCAGTATAAATAGTAGTATATATCTTGGATAAAGTTTAATTTAGAGTAAATAGTGATAAAACCCATTATGAACTATGGTATGGGAAACCTACCTCTGTTAAGTACTTTAGAGTGTTTGGTAAAGTGCTACATCAAGAGAAAATATATAAGTTGGGAAGCCTTAAATTAAGATGTGATGAAGGAATATTTACTGGTTAGTCTACCCAAAGTAAAACATGCATATGTTACAACAAAGGGTACATAAGATTATAGAGAGTATCAATGTCAAGGTTGTGAAGGCTTGAAACACGTAAACCTTGATAGAGACATCTATGAAGAAGAATCAAAATCTAAAGAGGAAGTAGCTAATGAAGAGCTTGAGGAAGTAAATGAAAAAACACCTACAATATTTAATCAAAAGGATCATCCTATAGAGTAGATCATTGGCCATAAAAATTAAGGAGTTCAAACAAGAAGAAGAGCTGTAATGAGTAGGGAGCAAGTAATTTTTTCATTATTGTCTAAAATTGAGCCTAGGAACTATGTTAAAGCTAGCAAACATGAGAATTGTATAAAATCCATAAAATAAGAACTAAGCCAAATTGAAAGACAAAACTTAGGAGTTAGTTCTAATACCTTCAAACAAGAATGTACTAGGTAAAAAGTGGGTTTTTAGAAACAAACTCAATGAGGATGGAACTATTAGAAGGAACAAGTATAGATTGGTGTGTAAAGGATATGTACATGTTAAAGTTATAGATTTTGAGGAAAAATTTGCTCCAGTTTCTAGATTGGAAGCCATAAAAATGTTTCTGGCATTCTCTATTTATAAGAAGTTCAAAGTCTATCAAATTAATGTTAAGTCTACTTTCTTGAATGGGAACCTAGAAGAGGAAGTCTATATAAAAAAAATTGAAGGTTTTTAGTTATTATAAGAATAAGATTATGTTTTCAAACTCAAGAAATCTATGTATGGTCTAAAATAGGCACCTAGACTATGGTATTCAAGATTAGACTAGTACCTACAAAAAAAAAGAATCAATAAAGGTTATGAAGATAATAATCTATACTTCAAATCAGAAGGTGAGCATATGTTAATTATTGTTGTACGTGTAAATGACATCATTTTTAGTAGTAGCAATAATAGAATGTGGAAATAATTTACAACTCAAATGGAAATTGAGTTTGAGATGTCTATGCTTGGATAAATTTCTTTCTTCCTCAGTATATATATAACACAAACTAATGAAGAGATATTTATATCCCAAATGAATTATGCTAATGAAATGCTCAAGAAGTTTAGAATGGAAGATATAAAACTAGTAGGTACTCCCATGAGTACTGGATGTATATTTAGTAAAAAGGATGAGTCACTTGATTCAAATCAAACTTTTTATATATCAATGATAGGTATATTTTTATACTTAACTAGGTCAAGAAATGATATTATGTAGGCAATTTGTATGGTTGAAATATTTCAATATTATCTAAAAGATTCATAAATCAATGAAGTGAAAAGAATATTTAGATATTTCAAGAGTAAAATTGACTATGGCATATAGTATCCCAAAGGTGAAGATTTCACTTTGATAATATCTACAAATGTTGATTAGGAAGGAAGTGTGGTTGATATAAGAAGTGCTAATGGTTGTGTATTTTTTCCTAGAAACAAACGTGATTCATAGCTAAGCAAAAATAAGAGTCAGTTACTCTTTCTAAAATAAAATTAGAGTATGTTACAGTAGTCACATGTTTTACTCAAGTCTTATGTATGAAGCAAACACCTAAAGACATCCAGGTAGTATGCAAACCACCTATCTCTATTCTTTGTGAGAATTCAAGTGCTATTAACATATCAAAGAATCTAGTGATGTATTCTAGAACTAAGCACATATCAATCAAATATCACTTCTTAAGAGAAAAGTTTGTAGATCAAGAGGTCAAAATTGAATATGTGCCAACATAGGATTAAAGTATAGACATATTCACAAAACATCTTCCCAAGGAATAATTTGAGTATTTGGAAAAGAAATTATGAGTGGGTTCTCTTACCTCACATCACTAAATCTAAGTAAGGGGACATGAGTCTAGAGGGAAGATCACAAAATTTTTATTAATCATTGGAAGAAGTGATAAGAGACAAATTAGGTATGCATATTTTTAAAAGTTTCTAATGAGTTGATGGTTGTATATTATTAGACAAAATCTTATATCTAATAAAGAGGGAGAAAATTTTGGACAAATAGTGAGAATTTTGGAGTCCCTTTTCCATTGATTGAAAGGGGCGAGAAAGTGTAAATGCTCTCTCTAAAATATTTATGTTTATCAAAGAAGTAAAAATCAGGTGTTAAAGGTATGTTTATGCAAATGTTCCATTTACAAAGGGGGAACAAGATGCCATATGAGGATCAAATCATGGATTACAAGATCAGAGTATTTATTTTTCCATCAATGACAAAGAGGGAGATTATTGGCAATATGATTGTTGTTGATGTAAAAAGGGAGATAGTTAGCACCATGGATGTCATTGATGTCAAGAGAATCAGTCATAGACAAGATTGATGGAGAGAAGAGCATGTTTTATAATTACATAAGTTGAAATATTATCATATAAAGTTGTCATGATTTTATAGAGACTACTTCTTTATGTTTGTAGAGAAATTGATAGAAAATTTGTTATGGGTTTTTCAAGAGCATCTCATATACATGGTCTACAGGTATAGATGAAGAGAAATGAGCCCAAAAATGATTTATCTTTACTCTTGTCCATTACTAGGGTTTTTTAGTAAAACCCTAAGGTTTTTATTCATGGCATTCTTATGCATTTATCTTTTCATATTGACTAGATATATGTGGGAACTAGTCATTTAAGTTATAACATAAGCCTTTCTCATCATTTTGTAATCAAGCCCTTCAACATAGAAATTATTGACTTGGAGTAGTGATAAAATACTTTAATATTTCATAAGTCTTTGAGTTAAGACTTGTTTGATCTTA
Organism: Torreya grandis; assembly: GCA_037957365.1. Lineage (NCBI taxonomy): Eukaryota > Viridiplantae > Streptophyta > Pinopsida > Cupressales > Taxaceae > Torreya > Torreya grandis. The sequence continues at coordinate 52,819 of JARHVA010005582.1, forward strand.
ATAAATGGATAGTACTAAATCATACAATGAATATCTAATGACGTACAATGAATTCAATATGTCAAAGGTACCCAAGAGTGAATTCATGAGTGTCAAGTGTCATAAGCATGGGGATTAATAGTAAAGTGTTTAGAAGTCACATGAGAATGCCAAGTGTCATAAGTGTAGTGATTGATAATGTATAGAATGGACATGAGAGTTCCAAGTTTCACAAACATAGGCATTGATAGCAATGTGTAGAAGGCACATGAGGGTGTCAAGTGTCACATTTGTAAGAGCTTGTTAGATAGAGATCCAATGAACATATTAACCTATCATAGGATCTAAATATGAGAATATGATCATGTAATGAAGATCAAGGGAGCACATGCATTTAAAGAAATCAAAGTGTCTGATGTTTAGTGAGTTAAAGACTGAGCTAGATCGACAATGCATGTGCTCCAAAGCATCAAGAAGCAATGCGATGAGATCAAGTGCCAAATGTTTAATGATAAACAAAGGCAAAGTTTGTGATTATTTTTAAGATATAACATTTGGGAGCTCAGATCAAAATATCAATGGATGCATTTTAAAGTTAAAACATTAAAATTTGGAAGCTTTCAAAGATCTAATGGAGCACATGAGTCTATTAGAGTGTAATCTAACAGTTACATTTTAAATCTAAGACATTTGAATGAGGATCATTATATCATGGTATGAAACATAAGACCAATGGTAAGTATTTAAAGATATGTTCATCTCAATGGTCAAGTGATATAACATATAAGAAAGATGCATTATATGACACAAAGAATGATATAGATCACTATGATTAATTTAAATTGTGTAATATGGAATGTGCATAAAAATTAGAGCTTGACATATGCTAAATATATTAAAAGATAGAGAATTATGGTGGTAGATCATGAATTCAAGAAGTAAGAAACTTGTTAAATAAATATGAATTGAGTCCAATAATATAATATGATGTGTTAATGACCAAGTATGAACACAAAGTGATTTGATACCTAGATCTAGTGCATATATACATCTTCTATAAAATAATCTATGTGTTGAAAAAGTGTAAAATAGATTTGAATTAAGTGGGAGAGAGATAGAGAGGAAGAGAGATGTAAAGTAGAGCATGAATAGTTATAAAAAAGCTCTATAATAGAGAACTAAATTCATTTGTGAATCAATTTTGCAATCTAGAGTTGTAGCTCCATAATATATTTGATATGTAGGTGTCATCAAAAAAGTTAAGATAGTGCTAGGTTAGGGAGAAGGTGCTTCCTTAGAGTAAGTGATCTTAAATTAGGGGATTGGTGTCTCTTTAAGGTTGGTGCCCTTAAACTTTTTAACTAGTGAGATTTTTTACTATGAGGATGGATTAAAATCATAGATTCTAGAAAATATTATCACTGTCATTTTTTCCATATTGGGTTTTCCATAGATATATGGTGTTGTGCCTATTTTTTAATGTGATTTTTGCATATACTTGTTAATTTACATTAAAATTATTAAAGGAATATTTAAATAAATTTACTAATTCACACCCCTTTCAATAGATAGTTGTGTTTCAATATATGCAATCCCTCTCTTATTATGCCCCACTTTGGTCTAAATTTAGAAAATTTGAAAATTTCAAGTTGCATGAAAGATAGCTCAAGTTGAACTATACACATGATGTGAACATAATTTTAGTCAATTGAAGATGAAAATAGATGTAACTAAAGTTTAAATTTAATATGCATGAAAGACTAAGAGGAGATAACTGAAAGATCAAAAAGAGTTAACTAAGTAAGATCAAAAGTTACATACAAGATCACAGGGAGTTAACTTTAGATTCATGATGCATGAATATCCCTTTAACTCATCAAATCTCACTCTCTCTCCTATCATGCCATTTTAAAATAAATAAGATCCAAAATCTAATATGTTAATTTTTAATTTTGGTGGAATTAAAATTGGCATTCAATTTTTAGTTAAATTTAGAATTATAATGGAGTTAACTTGACTAGCATGTAACATAGGAGAGAAGAATTTGAATGAGCAAAATGAGCGCTCTTTCAAAATTTGAATTAGCCAGAACGCATGTGGGTGGGAAATGGATTGGGGAGAATTTGGCAGGAGGGACAGACCCTGGAGGAACAGTAGAGGATGAAGGGAAGAATGTAGGGCCAGGATTGTTGATTGATGATGACAATGGAAAGGATCCATATGTTTATGAGTCTTCTAGTGGGGTCAGTGGTCCCCCATTGAATCATGTGTTAGAGCAGTATATCGAGAATGAGAAAGATAATGCTAATTATAAAAAGTAAAAGCCATCAAAAAGGTAGGAAGGGATCCTTAAACAAAGGACATGGTCATCTTTGTTTGGTAAAAATCCAACAGGAAAATCTCTTTTCCCACCAGTGACATCAAAATCTTGCTGGGAGAAAGGTGAGTTTCAAGTTTTTATCCCAGATCCCTTACTTTATTTCTCTGTGTCCTCCATGGAATTCACTTTAGTGGGAAAATTTCTAGGAGCTAGACCAAATATAGAATCTCTCAGAAATATGGTTAAAAGGAACTGGACTATTCGTGGAGATGTTGATATTGCACCTATGGTGAATGGATTCTTTTCATTTATTTTCAATTGTAAGGAAGATTTGAATAGGGTTCTTAGTGGAGGGCCATGGTTTTTTGGAAAATGTTCTCTTACAATTAAAAAATGGGAACCAAACATGGACTTATTAGATTCATTTTTCTTAACTACTCCCATTTGGGCTAGACTTCCTAGTCTCTCTTTAGAATTTTGGCACGGCATTTTTAAAGGAATAGCCAGTTAATTTGGTGAACATGTGGCATTGGATAATGCTACAACCTCAAGAACTAAACTCTAAAGTGCTATAATTTATGTTAAAGTGGCAGATTTGAATCATCTCCCAAAGAAGGTGGAATTAATATCTAAGTTTGGAAAGAAACCCCAAGAGATTGTTTTTGAAGATTTGCCAAATTCCTACTACGCTTGTAAGAAACAAGGGAATTGGGTCAAGAATTTCCCTTTCAAAAGTAAAATTCATCCAAAAAATGTTATGGATGGGAAATAAATTAAGGTCCAACAAAAGAAAATATGGAAAATCAAAGAAGATCATCAAAAGGAACAAAAGAATAAAGAAGATTCAAGAGTTCCATGTGCTGAAGAGGATAAATATCCTTCTACTTAAGAGGCTAATGCTCTATATATAGAGGGAGATAAAGAGCTTTCTTTAAAGAAAGAAAATCCTCAGAAAGAAGAACAGAGGTTGCATACAGAGATCAAAAAATCCAAACAAATAATATAGGATATGACAAATTTATTAAAACAAATTGTTGTTTACCAAAGCAAATAAGATCAATGCAAAGATGTAGAGGACAAGTCTGGGTCAGAGGAAGGTGAATTAATGCCTGAAGATGAAAAAAATCTAGAGGAGGGAGAGTTGCTCACTTCTCAGTCTAAGGAGAGTTAGGTGTTATCTAAGAATGATAATGACTTTCCGGTGTAAGGGGTTCCCCTTTTAGAAGAAGTGAGAGAGAAGGGGAAAATATCAAAAAATCAAAAGAAAAAAGGTGAAAAAAAGAACAATATAAAGAGTGTAGAAACTAGAAGAATAAAGGTGAAATCTCTTGTTTCTAATATGAAAAAATTTGGAAAAGGAACTGAACAACAATCCAAGGTAAAACCAGATGTTGGCTCCCCGAATAAAATTGGAAGAAGATCTACAAGGAAGAACAGAGAGTTAGAAATCATACATAATATTGTTGATGGTAGGCAGGCAACCATTCTAGACATTACCCGTAAAAAATAGAAATGAAAATAATAGGCTGGAAAATTAGAGGGTTAAATAGTATTAATAAAATGGATATTGTTAAGAATTTTGTTAGAGAACAAAAGCCTGATTTCCTTTTGCTCCAAGAAACCAAGATGAATAAAGAGAAAGCAAAACAGATCAAAGACTTTAAAAATTATTCAATCAAGGCCAGTAGTTTTGAAGGTGCTTCAGGGGGAACTTTGATGTTATGGAAGAAGAATTATTACTCTGGAACTATTTTGCTGCTAGTAAAAATCTAATGATTGTTAAAATAACTAGTGTGGATCAGAAGGAGGGTAGGTATATTGTAATTATCTATGCTCCTAATGCTAAGAACCTTAGGAAAAAGGTATGGGAGTCTATCTCTAATTTTAAAAGCAAGGACTATTATGGACAATGGATTATATTGGGAGACTTCAATGTACCTCTTTACGATCATGAGAAAATGGGAGGTAATGCTACTCAAATGGAAGGGAGACTAGATTTAATGGAGTTTATAAATAAAGAGGGATTAATGGATATGGAACTTTAGGGAATTTAGTTCATGTGGAGCAATAAGAGAATTGGTAATGATTGCATTTAGGCCAGGCTTGATCGTGCCCTTATCTCTCCTAAATGGACAAAAGAATTCATATGTACGCTGGAAGCTTGCCAAAGAATAGGTTTAGATCATTTTCCTCTTATTTTCACTATGGCTAAAATAAATTTGAAGAAGAATCATCCTTTTAGATTTGAAAAGATGTGGATGCAACACCCAAAGTTTGAAAGTAAAATAGAAGAATGGTGGAATATTGATATTGAGGGTACAACCCTTTTTAGAGTTGTTTCTAGGCTCACAAATGTTAAAAGGGAGGTTAAAAAGTGGAACACGTATTGTTTTGGAAATATCTTTGAGAAAAAGACTGCTATTAAGGAGGAAAGTCATAGAACTTAGGAAAAAATTTAAAAAGATGGATACACTTCTGACCTCCTTACTGAAGAAAATGAGCAGTTGGTTCAATATCAAGATATTATCACTAAAGAAGAAATCTATTAGAGACAAAGATACAGGTTGTTATGGTTGAGTGAAGGAGACAAAAACACAAAATTCTTCCATCTATCCACTCTGAAACACAAAGCTAAAACTCATATTCCATATCTAAAAAAGGGAGATCAGAATATTTTAGAGGAAAAGGATATCAAGGAGGAAATGCTATCCTTTTTCTCATCCCTTATGAACGCTGATCCCAATATTAATCTAGAAAGTTAGGCTAAAATCCTATAAGTGATCCCTCCTTTGGTTTCAAAGGAATAGAATAAAATGTTATGTTCAATCCCAAAGGATGAGAAAATATTTAAAGCCATCTATTCTCTAGGAGGAGATAAAGCACCTAGACCTGATGGCTTTCCCATGTTCTTCTTTCAAAAACTATGGAAATTTGTTGGTAAAGATGTAAGTGATGCTATGAAGGATTATTTGGAGCCAAACATATGCTTAAGGAAGTTAATTCCACCTTTTTGTGTTTTATTCCAAAGAAGATTGGAGATAATTCTCCTGATCAGTTTAGACCGATTAGCCTCTGTAACTCTTTCTACAAGATTATTTCCAAAGTTCTTACTTCTGGACTTATTCAAGTGATTCATTCAATAATTTTTTATCAGCAAAATGGATTTATCCTAGGTAGACAAATTCTCAATTCTATTATTACTGCTCATGAGAATATTCATTCTTTGTTCTACTCTAACAATCAGGGTTTCATAATGAAAGTTAATATTGCAAAAGCCTATGATAGGGTTGACTAGTTATTCCTTTCAAATAGTCTTTCAACTTTTGGCTTTGAACAAAAGGTGGTTGGAATTATTTATCAGTTGATTTCTACTTCCTCTATTGTTGTATTGGTAAATGGAAGCTCATCCCACTTCTTTAATCCATCATGGGGGCGGATACAAGGGGATCCTATATCCCCCATTCTTTTATTAATTATGGCTAACTACTTGGGAAGATATATAGGGGATTTGGTCTGTAAAGGTTATTTAAGGGATTAAAACCCTCTTCTCATCCCCTAATTTTCTCCCACAGACAATTTGTCGATGATACTATCTTCATGGGAAAAGCTAAATTTAAGGAAATAAGAAATTTGAAGCAAGCTATTAATTTATATTCTTCTGCCTCTAGTCAATTGATTAATTGGAATAAAAGTGCAGTGTTATTCATTAATACCCCTATTCAGAGACAAAATAAAATTTCTAAAATCCTTGGATGCTCTATAGGATCTTTCCCCTCATCTTACTTGGGTCTTCCTCTTGGGTTGAAAGCCCCTGAAGCCTTCTAGGAGGATCTTATCAACAAATTCAGTAAGAAACTTGCGGGATGGAAAGGAAATATTTTAAGTCAAGTAGGAAAGTTAACCCTTCTTAAAGCTAGTCTTCAAATTATACCTACTTATGCTTTAAGTCTTTTTAGAATTCATACCAAATTTGTAGAAGCTATTGAAAAAATCCAAAGAAACTTTCTATGGACTGGTACTAAGGAAAAAAGGAGGATGCCTTTAATTGCTTGGGATAACATTTGAAAACCTTTCAGGGAAGGGGGGCTAGGAATAAGGAAAATCAAAAGTATGAATATAGCTCTCTTAGCAAAATTGGGATGGAGAGTTTACCATGAAAATAAAGAATGGAGTAATATATGGAAGCATAAGTATTTATTCAATGAAAAATCCCTTTCTGATTTCTTTTCTTACCCTGATGTAACTCGACCCTCTTCCATGTGGGGGGTTGTTTAGGGAACCAAACAAATTCTATAAAAATGATGCTCCTAAAAAGTTGGTAATGGAATTAAGGTGAAATTCTGGGAGGATGCTTGGTTAAAAGATTACCCTTTGATAGAAGATTTTCAAGATAAAGAGATAGTTGATCGATGTAAGCAAAGATACGGTATATTTGTAAATTATTATTGGTAGAACAATTCCTGGGTGAATATAACTGATCTTGATCAAGATTTTAATAATATACAATTATCCCTCAATGCTATCTCTCTTTATCCTTATCTTGAGGATAAGATTATCTGGCATGATGATCCTAGTGGACAATTTAAAGTTTCTACCATTTTTATTTCAAAGGGAATTGGTAATCAACCTTTGTGGTCATATGCATGGATCAAGGGGCTTATCCCCAAAATAAAAATCTTCTATTGGACTCTACTTCAAAATAAAATCCTGACTCTTGACAACTTGCAGAAAAGAGGAATATATGTGGTTAACAGGTGTATTCTATGCAAAAATGGTTTTGAAGATAGAGATCATTTGTTTGTGAACTATTCTTATACACAACAATTTTAGAATGAGATCCTCAATCTCTGGAGTATAGCATGGGTCCATTAAAAAAGTGTGGAACTATCTTTTAAAAGTTGGTATTGTCCCTCTAAGAATCTTGATGTTCTTTTATTCTAGAAATTAACACTTCCTCATATTTGGTGGGGCATATGGAAAGAAAGAAATAATAGAATATTTAGAAGTAAAGAACTTCTAGGATGGGTCTTGGGTCAGAATATTACTAGACCTATAAAGGAGAATTTTTTATCACAGAGGGATCCTAATCCAACCTTTCAAATTGATAATCCCTTAAGATCTAAAAGGCCTAATGTGAAAACTAAAAATCCTAGATTAGGTGTAAAATGGAATGTCCCCCCTTGTGGATGGATCAAAGGAAACTTTGATGGAGCTACTAAAGGGAATCCAGGAAAAGTAGGATGTAGAGGAGTCTTAAGAGATCATGTGGGAAATGTAATTGATGATATTGCTATCCCTATAGGTAAGTCGAATAGTCATATTGTTGAAGCTACTGCAGCCCTTCAAACCATTAAATTAGCTGTTGAGTTGGGATTTTCTAAATTATGGTTGGAAGGTGACTCCCTGAATATCATAAATATCGTAAATAAAAAAATTCAATTTCATGGTCTATAGAGGCAATGGTGATGGAAATTAAATCCTTAATTCAAAAATTTGAAAAAGTAACCATAACCCATACCTACCGTGAAGCCAATATGGTTGTTAACTGGATAGCTAATCATGTTATTCAAATAGGGCATAAGGTGAGATGGCATGATGCATTAAATAAGTATGTTGATCTCAAAGTGCTTATTAATTATGATGCCATTCATTCAAATGAGGGAAAGATCTACTTGGAATAACAAGTTAATGATTTGGTGGAGTGGCCTCACGATGGAAGAATTACTTTCATTGAATAGACACATTCATGAGAACGTAAATCAGTTAATGCATGTGCTAGAAAATAGGTGAGTTCCATTACAAGTTGATAACAACTAGTTTCATTGCTCAGTAATTAGTGTTTGGGTGTTGCTAGAAAACTGTATGGCCTGCAAAATGAAATGTGAACCGAGGAAGCAGGAACCTAAAATTTTCAAAGACTGGAAGGAAAAACAAGATGTTTGGAAGATTCTTCAGAGAGGAAAGGTTGTGAGTTACTTGGAGTGGCTGCATGGTTCTAAACCCCATATAATGATAGCATTTTTCAAAAATTGGGTCAACGACAGGGTAACCCTCCATGTCATCACGGTGAAGATCACCGAGGAATTCATTACAGAGGTCACGGGGCTTCCAATGGAGGGTATAAAATTCTCTAAGTAGACTAGTATATCTAATGAGGCATATAGCAAATTCTTGAAGATGGATGTTGAGGAATAATAGTTGGAAAAGAGTGGAGATTTTTTTGACCTGGAGTAGATAAAAGGAATCTAGAGAGATGTCTTATGTTGCATCGGTGAGTATTTTATACTTGATGGAAGAAGCAAAAGAGTCCATAAATTTCATATTGTCTTTCTTAATCATTTTAGGCACAAAGTTAGAATCTCCTTCCCTTTCTATTTGCGCTTCTCACTACTCCAAAGTTTGTTTGCTCATATAAAAAAGGAGTCTCACCCTATATTGCATGAGGTATTGATCCTAATAATAGAAGGTTTCTGCAAAAACAATGCCATTGTCCTAAATCCTCATTCGGACAAAAATAAGGATTCATAGAGTAAGAAGAATGAAACAATGAAGGGGAAAGAAAAAGTTAAACCCAAATCCTCTAGCTTTAAAAAATAGATTGTTGATGAGGAAATTGAGTGGGAAAGCACTAAAAGTTCCGAGGAGGAGAGTATGGACGAAGAGGAAGGAATGGATAGTGGGGAATCCAGCTCTAATGAGGAAGGTAAAGATAAAAGTGAGAATGAAAAAGAAGGGGACACTATAGAGGAAAAAAAGAATAGAAAAACTATGATCTTTAGGATAATCATCAAGTGTTGGGGGAAAGTGAAAAAGAAATGGATGTTTTATTTGAGGATCCTGCTTCAAAAATAGAGAAGGAACATAGAGTTTAGGATGCCTATCATGAAATGCAGACTAGAGAACATGTAAAGGATGATCTTGTCCACAACGAAAGCCCTATTGAAACTAAAAAATAGAAAAGAATGGAAAGGGAGGATCAAACTGAAAAGGATGAAGTCAATCCAAAAGAGAACACTAAAGATTTTAGTGATGTTTGGCAGAATGCAGGAGGCATCCCTTCATGAATTTAGCCAAATGCAAAGCATATGCTATCCTTCAAGTTGACTCATGGATGTATAAGGAAACAATGGGCCTCAAGAAGAAAATGGAAATAATGGAACATAATCAAGAACCTGATTGGAATAAAATCAATAATTTGGAAATGTAGATAAGAGATATTCCTATCAAACTTAAAGATTATGAGAAAAATATAAGAAGGCTCATAAAGGAAAACAAAATGAAGATGGAGGAGGTTACTTCTAGCATATGTGCAGCTATTGTCAACATTGGAAAATGAGCTAATGAGGAAATAAAATATTTGGAGGGGCCTAGTAAGAGGACCAGATAGAGATTGAGGAAGAAATCAATGCAAGAAGCTGCTACATCGTCTATAATATCCATACAGGACATTGCTGTGATGGGAAAGGAAGTGGTGAAGATGGTCCTAGAATTAGAAGAATAGGGTCTTTCTGCTCTTATTATTCAAGTCCTTTTAGATGTATGTTATAATTGGTTCCATTTTTTGGTTCTTTGTTTTCTTTACATACTTGAGTTTCCAGGTCTCTGTTAAACCTGGGGTCTTTCTTTTGATGATCTTAACTTGTGGTTTTAGGTCCCTATAAAACTTATTTTTGATACTACTCAGTAGTAGGTGTTAGGTTTGTTTTACATGAGGGTGTTATTTTTATATCCTTCTTCCTTTGTTTCAGGGTTTTGGGGTCCCTTCAAAACTTGTTTTTACCTTAATCTAAAACTTGACTAGCATGTGGAACTCTTGCCTATTTTTTGATCTGATTGTCTTCTCTCTCCTATTATCTTATATATGTATTCTATTTTAGATAAGGATCATGATAATGTTATACTTTTAGTTTATATAAAATATTCCAAAATTTTATACTAGATCACCTTTGGAGAAATAAAGAGTTGAATTTTTCCATTCTCAAGTTTTCATGAAGTGTGTATTTATTATTCATTGAAGGAAATTGTTTGTAATCATAAATGTATCATGTCTATAAATCAATCCTAGCTCAAACAAGATAAAGTATACATACACTTTTGATTGGGAATAGATTTGTTAAGTGGGGGCATGACTAATATCAGGATCTACTAGACCCAATTAGGGGATGACTTTTCATAATACACCATGTTGGGAAGGGTTCCAAAGCCTAAAGTCTAACATAATCATGTAATAACCCTAAAAGAGTCTTAGGTTTAATGTTCACTCTATGTATAATAAACAAGAAAGTAAATCTAATCTAGTGTGCACCAAAGCTTGTGACACAACATGATATGTTAGTATCAATTAAAACATGTATAAGAGAATCTCAATTATGCTAAGTATGAGTAAGACCCTAGCACATGGAATATGAAGAGTAATATTATTTGACTTAATAATTATGGTACTTATATCTACTAAAGAGAGGAGAACAATGTTATAATAAACTTAAAGGGGCTCACAAGAGGTTTTTATGGTTTGTAAGGATAACTAAGAAAGTCCAAAGCATCTAAGACTTATCCACAAGACTAGATTGTCCAAGTAGAAACCCTAAGCTAATACTCCTCAAGTAAAATGGTGAAATAGAATATTGTAAATAATCACAAGAAAATAATAAATGTTCATTTCATATTGAAATAACAATGTAATTATCTTGTATTTATAGGTGGATCTTACCCTAAATCTTTCCAAATATGTCAGATGTATGAGTTTGACCCAGTTGCCCCTATATGTTTTTGAGAGATAAATAAATAAATTCCAAGCTAGGTCAGCCAAAGGGATGATGAAACTCTAGTACAAGGCCAACTCAGTTAACCCTATACAATAATTAGAGGCTAAAAACTATACACGGTCAACCCAGTCGACCTACTATAATCAATTGGAAAAGGGGGATCAAGGTAAGCAAAAGAGGGATGGGAAGAGGAAAAATATTAGAAGAGTGTGAAAGTGAGGAGTAATATCTTTGGTAATGGTTATAAGATCTAGTTGGATTGGAAATAATGTGGCAATAAGGGAAAACAATCTTGTGAAACACCAAAGGTCTATCCACCCCTTTATCAATGTACCCCTTAGGGCATGCGCTTAGAGTGATTAAGTCTTGATCAATTTCTATGAGATGCAAAGCATCAGTAATTGAAAAAATTTGAAAATATTATGTGTATACATATTCCCCACTTGAATATCATCATGTGTCACTAAGGTGCAATAGGGGATGGTTCTTCAAGAAAAAACATAAGAACACATAATGTTGATGCTAAAATATTAATCTATTTTAAAGAAAAAATAAGTAAATGTAAATGACTAAAAAGGAAAATAAATAAAAATTAAATGCAATTCATAAATTTACTTCCCTTTATCATGGTATGGTTTTCTACTATGTTGTTAGTTTCAATTGTGTAGGGTGTAGAGACTGCTTTTGATAAACCTATAATATAAAAATAAAGAGAAAAAACAAATAAATGCAGGAAAGCCAAAATAATTAGTGCTATGAGGATAGGACTTAATTGGTAAATTTGGAAAGATGGGGTGACAAGTGTTATTTTAGACCAAATGATCAAGTCAAAAATAAGAGTAAATCAGGTAACCAAAAAGCCAAAGCTACTAAATACCAAAAAAATAAAACAAGCTATCCTTAAGTAAGAAATGCAAACTCACCATGTTAAACCAAGGATACATGTCAAATAGGATGTTAAACAAATATATCAATGGTAAAAATAAGAAATAAAATGGTGAAACAACATTGATGAGTTATAAATAACAATCTACATCTCAATTAGTAATATAAAAAGGTACATAAAAGGGAGAACAACATTTTCAAGTGAGAACTAACAAGCCATCCTCACTCAATAATGGAAAAGGGGTATGAAATCAGGTGTTTAAAATAGAAGGATAGTGAAATAATTATAAATGGTAAAAATAAATTAAAGTAAGTCTAGAAATGTAATTTTATGGTATAGGGAAGGATGAATCCATATTTGCTCAAACATATTATTTCACTCTAAGGATAGATAAAGGTAAAACAAAATAGTGCTACCATGTTTTTAAATGGAGAAGAAGGGAAAATATATTTAGAATCATAACTTGTCTATCAAGGTGGGAAATGCAATGGGTAGAGGGGATAATGAAGGAAAAACTAAGGTAGATGAACTATTTATCAAAGTTAAGACACTCAAATTAGGTTTGTAAAGATAAGAGGACTTTTGCCCTTAAGGAATCTAAAGAAATTATTTTATCCACAAAAATATTAGGTCAAAAAATGTAGCATGTAGATCATCCCATGAAGGCTATATGCATGAAAATTAAAATGGACCTACCTTTCCCCAACATGTTCCCCATTCCTCAGGACCCCTTATAGAGTCGTCAGTCTACTGTGAAGATTGGGTACTTACATGAGAAAATAGGTAGCACCATAGAGTTTTTTGAAATCCCCTATTCCAATCTACTGGCCTACTACACCCTAAAGGATCTCAACTCTTATGTGAGGCCAACTATGGAGTTTTAGATATGATTGGACATAAGAGATGTGCTTTTAATCACATCTTTCAATGTGATGTTAAATTTTGATATTTTTATGTTTATTTTTAGATATCATTTTATTTTTATTCAAATGATTTGAATTTTAACTTTATTTATGGTTTTTTATATTCCTCCTCTTTATGGATTTGTAAAACCAAACATGGGTGCTAAAACTGACTTTAATTTGAATACTTGGGATAAGGTTACTAAGATAGAGAAACTTCAAAGATTATGGGGTCTAAGAGTCTCATAAATATAGGTGAAATAAAAAGTGTTATCTTGACTTCAACCTTATTTTATCCAATGAGGAGTGAAAGTAAGGGGAAATCAAGAGGGGTGACATATGGAACAATTTGAATTGCTTGAAATCAAAAAAAATGTGACAAAAAGGGAAAAAGGGTTATAATGATAGTAAAGTGTGATTCCTTATCATAATAATAAGGTAAATGGAGGAAAATATTCTAACATATATTGTTGTGAAAAATCCATCTAAAAAAAGGAAGAAAAATCTAAAGTTTGAGAACAAGGATGATATAAAAACATAGAAAGATGGTAGTTTTATGAGGAGAGTCGAGTCCTATCCATAGTCTTACACTAAAACTTCATAAAATATAAACCCATGAGGTTCCAAAGGGAAAGTGAAAGATAAATTGAGGTAATAAAAAACATGGTATTTTTGTGAGGAATGTTGGGTCCTATCCATGGTCTTACAAAGCAACTCAAAAAATAAAAACCCAAGAGATGTAAAAAGGAGAAAAATCAAGAAGATGAAGAAGACTATGGTACATCAAAAAACCAAATGACCAAAAGGGAGGAATAAAGGTTTGTGAAAGGAAGGAACTTATTAAGAAGGGAGAGACATGTATAAGTAACCTATAAAAATTGTTAGAGAGATATAGATATAAAGTATGAAAATAATGAAATCTTAGATCACTAACACTAAATGTGTGGACTTTAACATATTTTTTATATTGTCTAGCAATGGGAACCTTGTATTGGAAGTTATGTTGTAAGGTAGAAAGATGACATTCATCAAGTAGATCAGGGTTATGAAGATGATCTTCATGTAATTTTTAATTGGTAATAATACCATGAAAAGATATAGGAAGAGATGTAAGTTTAACTTCTAAAGGAAGAACTGAATCAAAACCATAGACTAGATAAAATGGAGTTTCCCCAGTGGCAGTGTGTATGTTAGTATGATAGGCTTAAGGTGTAGGGTAAAGGTGAAGATTACAATCCATGTGAGTTTCATGAAATATATTTTGGAGAAATTTTTTGAGAATCTTATTAGTGGCCTTAGCTTGGCCATTTCATTATGGATGATCTAGTGTGGAAAATTTGTGATTGATCTTAAATTTTTTCTGAAGTTTATTAACATGTTTGTTTTTGAAGTTACCACCATTGTATGAAATGATGGTATGGGGAATACCAAAGAATAAAATTATTTATTTAATAATAAATTTTTAAATGGTAGGACTGGTGATGTTAACAAGGGGAAAGGATTCTACCCATTTGTTAAAATATTTGGTAGTGGTGATGATAAAGACATGCCCATCTTGAGAGTGAGGTAGTCTACCAATGAGACTAAGTCCCTATGTGGAAAATGGCCAAGGAGATTTAATGGTTTGAATTTTGACTGAAGGTGAATGGATTAGATCCTCATAAAGCTGACAAAGATTACATTTTTTAGCATAGTCAATTTCATCATTTTCAAGAGTAGACCAAAGTTAACCCATACATAAGCATTTTTAAGTTGTAGCATGTCCAATAAAATTACCACCAAAAATTCCCCCATGTGCTTGTTCAAGAAGAAGAGGGACCTCATCTTTCATAACACAATAGAGCAAGGTACCCTTATCATTATGATAATTAAGGATGTTGTGTCAAATTTCATAATTGAAAGATTGTTTACAAATATGTGTCTTTTCAAGAGAGTCTACGTTAGGAAGATAAGATTTATCATCTATGAATTAAATTATGTCTTCATACCATAAGATTTGTTGAATGGTAATAGCTTTGATAGGATAGATAAGCAAGTCTAGTGGGTGAGTAGAGGATGGAGATTTTATTATTGGTATAAGAAAACTAGGATTAGAAAGGAATTGATGTGGATGAAATAGAGAGGTGGAAGATGGAAGAGAATTAACAATGGAATTGTGATCTATAGGAATAGGCTCAATAGTGAAAGAAATGGAATCCTTAACAAGAGTGTTTATAATTTGATGTTATGTGATGAAGTTATCACTTTTACATTAATAATTACCATTGAATTGATGGAAAATAAGTCAAGAATCACCTAAATCATGAAGGTATTGAATGACCATGTCAATATCAGCTCTCATTCCTATGATAATATCTTCATACTAATCCATATTGTTGGTGACATCAAAGGTGAATCAAAAAGTTAAATGAATGATCTTGCCAATAGGACTTGTGAGAATGTAACCTACATCAGCTCCTTGAAGGCATTTATCACCATCAAATTGAAGGGTCTAAGTATCCTAATTCAAGTTTACATTAATTTGAGGAAGCTCCTTGATAACTAATTTTTACTTAGTAGTAGTGGAGGGAGTAGAGGATTCATCAATATTATTGGCTTCAAGATCAATAGTAAATCTATAAAAATAATCTTTGAGAGAAATAGATTTATTAAGACCTTCGATGTAAAATATATTCTAATATAGAAGACTATATTGAAGAGGATAAGTGGATGTTATAGGAACTAAGGCAAGTTGATCAGCTATGACTTGTCGTTTGATAGATTTTTGAGTGATGGTGCAGAGATCAAATTCCATAAAGATGACCATCCATTTACCAATTATATCTCTAGGAGGAAATGCTTTTTAGAATAAATGAAGAATGAGGTCAAAATGAACAATGACATAATGAGTTTGGTAAATCATATAATGGCATAGCTTTTCAACTGTAAAGTAGATGGCAAGGCAATCATGCTCAATTTTGGTATAACATGTTTCATAATCAATGAGGCCTTAGCTAATGTATTAGATAACATACTATCTTCTCATATTATCTTGTTGGGAAAGGATTTACCCAACAAAAATAGGCATGGAAGAAGTATATAGAATCAATGGTTTATCATTGGAAGGAGGATGAAGTGTTAGTGGATGAAGTAATGACTCTTTCATGTTATCAAAGGATTTTTGACATGGATTCATCCATTATAAAGAATTAATTTTCTTGAGAATGTAATTGATAAAGTGAATTTGATATACCACTTTGGGGATCAATCATCTAATTTCCCCAAGTTTACCTAAATAATTATGAATGTTAGGAATAAAACAAGGAATGGGCATGTTGATGATAACATTAATTTTGGTAGGATCAACATTAATGCCATGGAGAGCTCTTAAGGTTATAAATATTATCTTAGTTCAATTTTTTATGATAACATTAATTTTTGATAGCTTACATTCAAAGATGATGCTAGGTTCAATTCCAAGCATGTCCTCATAGGACCAAGTGATATCCTCACAATATTTGTCAATTAATAAGCTAAAATTATCATGTTCAGTAGGTGAGAGCTCTTAAAAAACTATAATTGGTTAAGGATAAGATGGAGTACCATATTAATTATGAGTTATTTAATTAATAAGTATGAAATTTCCATTTTGAAAGTGGTATGGTGTATTAGGTAAGGTAGAAATTGGATTTGTTTTAAGATCAATGATATCAATGAAGTTGTTGAAGCAAGGAGTTTTAGTTTTGAAATCCCCAAGTTTATGATGTTTCTAAGGATGTTGAGGTTCTTGAGCATAAAATAACTCATGGATAGTTTCATCACTAGGAAAGGTAGGAAGAGGATCATAATATTCAACATCTACTTCAAGATATAAAATTTTATTTCCATGATGATCATACTCAAAATGAATCTAACAAACATTACTTACCTTGGAATCTAGTGTAATTTTATGAGTAGAATAAGTATATGGGTCAAAATAGATGGGAATATTAGTGTTAAATGATAGGAGAAGGATCACATGTAATGAATGGATTGATAGGTGGTAAAAGACGTGTAGAAATTTGTAGAGGTTCAGAAGGTATAATTTGCTTTACCACCCAAGGAGTATTGATAAGAGGAAGATTGGTAGGAGGCACATGACCCTCAAGATCTAAGGTATGATCCAAAAAAATGGTATGAATATCCTAATTAAAAACATGAGTTTAGGCTATGGATTTTTTATAGTGCTAAGCTCTAAGTATTTAGATTGAGCTTGGGTCATTATATAGTTATCATCATATGTTGGATAAATTACACATACTTGAGAATCAAGGAGAATTTTAGAAGGTGAAATAATGATATTACTAAATATATAAGGAGACATGATGAGAGGATCATAAAATAATTTGGCCACTCTAAAATCATTTCAAGTGAAGGCATCTTCAGGTAAATAAGGTTCTTAAGCATTGTATGGAAGGGGAAAATATGTTATCTCATAAATAAGAGGAATAATACAATCTATGGGTAATAAAGAAGGAGGAATCCATTCTGAAATATAGGGAGGTGAATTTGTAGTATTTTAAGTATGTTGCAAATCATTAGGTTCATCATCATCAAAATCTATCAAAGTAACTCATAAATTAGGATTCATGTTGATGAAATTAGGTAAAGGAGTACTATTGATTTTAGGAATGGTAAAACTATGATATTTTGATTTAGGATTGGGAGGATAAATGCTCCATTGCTTGGGATGAGCTTCATACTTATACTACTTTCCATTATGTAAAAATTTAATGTGTTAACTACTAGAAGAAGTAATGGCCCTCATTAGATAAGTCCATGGATGACCAAGGATTATGCTATAAGATAAAGGAATATCGAGGACCATAAGCTTGGTTTGAATAGTCTTAGCTCCAATTGTTAATAGGATCCAACTATAACCAAGTGGTTTTTAATTAGTCTTATCAAAACTATGACAGGTAATATGGGTTTGTTTGAGATGATACTTGTTATAATTGAGTTGTTGGATGAGCCATAAAGATATTAAATTAATATCAAAACCTTCATGAACTAAAAAATTATGGATAAGAGTGGTATTAATGGCTAATTTGATAAATAGTGGTGGATCATCAACACAAAAGATAATATCATCATTTATCATGTCCTCTTCAAGGAATTCAATAGAGGGCTTGGAAGAAGGACAAATAGTTTGAATAGTATTTATGTTGGTTGTTTGAGAATTGATACAAGGTGGTTCTACATATATGGAGGATATATATTTAATATATTGAAGTTGTTTCATAAATAATTTACAATGATATCAATAAGTACAAACTAGATCCATAAGTGGAATATTATAAGTCATAGAGTTGAGTTCTTCAACAAAGTTCTAATGAGACTTAGAAGAACCAACATGATGTTTAGATGGTAGATTAGACTTTGTAGGAATAGTTAAATTTGTAGGATTAGGAGGATATCATTCCTCTTGAGGTTATAAAGAAACATAAATAGTGGTAGTATCTTTAAGAATTTATTCCTCCAAAGATGGCTTCTTGGGCTTGGTAACATGATTTTTTTGAGCTAGTTTTCAATGATAATTGACCTTAGCAATATTTAAATATTGAGAATTGTTAAAATACTGGTCATAATCAACATAAATATCACAAATATCATTCATATTTGATTGATTATTAGAGGAAGATTTTTGTTTTTTTAAGGTAGAAGATCTATAAACTTGTCATTTTTAAAAAGTAGCAGTGTATTCTTGATGATGAATATTGATCATGGATTCATGATTGAATGAATCACAAAGAATATAGGAGACAATAAATTTAGTGATCCCTCTACAAGATTCATGAGAATGAGCAATGTTAGATTGAAACCAACAAAATAGATTGGTGTCATATCACTTAGGAGGAGCATTGGGATAAATTAAAGGTTTTTAGGGCAGAAAAAATTCTTTCATTTGCTAAACTAAAATCTAAACTAAAAGAGGTGTATGAGAAGGTGAAGGAACATCAATTTTGGCAACTCATAGTTTGGTTTGTAGAGTATTACTAGTGATAATATTATATGTTTTAAAATATCCTTTAATAAGTTTAGGATTAGGTTTGAATTGATTCATAAGAAAGTCTTGATGTTTAGCTTGATCAAGAGCTTCACTAAGTGTTTTGGGAGCAAACGTTCAAACCTTATATTGAAGAGTGGGATTCAAAGATATGATAAAGAGTTTGAATAATTTATCATCAGTCATGTTATGGTAAGATTTATGGGGAAAATATTTCCATCTTTTGATAAATTCATGAGTTGATTTAGTGGGAGATTACTTAGAATTGATGAAGTGGCTAAGACAGTTTTTGGGAAGATAATTGTGTTAAAATATTTAACCAAAGGATTAACCAAATATTAAAGTTACCAAATATAGTGCTGGGGAAGTTGATTATACAATTCTAATACATCACTAATGACATTTTTCACTAAGATTTTATTTGTGGTGAAGGTATTATTTTGGATCCACTCATTGTAAAGGTTGTTAAAGGCTTTGATAAATGAGGTAGTGTCTTTAGTTCAATCATATTTGATAGTTAGAGATATGCTACCAATATAAATTGACACAATGAAGGGAGATAAAGGCTAATTTTTAATGGTTTAAAACATCTTGTTATTCATTATGGTTTGAGGAATAACATTACCTAATCCATGTTGAAGAGGTGGAGGAATGAAATTGGGATTAACTTGAGGATACATAGTTGGAGGTTGATTAGCCACATTGATTAAATGTTGTTGAAGTTGCATCATTTAGTTAGTGTTGAAATTTTTAATTATGTTCATTTTTTGGATAAATTGGGCTAAAATTTAATTTTTATTAGGAAGTGGGTTGGTATTGGTAGGAACACTCCCAAAATTGGTGTTAGGGGGTAGATTAATAAAAGGATTATCAGTGGGATTGTTAATTAAACTTGTATTAATTACTCCCATATTACTTTAAAGATTTTAAGATGAGAAGTTTATTTGTAAGTATAGAAAGCATTAGATCCATCAAATTCATCTTGAGGTGTTATTTTTACCATATTGTAGTTAATGGATGAAAGATGAGGAGAGGGGCCCCAAGAGTGATGGTTCTCTTGGGAGGAAAAGAGAGGGAGAAATGAAAATCCAAAATGATACATAAATGGATTCAAGTTATCCATGAATATTATAATATGTAAGTATAGAAAGCATTAGATCCATCAAATTCATCTTGAGGTGTTATTTTTACCATATTGTAGTTAATGGATGAAAGATGAGGAGAGGGGCCCCAAGAGTGATGGTTCTCTTGGGAGGAAAAGAGAGGGAGAAATGAAAATCCAAAATGATACATAAATGGATTCAAGTTATCCATGAATATTATAATATGAGGCTTCATTATGATTGAAGAGAGGTGAACATAATACAAAGTAGAGATAGGGAACTATATTGACAAATAGGGAAAGCAAAAAGAAGTATAAGGTCACCTAGGTTGACCTGACATAGAAAATAGGACCTGTAAATAGTATAGGATCAACTGGGTCAATCCAATATAGTAAATATATAATGTAAAATGAGGAAATAGGGTCTATAAATTATATAGGGTTGAACTAGTATAGTGAACAAGGACTAAAAAAAATTTATCGTTGACTAGGTCAACCTAGTACAATAGAGGGAAATTTATGCTGCCTATAACATATTAATTTGAAAATAAATGATAAAAAAGAAACAAATAGTCAATTGGATTAATACTTGATAATCTAATTAAAGTACACAACACAAATCCTTTTACCGGTAATGGCTAATGAAAGTTTTTGCAATACAAAATAAAATTAAACAAAGAGCAAGTGATCAACTTAAAAAGTAAATAGCTAACTTATTTTTCAACCTAAATTTTTATTATATTTTTAAGATGTGTTTTTAAATGTGATGAAAAATTGGTTATAAGCAAGGAACTAGAATGGCAATCTAAGAATAGTTTTAGGTAGTTTTGGCCAAAAGGGACTATAGTGTCAATGGTACAAGCTTTATGTTGGGGCCTACCACTTCACTTGACATACTAAAATGATAAGGGTGTTAGGTTCTTAGCCAAAATATACCATTAACCATGCTTTATACTTGACCAGAGTATCAAATTAGCTTCCCCCTTGGTGATGAAATACTAGGTTGGCCTTGGGTAGAAAAATATTAAAATGATTATTTAGATTTTTTGATTTGGCTATGTGTGCATAAAATAAAAAATAGTGAAACTAAATGATTAATTAAAAAATACCTAATTAAACTATGAAATTTATTCTAAGAATACAAGCAACAAGAAAGGAAAGTGTGAACTAATTACTAGTATATAAGGTTAATTCCTACTTTAAAATAAGGTACATTATTGATATGGTCAATAATGTATGAAAAAAACATAGAATAAGGTCAACATGATCGATCCTATAATATGAAATTAAGGTCTAAAATAAATAGGGTTGACAAAGTTGACCCAATTATCTAAATATCACATAAACATAGAACTAGGTTGACAGGGTCAATCTAGTTGACTATGCAAGGGAAGTTTTAAATATGAAAGTAAATATTATAAAGAACAAGATAGAGATATATAAAGGAACCTTGGTGGATTAGAGATTCAAAAAATGGATATTTTTGTTTAAGAACCTTGATATATGATTTTAAATTTTACTAATTGGGTCGACTGGGTTGATCAAGATTTATAGAAACTTATTGCAGAGTGCTTAAAATGTATATGGTTGACTAAGATGAGCTATTATGGTGATTAGGATTCCCAAAAATGTGCATGGTTGACTAGGATGACTTAGTAGTCTAGACTGGATGTCTAGAAATATTAAAAACTACACTGAGTTGACATGATCAATCCAATAGCCAATACCTAAAAACCTATGCACACAAGTTACATATTTAGATGAAAAAGTTGATCTAGTATGGAAAATACATGATAAAAAAATGATGATATAATGAAATAAATTAAATAATTTGAACAAATCTTGTAAGGGTTAGTTCACATTAGGTTCACCAAAATGTATGCAATAAAAAATGCATCATGTCTATAAAACAATCCTAGCTCAGAGAAGATAGAGTATAATGACACTTCTGATTGGGAATGCATTTTTTAAGTGTGGTATGACCAATATGGGGATCCATTAGACCCAATTATGGGATCACTTGTCACAATAAAACATGTCAAGAAGGGTTCCAAAGCCTACATTCAACACAATCATGTAACAACCCTAAAAGAGTCCTTTTTTTAATGTTCACTCTATATATAATAAGTAAGAAAGTAAATCTAATCTAGTGCACACCAAAGCTTGTGTCACAACATGAGGGGTTAGTATCAATCAAAACATGTATAGTAGAATATTAATTAAACTAAGTATGAGTAACACTATAATACATGGAATATGAAGAGTAATATTATTAGAGCCAATACTTATTATACTTATATATACTAAAGATAGGAGAGCAAAGTCAGAATATAATTACCTAAATGTGAACTCATCAAGAATCAATATCTCTCTTGGCCAAAGGGGCTTTGGAAGAGGTTGTTGTGATTTGTAAGGATAACTAAGAAAGGTCAAAGCATCCAAGACTTATGCATAAGAATATATTTTCCAAGTAGAAATCTTAAGCTAAGACTCCTCAAGTAGAATGGTATAACAGCAGATTGTAAAGAAGCGTGAGTAAATAAGAACTCTTAAAAATACCCTAAATAATATAGGGTTAACCTAGTCAACCCTTTATATTAATTAGAGGTTAAAAATTATATAGGGTCGACCCTATAAACCTAGTAATATAAACTAGTAAAAGGGGATCAAGGTGAGGAAAAGAGGGATGAAAAGAGGAAAAAGACTTGAGGAGTGTTTAAGGGAGGAGTAATACCTTAGGTAATGGTTTTAAGAGTTGTTTAGATTGGTAATAATGTGGAAATAATAGAAAAAACTCTTATAAAGCACCAAAGGTCTGAACACCCCTTTCTCGATGCACCCCTTAGGGCATGAACTTAGAGAGATTGAGTCTTGATGGGTTCCTACAAGATGTAAAGGATCAGTAATTGATAAAAGTTGAAGATATTATGTGTATATAGAATTTAGTGAATTACTATGTTTCCTAGGCTTATGTCTAAATACTTCACCTTTATGCAAAAAATGATAAATATTTAAGGTCATATAGAATTTCTAATTCTAATTTCTACATAATATATAAGTGAATTCAACCATTATTCATTCCTTCCTAGCTAGTGTGAGTGTTTGACAATACCTCTATGTGAAATACTGATGAAAGAGTAATTGTATGAGAATGAAGTGAATGCGTATAAATTTATTTTGCCTATAAAGTGTGTTGGGTATCTAAATAATTTACCCCAACATTGGTACATCACCTTAACTTTTAGTCTTTCTTTCTATTTTGAATGTTAGCATTATTCTTTTACCCATTTTCCTAGTCAGGAAAGCACTATCTAAGAGAGTTTAGAGAGAAGTGGCTAATTTTAATAAAGGGAATAAACTCTTCATATTTATATAATTTCCATAATAATATCACGCACACGTTCATGAGTTTCCATTCTATCAATAGAAGTGAGAACATGCACAGGTTCTTTTTAGGGTGCACTTTTGTGTGATAATTTTTTTTGGCACACCCGGTGGGACACATATTGAAGTTGAAAATGATATTTTCAGAAATAATAATTACCATTTTAATGCCTAAATTTACTACAAAGTCTAAAATTAGTTGTATACCATTTGAATTTTTTGAATTATCTATGCATTCTAACAAAATAAGAATGTTTTTGACAACAAGTCCATATCCTAAAAGACTATTTCAATCACCAAATCAGCCTATTATACAAACCAATTCAAGTTTAAATCTTATTATTCACATTGATATCCTAAGGAACCAGGTATTTATTCCTCTCCATGATGAAATACCTATAAATTTTTCCCAATATGATGATATTCCTATCTCAACCCTCAAAATTATTTAGTATTTTATAGGTGAAGATTAAACTACACCCATAAAATATATCAAAGATGTAGCTAATTTGTGTTCCTCCACCATATTACCCAAGAGAATGTTGTCATCTATTTACTTGATATAATCTCCAAGGGAAAGGAATTATAATGGTATAAGAACCTTCCCTTGAATTATATAACCTCTTGGGATGATTTAAGTGAATCATTATGTAGGTAATTTGAAGATAAATTAGACCATTTATCTCATGTTGAATAACTCACTACCATCAAGAGAGCACCATATGAATCTATGATTGATTTCAAAATTAAATTTTATAAGACATGGAATATAATTATTCACATGATAAGGTCATCTCCTTAATATGATTTAATATAATTTTTTAGATCCTTAAATTTTTATATTTTATTTATGATTTAGTTGATGCGTGATAAGACACTCCTAGATTCTTATGATGTTGCCATTATAACTGAAAATAGTCTAATTCAAGATGGTAAACTTGTACCTAGGCCTCCAATGTAATTTTTTATAGAATTTCAGCCTATTATACCTCCTCAATCACCATCAATATCCCCAATTCTATCCCCTCAAAATCAAGATCAAGATCCTCATAGTTAGTCTAGTGGGCTTGATGAATTAAAAATTATGCTACAATATTTTGGTAATGAATTAGTTCAGCTAAGGAGGTAGCAATATCAAGACACCAATATGACATCTCAAGTACCAAATAAGCCCACATATCATCCATATAGAGAACCAAATACTCCTTACCAAGGCTATAAATATAATAGACATCCATATCAAGATCTAGGAGCCATTATACCAGCCAAACCATATGTTATAATTAATACTAATGTTCCTTCATAAACCATGGTTATTATTCTAGTAAAAAATAATTTGATGTAACATTCAAGTCGGTAGCCTTATAATACCAATGATGTGCAAAATCAAGCTTCACTATCATAAAATATGGTAATTCCTCAAATGACACGAGAAAAATATTTTATTCAATAAGGACAACATAATGAATCTATGATGTAACAAGGGGAAGTGAATCATGGACATGGACAACTAGATGCAACCTTGGTCAATTTCCATGTTGATGATCATATGGTAGAAAATTAGATTGCTGAGTCTAGAAAATGAAATAATTTTGTTGTAGTTATTACAAGAGCCAAGATAAGAGATATAGATGAGATCTAAGAGGAAATAAATTCTTAAAATATTCTTAATATGATTTATAAAAGTACTAATGATCATATTTCTTCCCTTTGAACTCAAAAAAATTGGCATGTTAAAGCAAGCAAACTTCACTAAGTGCATCAAGCACAACAACATCATATTGACCTAAAGGTATAACCAAAGTTTGGACAATAATCATTCAACATAGTAGATCATATGAAGAAGGTTAACATTAGAATGAATATGTGGGATTCATTGGAAGTCCTAGGACAAGAAAAACTTATACATGAGCTTCCAGGCCTTAGCATGTCTAGAAAACCAATATATAAGGAAACTGTGATTATATTAAATTCTAATTAGTAAGATAAGAAATAAGAATTGTGTGTGTGTGTGTGTGTGTGTGTGTGTGGGTGGGTGGTAAAAGGTCATAAAATATTATGAAAAACCAATTAAGACACCTACTTTACATCTTTTTCTTGATTTTTGATGATACACTAGTTCATAATTGCATGGTTGTCAATGATTAAGTAGCATAGTAATGCCAAAAAAAATATCATATCAATTGGATTTGGCATATGATAAAAATGTTAAGGGTGTTTTTTAACTTGATTTATCTCCAAAAAAGACACTAGGTATAATCAAGAATCTAAAATTAAACTTCATGTGTGCCCAAATATGACTATTCAACAAGATGTGGTAGTGGTGGATCTTCCTCCATATTTTTTTTTATGTGTTTATCACATGAATTAACTTCAAAGATAAGTGGGTATATTTCAGCTGATTTGACATACATTTTATTCAAAAAAATACATGGAACAAAATTTATAATTCATTTAGAGCCTATTGCTTATTTTCTTCTAAAACCATAGATGCCTAGTATTGTTACTATTGATTTTGTCATCTCGGATGAAGTAGAGTAAACTAGTGAAGCTGAAGAAAAATCATATCTTAATGATGTAACTATTTTTTTTTCTTTATGAATGGGATAATAATATCTATGATCATTATCCTTACAAGATGATAGAGGAATCAGGACTTGGAATTTGCTATTTGTATGAGGATGGTGCATAAATTCCAACTCTATAAAAAGAAGGTGAGCTAAATGATGGTTTATGGAAACCATATTTTAATGGATCATGGAATAAAATATGGTATAGGGGATGGTATGATGATAATTTATCTCACAAAAAAAAAAAAAAAAATCTTCTGTAAAATTTTTATTCGCATGATCTAACAATGTGGTAAAATATGAAGCTTTAGTTCATGGTTTGCAATGGGCTAGAAAAGATGGGATCTAAGTTTTTATAGGCATTTAAAGATAGTGATATTGTGGTACATCAAGTAATAGGGATTAATAAATTTAATAATCCCTTTCTAAAAACATACAAACATAGGGTATAAGATCTTCTAGAATATTATGATGCATTTTACATACATGCAATGCCTAGAGAACAGTAAGCATGCAGATAGGTTGGATACAATTGGGGCAGTATTTGACATTCCAAATAATGTAAATAAAGATAAAACACATCCATACATAAATATTATGGTAATTCCATACATTCCTCATAACAATTTAAATTGGGCAGTCTTTGAAGATGTTGATCAAGTTATTTTTTTCCTACAAGAAGAGGCTAAATTTTCTTCTAGAAATCAGTCAAAACTTTTGCAATAGTATGGTGATCAAATAGTTTAGCTGAAGTATAAAAAGTTACCCAAGGGTATTATCACACTTTATAATATTTTTAGTAAGAATGATGGTGTCAGAATAGATAAAAATTATTTGTCTACCAAATAATAACACTAAGAAAACATTGACATAGTCAATGGGAAAGCACTAAAACTTGGTAAAGTATGCTCTTAATCTAAAAAAGAATATTTAATTGAGTAAAGAGTTTTTTATGTGTTTTCATGTATTATAATGATTTTAAATTATTTTAAACTAGTCTGGCTCAACACACTATTGAATAATAATAAGGCACACAATTGGTAAGGCAAAAACAAAAGCCAATTAATCCAAAGTTAGAACCTTTATTGAGAATAAAGCTTCACTAGTTCATTGAATTAGCTATCATATTTCCTATCAATAATTCCACTTTGTTTTCTAATATTGATCTTGGGAAGAATAAGAATGGATAAATAAAATTATGTGTGGATTTATTTTATTTGAAAATGGCCTCACTCAAAGACCATTATCCATTTTCATTAATGGAATAAATACTAAAGTTAGTGGCTAGTTGAGAAACAGTTTTATTGCTAGATGGTTATATTGGATATAACCAAATCCATGTGAAGGAGGAGAAAAAATTCAAAATAGACTTAAATATAAAATGGCACACATTTGAATACTAAAAGTGTCATTTTGGTTGGCCAATGCAGGAGAAACATTCCAAAGAGCCATGGGAATTACATATCAAGGTTTGATCAATAAGTTTTTTCTTATGTATTTGGATGATGTTAAAGTTTTTTCAAAGGATGAAAATTATCACATGCTTCATCATAGAGAGGTATTCAAGAGATGTAGACAATATGGGGTGTCACTTAACCCAAAGAAGTGTTTGTTTTTAGTGCATGAATGTAAACTCCTTAGTCATGTTATTTCTAAGCATGATTTGAGTATTGATCTAGAAATAATAGATTTTATTGTTGCATTATCCTTACCTAAGCATAAAAAAACATTGAAAAGTTTCCATGGAAAGATTAAATTGATAACAAATTATATATCTATTTTTTTAAGTTTGTAAAATCCTCTTAAAACTATGATAAAGAAAAATCAAAGTTTACTTGGACCAAAGAAGGTACAAAAAGTTTTCAAGATATAACATAACCCATTTCTAGTTATCCTAGTCTCCTAAATCCTAATGTTTTAAAACATTTTGTGTTCTATGCATATGCAAATATTGATAAGATTTTAAGAATATTGAAACAAAGCAATTCACAGGGATTATAACATCTAATAGCATTATTTAAAAAAGTTTTTAAAGAGTATTAAATAAGGTACAAATTTATTGAGAAGCATTTACTTTCTACTATTACATGTCTCAAAAAATTTAGGCACTTGTTATCTAACAACAAGATCCATCTAATGGTTTCCCATCCTAGCATCAAAGAGTTCTTGTTGAATAGGGACATGAGTTAAGAAATATAAGGATGGATAATAAGGCTCATGTAATATGATTTGGAAATAAAGGTAACCAATCTGATTAGAGTAAATGGTTGTGTGAGCACTTGGCTCAAGATTCATAGGAAAGAAAAGAGATAGTTTTGGTCTTGAATGATAAAGATATTGTAGAAAATAATACACCTTCACAAAGTTGGTTTTAAATTATGGTAAGGTAAATGTAAAGTGGTATGTATTCTCCAAATTTAAATGGTTAAAATAGGAGGTACTTTATGCTACAATCTAATAATTTTCTACTTGTTTATGGTGATTTTTTCAAAAATGATGTTAATGGCATGGTATTGAGATACATAGAGCCAAGTCAAGTTGAAAGGCTACTTAAATAATTTCATGATGGAAAAGGTAGATTCCACTTTAAAAAAATAACTATGACCCTCAAAATCATGAGGGGTGGATACTATTAGCCAAACATTTTCAAACATTTTCATGCATGGGTAAGGAAGTGCAAGAAGTGTGCCTTATTTGTAGGAAAATAGAAGATTGCTTCCCTACCTCTTCAACCCCTTTTAGTGGATCAAAATTTTGTCCAATGGGGTTTGTAATTAATTTTTATCATGAAACTACCTTCTATTATGGGCCACAAATGGATACTTATCATCACATATTACTATACTAGATGGACAGAAGCAGTGGTTTTAGAAGAAGCAAATGAATCTAGTGTCTTGGATTTATATGAAGGTTTGTTCATAAGGTTTGGTGTTCCTTATACTATAATTTTAGATAATTTTATGGAATTTTTAGTAGTTAAAATTAGTTAATGGGTTTTCCAACATGGTGTGTATGTCAGTACTTCTACAAATTACTATCCATAAGGAAATGGCTTTGTTTAGTCTAATAACAATAAATTATTGAAGATCACTAGGACAACCATTGAAGACAATCAAAGGCATTGATATTTAAAAATAAAATCATATTTATGGGATGATATGATCACCTTGAAGATTCCCATTTCTTATTAACCCTAAAAGCTAGTGTATGGGAGAGAAGCTAAATTTCCAATCTCACTTGAAATCCCTTCTTTAGAGCTAATGCATCAGCTAGAATAATTGGAGTGTGAACCTATGGAGGTAAGATATGTTAAACTTATGGAGTTAGAAAAAATCAAAAATCATTCCATGTTAGCTATAAAGATGGATCAAGCATAGGTAAAGAAAATTTTTGATAGAAAAGCATATTCAAAAAGATTTAAAGAAGGTGACTTTGTAATCAAATGGGACGAGGATCGAGAAAAACTAGGAAGACACACAAAGTTTGACTCACTTTGGAGAGGTCATTACAAGATCTCAAACTAAAAGCTTCATTATGCTTTCCAAATAGAAAATATGGATGGTGAGAATCTACCAATACCTATAAATGGGATTCATCTTAAGCATTTTTGTTGAAGAAGGATTCTTATTTGTACATAGTAATGTTATATTTCATTCAATAAGTGTTGTTAAGCACATATTTTACTAGTAGCTTTAGTTTTAAATTCCTCTAAGTGTTATCTTACACATATTTCAGTTGGTATTTGTTATAGTTTTCAATTCAATGAGTGATTATGCATAATAATTTTAATTACTTGAGGAATACATTTTAAGTTTAATATTTGGTGATATTCAAGACTCCATAACCCAATGTATGAAGCTATTAGTCTTGAGTGTTTAGCAAGAAAACATCCCATCAAAGTCACCAATAATATTGAAAAAAAATCCACCATTGAAATAAAACATTCATTAGGAAAAAAAAATTCTTAGGAACAACTCACAAGTCTAGATTTTGATAGATGTTTCTTTTATTCCTCTAACTATCTATTTGCTAGTTATTGAAGGCAATTTTTAGGTGCTCAGTACATTAAGGTGAAGATGAGTTAGATAAAATGGTATTATATAGTTTTTTTAGACCATATAAACTCAATATTCCATTAATTGGTTTCAAGTTATAGTGTCTTAATTTTATGAACAATCGTTAAGAAAAATAGGTGCTCTAAAATGCTTCTTAAACCCTCATTTGCTCATTTTTAAGCATTATGTCTGCATTATTGATTTCTTTGTTAAAAAATTAAATGTGATGAGAAATATTATTTTGAATATAATAAATTTATAAACCTTATTAAATCAAAATTTCATGTAAATTTATGAATAAAATCAAAGCATCAAGCATTAGGGTTTTGAGCAAGCAAGAGAGAGTAAAAAAAGTCAAGTTTTAAATAGATTAAGTAATTGTTTGAGTACATAAAATTATTTTAATGATAATATATTTTATTAAATATAATAATTAAAACATAATTAGGTATTTATTCCTCATAAATTTCAATAAAATGGCAAAGCATAGACCTATAGGCATTCAAAAATGAAATTGGGCAAGCTAGTCAACACCCAAAAGTGCATATTTCTAGTTTTTTCAAATTCAAAATATTAAAATTTTACATGGGTGTATATTTTTATGTATTTTAATATTTAAAATTGTTTTAAATACTTAATTTACCTAAGGAGATAGAAATTTCTAATATCTAGGTCTGATCATGAAGGGAATGAAAGTTTCTTGATTTTTTTGCTCATAAATGGAGATGGGAATGGGTGTTTTAGGTCCCTACAATGGAAAAAAAATTTGAGAGTGTAAATAATTAATTTAAATTTATAAATAAATATTAATTTAATTAAAAATAATTCAAAAAAGGCTCATATCATTGAAAAACATCTCCAAGTCATCCTTAGGGTAGCAATCACTTTTTTGTGAATTTTTATTAGGGTGTTCAGTGAAGAAACTAGGATATTTTAAAAAATTTAAAATTATTAACCACTTATACCTATCCAAAAAAAAAATTAGGAGTGTTTTTCCAAGATTTTAACTCATTTTAGAGCCCTTAATCCAAATCAAGGTTTCTTGAGAATAAAACAACATATGAGATCATAAAATGATGTTTTTGGATTTGTAGATGGAGTTTAGATATGAAAATTTGGTTTAATATTTAATATAAAAAATTTATTATATTTAAATAATATTTTTTATCCTAACATATTATAATTATTAATATCCATCAAGTTTTTGGCTCTCATAATGCATTTAAAAGCTTGTCAAAGTTGCACAAGATAGGCATATGGAAGAAGAACTAGTTTGAAGAGATGCTAAGGTAATAATTAAGTACGTACTTATAAATAATATTTAATTTATAATTAAACATATAAAATATAACCTTTATCTAACTATGGCACCAAATTTTTGGCTGAATTTAACAAGTTCAAGTCAACAATAATAATCTTCAGTTAGCCTAGACAAGTGAAGTTCAAAACATGCAAAAGTGGAGGTGTTGAATTTGAGTTTTGATAAATATTTGAGTCCATATTTTAATTTAAAATAATAATTATAAAATCATCATGTAATCTCTATCTTACTATGTCCTACTTTGGTCTAATTTTAGAAAAGTTAAAAAAGTCAAGTTGCATGCAAGATAGTTCAAGTTAAACTCCAAGTGTGAAGTTAAGATAATTATAGTCAACTCAATATTTAAGTGGAGGTAGATAAATTATCAAAATTTAATATTCATGCAATACCTAGAGGATCTAATTGAAATATCAAAAAGAGTTAACTAAATAAGATCAAAAGTTGTATGTAAAATCATAAGGATTTAACTTAGGATTCAAGATGCATGAATAAACCTTTGAATTGTCAAATATTACTCTCCCCATAGCACATATTTTTATAATAAATAATTTCCCAAATATAATATGTTACATTTTAATTTTTTGAAATAAAAATTGGAGTTCAATTTTTAGTTGACGTTAGAGTTAGAGTGGAGTTTACTCAAGTAACATGTGGAGCTCTTCCATATTTTTTGATCTGATTGTATTATCTCTCTTCTTATCTTATATATTTATTCTATTTTGGATATGTATCACAATCATTATATGATTTTTTCTTCCATAAAATCTTCCAATTTTTTTTACTAGATCACCTTTGAATAAATAAAAAGTTTATTTTTCTTCCATTCTCAAGCTTTCATGTAGTGTGTGTTTATTATTCATTGATGGATCTTAGTAAATTACACTCTTTACAAGGTTTATGTATAATAATTAAAATTTATGAAGAAAATTATAATTATTTAATGTCATATAGAGTGTCTAAGTCTAGTTTCTACCTAATCTAGAAGTGAATTCAACCATTGTTTTCTCTTTCTTAGCTAGTGTGACTATTTGCCAAGATCTTTATGTGAAATACTGATGCGAGAGTAATTTTATAATAATTAATTTAATGTGTTTAAGTTTATTTGGATTATAAATTGTATTAGGTATTTTCATAATTTACCCTAACATTGGTGCATCACCCCAACTTTCAATTTTCCTTTCCATTTTAAACTTTATCTTTGTTCTTTTACCCCTTTTCCTAGTAAAGAAAACACTATCTAAGAGAGTTTAGAGAGAAGTGGGTGAATTTACTAAATGGAACCAACCCTTAATATATATATATATATATATATATATATATATATATATATATATATATATATATATATACATATATATATATATATATACATATATATATATATATATACATATATATATATATATATATATATATATATATATATATATATATATTATATCCATCATAAGTTACCCCACACCTTGGAATGTTTCCATTGTATCAATAGAAGTGAGAAAAGGCACATGTTCTTTGCAAGTTGCACTTTTGAGTGATAATAATAAATCCTCAATAAATATTACCACACCTAACCATCATATTAAAAAAATCAATCCCATAATTATAAGGATAATGTGATAAAATTTTATAAAAACAATTTAATTGAAATATATTTTCATTTCTACTATGTATTTCACAAACTAGGGTTCCAAAACAATGCAATAAAAGTGTAGAAATAATTAAAAAAACCCATAAAACATTAGCTCACAATGGTTTAGTGGTTTCCACCCACCAATATTGAAAGCCACTTATTTTCCCTATATCTATTTATTAAATATGATAAATTTAACATCAAATGCTCTTAGTGGGTTATTAAGGAAAGATAAGGAAATATAACTAGGGTTTCTAGTTTAAAACCTCCTAATTAAAAATATAAACATAGTTATCCTTGAATATGTAACAAATAGTCAATAAAAAAAATCAATTCTAGTAACATAATAAATTCTTAGTGAGATATAAATAGTGGAGAGATAAATGAGATGGAAGGTTATGTAATGTCACAAAATGGCCTAGTAAAGCTCCCATCTCTTCATCTTTTCCATTTTATTATCCATGTCAATCAAAATTTCTCATTGACACCCAAAATTTACCATCTATATAAAAAATTATAAATAATTATGAGGGTAATAAAAAAAACCAAATTAAACTTACTTTTTTCCTTAATGTCTTAGTCTATACCCAACTAATTTCCCAAAATATTTCCCATAGTTTCTTTCCCTTTCCCCTTGCTTTTCTTATCGAATATATAACTTCTAATATTTATAAATACTTAAAATAATTGAGCCAAAAATTCTCATTAATATTTTGAGTGATTTTTTACACATGTGTATAGTGGATATTAATATTAGTAAATTTTATACTACTCCCCCATTGTATTAGTACACTTTAATCCTCATGTTTCTTCATAGTTCGTGTTGGTATATTCATACCTTTTGTTATTCTATTCATTTTAATTTTAATATTTCCTTTCTATATATTATCTATAATTCCCCATGGTTAATGGCCTACTTAGGTTTTGATACTTTTTAATCATTAGAAAAAAATTAAAGAATTTTAAAAAATAATTATAATTTCTTAATTCAATTCCATGACCATGTTGTGGTTCCTCAAATCCCTTCATGAACCTATCACTAATGTGCTTGTTTATAATTTTTATAAAATCTATATAATTAAAATCACCTTATTACTATATAATATTTGTAATAAAATAAGGTATAAGAAAAAAAATTAACTATACAACCATTATGTCTTATTTCAATCTTCATGTTTCATTATCACACTTCATTATTTATTAATTTTCTTGCTAAGGATGCATATTAATCCTAATGTATGTTATTCAAACTCTTAATCTATAAATCATGAAAGGTACTTTTAACTTAAATAATCTTTGTATAATTGATATTGGTTTTTTTTCCAATACCACTTTTCATAATTAATCAATATAATATCATATACCACCCAAGTATAGCATAATGACAAAATGTTAAAAAAAAAGATACACAAATTATTTGTCTAACATGATATATAGAAAAAATAAATAATAAGGTGGAAGATAATTCTCTCCCATTTTCATATACCTATATGATGGTGCAACTTATTTATGTTAGACTCCTTCGCTACTATGCCTTGTTCATTCCCCATCGAAGCACCACCTAAAACATGTACATAGGCATTAATAATACCTTAAAATAAAATATGAAATATAAAATATTTTAAATTAATAATTGAAAATAAATAAATTAAATTAAATTAATATTTGAATTCTAAATCATTTTGATTATATATGGTTAAAAATAAGAAGAGGGTCTCGTGCCTTTGTAATAACTAGTGAAATATATTTATCTTAAAACAAGAGGGACAAACATAGGACTATGGCAATGTAGGACACTATCAAAACATATTCACCAAAAAAAAAGTATAAGAAAACCATACAAAACAATCCAAAAAATAAAATTAAAGGTTAAATTCTAAAACAACTATTTAGACTCCTCAGGTTAGAGTATACAAATAGGTTATTGCTTCTAAATTTAGTTTTTTCCTTTCACCTTACCTCTAGTCCTTTTAATCTAGCCCTAGTAGGATTTTTCAATCAAAATATTTATTTTCTAGAGTGACATCCACTCCTCCTTATCTATTTATCTCTTCTTCATCTCCATCTTCTTCTCCTTGTTATGTTTCTTGTTCATATTGGGGGTAGTGATACCAATTTCCCCACATTCTTCATCCCATACCACCAAACATCTGCCAATATTATTTTCGACCTCCTCCAAAACAAACATCCCTTTTAAGTTATTAATTTACATCACCAACTCCATTCAAATCAAGTGTTGTATGGATGCCTTAGTCTATATTTTATATAAAATACTTTTCATTTCAATCATATTGTAAATCAAGAAGTACAAGTAAACCTAGAAAAATTAATAAAACTCATAAAAAAAATTAATTCCAAAAATAAGTGGTTTTTTATTGTAATGGTTATCAACTCATTCTTATTAAGGAGGGTAAATTTGGATGTTATATCATCTCCCCTTAAATGGGGCATCATCTTGGTGCTTATAAAATTAAGTGAGGATAGTGCTGGAAAAAGATATTATCAACTTCCCAATCTAATTTTACTCCATATGTTGGTATTACTATACTAATAATTATTTTATATCATGACTTCATAACTTAATGATATAACTGGATCAAACATTGAGAGTATACATCTCTATTTTCACCTCATCCTTTACATAGGGATTATTCCAATCCAAAATGTGAGATGGATCAAATACATATTTCATTAAAAAATAAACATGAATCATATATATAATGAGGAAGAGATATAAAATAAACAATGGAGGTGATATTTTTAATAATGTCAAATGGACCGACAAAGTAAATATCCTTAAAAATTTTATGAATGCGAGCTAATTGAGTGACATTATCTTGTAGGGTTTCAAGATGTATAATAACCTTAATTTACAAAACATTATAAGTAAGGGTAGATCAACATCTGTATCCATATAGAGTTTCAAAGAGATCCATCTTGGTAATATAATAATATTCATTATTCTAATTGAACTCATCTAAGTGGAGATAGTCTTCACACTTAGTCTATTGATCCATCACATACATTATGAGAATGTATTCAACCACTTAATTTAATATTTTAGTTTGACCTCTCATCTCAAGGTGATATGAATAACTAAATTTCAATCAAGTTCTAATTTTAGTACTAAGGGGTTTCCCAAATCTTTAAGTAAAAAAACTTATCTCAATTTTAGATAATAACCTTAGGAAATCAGTGAAGGTAAACTATTTAAAATGAAATAGACATCATCTATTATATTTTTTGTATTAAAATGTGAAAATTTGGTGAAATTATTAATCATCACCAATATAGTGTCATGTTGACCTTGAAATTTGGAAATAATGATATGATATCCATGAAAATAATATAAAAAATGTCTTTCATTATGCAATAAAGATAAATTAATCCACTTGGGTCACAATTATTAGCCTTAACTTATTGGCATTAAAATCATTGTCAAACATACAAAAACAAATTTATTTAGTCCATGTAAAAAAATAGGAATATTTGAGTTCATGTGTCATCTTCATAACACCAAGATGAGAAAAATGAAGTGTAGTGTACAATTATTCTCAACATTATTCCCATAAGTTTAAAGAATCAAAAACATAAATCCTTAATTCATGCCCTATAATATTACATGAGTCCAAGGTATAATCATAAAATTATTTATCTACATGTTCTTTGGCTATTTTTGTGCCATCTTTATTGTAAAACCATTACATAACTTTTAATTCATAACAAAATTTATAAAATTTGATCTTAAAATAGAAATAGAACAAGATAAGTAAATATGTTTATTGTATTAGCAACAAGATCTTCATTACCCTTAACATAAAAAATTAATATATCATAATTATTGATCATTTCCAACCATCTACACTATCTTTAATTAAGATAATCATGTGATTACATACGTTATAAGATATAGTGCTCATATTTTTATTTTAATTACATTATAATTATAATTGTTTTCCACTACTTGAGTGTATGTGAATGGCGTAGTTATTTTTATTCTATTTAATTTTGTGAGACTCATAAGAAACCACATTATCATCTTAAGTTAGGATTCCATCAAACCAATTAATAAAGTTAGAAATCCATATTTTACTCTTGCCATTTAGATATTGAATTATGTGTATAAGTGTTAAAGTCAATAATTGTTTAATTCTTCATATTTATTTTTCATACTAAGATGTCTATAAAAAATAATTCCCTTTGCACTAAAATGAAGTGATAAGGGTATCCATGATAGAGAAAATTTTATATATTATTTATTAATAACTGAGTAACCCCATGAAACTTCTCACTTGATGAATATTATGAGTATTACATTCCTTGATATCTTTAGTTTTTAAAGATAAATATAAAGTACTTCTATTGAAATTATATGCCACAAATATTGAATCTTAGTTTGATAGAAAGATAATTTAGAGAGATCACCATAAATCTTATGCTACCTAATCCTTTTTAGGACCAAACACACATTTTGTTCATATTTTTATTCATTAATATAGTAAATAAAAATATAACTAACTAATAATATAACAAAAATATTTTTATCTGCATTTTACCTTACTCCAAATTCTTATCGTACATAAGAAAAAGGAATCTCATCCCATCCTACATGAGGGGTTAATTCTTATAATTGAAGGGCATTATAAGAATAAGGCCATTGTAAAGAATCCTTATCTAGGAAAATATAAGGATTTACAGAGTAATAAGAAAGAAATAGTAAAAGGGAATGAAAAAGCAAAATTTAAACTCTCAAACTTCAATAACCAGACTGCTGATGAGGAAACAGAGTGGGAAAGCTCTAAAAACACTAGGGAGGAGAGTCTGGAGGAGGAAGGAGGAACAGAAAGTGGGCACTCAAATTCCAGTGAGGAAGAAGAAGCTCAAGATAAGAATGAGAAAGGAGTTACTATAGAGGAAAAGTCTGAAAACAACAACCATGAGTCTGAGGAAAACCAGTAAGTGTTTGAGGAAATTCAAAAAGATCTAGATGATCCTGCTGAGGACCCTGATCCGATTAATGAAAAGGAAAATCTAGTTTAGGTTGCTAACCAAATAATGGAAATGGGAGCTCAAGTAAAGGAAGTAAGTAACAAAAAAGAAAGTCTTGCTAAAACAAAGGATCTAAAAAGAATGGAAATGGAGGACTATAATGAAAAAGTTGGAAGCAGTCCTAATAAGAACACAGAAGGTAGGAGTGATAAAAAGTAGAATGACGAACCTACTAGAGTGGTCAATTGCAAAGCTGATGCTACTCTACAATTCGATTTATGGACATATAAGGAGATAATGGAAATCAATAGGAAAATGGAAATAATGGAGGGTAAACAAGAGGCAGTTTGGAACAAAATCAATAATATGGAAAAGTAGTTGAGGGATATTCCCATAAAACTCAAAGATTATGAGAACAACCTAAGGGAACTCATAAAGGAAAGCAGATTAAAGATGGAGGAGGTAACCTCTAGCATTTGTGCTGCTGCTGTCAACATTGGAAAAAGAGCAAATGAGGAAATCAAAAGTTTGGAGGGGCCTAGCAAGAGAACTAGACAAAGCTCAAGAAAGAAAGCAATGCGAGAGGGATCTACGCAGGTGACTGCTGCCATTTAGGATACTGTTGGAAAAGGTAAGGAAGTAGTGAAGATGATATTTGATTTAGAAGAATAGTTTTTAGCTCTTTTTGTTGGTTCTGCTAGTTGGTTGTGTTTTTTGGTCTTGGTACCTGGTTTTTTGAACTTTTACTATGGAGTTTCTAGGTCTCTGTAAAACCTGGGGTCTATCTTTGGTTGTTCGTTTGTTAGCTTTAGGGCTTTGTTTCTTGGTTTTGTTACTTTGATGAAGTAAGCTTAAGGCTTGCCTGTGGTCGATAATGTTTTATCTTTCTCCTTTTGTTAAGGGTTTTGGGGTCCATTCAAAACCTATTTTTACCTTAATCTAAAACTAGTAATATAACAAACAAATATAATACATATATAAGGATAGTGTTCATCAAATTTATGAAAAATTTTAAAGCATTGGCAAAGCCAAAATTCATCATAATGAATTCATAGTGACCATACCAATTTTATAAGGTATTCTTATGTGATACCCTTAATCAAAGTCTAATTTAGAGAAAAATACACCATGTCTAATTTTATAAAAAGAAGTAATCAATCCTAGGTGAGGGATACCTAATGTTGATGAAAAATATTAATGTTTTGTCCTCCTTATTCATGAAGACAAGAAGAACACCATAAATCAAAACATTTGGTTTAATCAATATTTTTATAATCAGATATTAAAACAATATCTTCATCTATTGTAGGTATACCACATTCATATTATATGGTGCCTTAGATGTAGGTAGAGATCTAGGAAAATTTTCAATCGATTAATTCAACTCTAGTACTAGTGGTTATCAATGAAGTTCCTCTATAAATAAATCCTTAAATTCTCATTAGATTGGAAAGTCTCTCAATGGAGGTTCTATTTAATTATTGATATATTTCAATTTTATAGAATATAACTTATAAAATTTATGAATTAAATTCTTCAACTATAAGTTTGATATAATTTTGAGGGAAGCTAGTCTTAAGATTCCCTAACTTTGCACCACATTTATTACATAATCTAAAAATTGAAATTTACTACTAAAACAATCAATTCTAGATTGATTTTTTAAAATGAATATGTATTAAGAGTTATATTATATGAATAAAATGGTCATATAAATATATTTATCTTAATCCTAAAGACTCGCAAGTAAATCTAAGCTTGTTCCAAACTATTTAACCATAAAATTTTGATCTAAGCTGATCTTATCATTAAATATATATTTGGATTAAATTTTATATACAAATGAAATAACACAAGAGTGATAATCAAATTTATACCAACTGAATAAGATGTTAAACTCAAATATAAACCAACATACACTAAATTTATTATGTTGAAATAGTTTAAATAAGGAAAAGTATAGCTATGATAGATATAAAAATGATAAATAAGTGATGTATTATATTTTTATTATGATAATGTAG
Source organism: Torreya grandis (assembly GCA_037957365.1). Taxonomy (NCBI): domain Eukaryota; kingdom Viridiplantae; phylum Streptophyta; class Pinopsida; order Cupressales; family Taxaceae; genus Torreya; species Torreya grandis. The sequence goes on from JARHVA010005582.1 coordinate 92,771, forward strand.
TTATAAATATGGAATAAGTAGAAATTAGGCAAGAAGGAGATTCTGAAATAGTCATCAGATTCTATTTTTGACACTTTTAATGTTCTATATTGAATACCTACTAGAATAGGATATGACCATATGTATTCTTATAGGTTTTTATTCACCTTTGATCTGGTGCATTCATATCTATGTCATGGACTATTTCTCCTTGTGAAATGGAAAAACCCTAGTTATAAATCTTCATAGTGACCTTGGGGGAAATGGGTTAGCATGCACATGGTGTCAAGTTAACCCCAAAGATTGTGATGTCAAAAGGCATTATTGACATAGTTAATACACAAGAAGAGGGCCTCATTTTCATGTAGCTTTCTCTTATGTTTTGGGGTGTGTGTGAATCCTATAATATGTGAAATACAGGTATAATAATGACCTAGTTTGTAACTTGTCAAATCATGCTCTTAGGTTGATCCTTTAATACTTTAGACATGTAGATGTGTAGTCCCTATGACTAGTATGAAAATATAAATAAATATGTAATATTTGTTCAATTTAATTCTTTTTGAAAGGGCTTTAGTGAGAATACTTAATATTGTTCCCATGTTGCTAGGTGAGGAATGAATGAGGTTGATCTTGTATATAGATATATCAATATATTTGGATTAATAACTCACATTAAAACACTTAATGAAACCATTTAGATATATTTAATTTGTAAAATAAATGAATTTAAATGGCATTGGACACTTGTGTTGGGTCAAGATAATTGAATCAATGTTATTGTCTATCCCAAACATTAGTGCTTAGGGAACAATAATGTAGGTACATCTTCAAAACTTAAAGAGATAGAAGATAAGTACATTTAATCACTTTGGAAAAGATATAAGATGTAAGTAATCAACATAATACTAGTTATAATAAGATATATAGTCCAAAGGTCAAAAAGATAGAGTAGATATGAGACTTGCATAAGTGAGAAAATATATAGAACTAAGAGTAAAAATTAAGGTTTGAGTTTTCCACTTCTACAATATTGAGGTGCTATATAGTCATAAAATATCATCTACATTTCCCCCATTTAATATAGTAATGAAATTAATAGTTTAAAGTAAAGGAATGTGTACCTAGGTGTGTATGTACAGCTTGTGTTTTTTTAGTGACCAACATGAAACAAAGAGGATGTTACATTATAAAATTAGTTCATATAATTTGGGTTGAAATTACTTAAAATATATTTAAATTGAAAGATAAATATTTAATATTAAACCTATGTGTCTAATTAACCACCTTGACTATTGAAAATTTTATCTAAAAAATATGTTCATTATAAGGATTTGAAACTAAGATTAGGAAAAATATAGATACATATTTAAAGTTCATATATCCAAGGAGATAGAGAGAAAGAAACTAGATGTCACATGCCCCCAAATTTAGATCAAAATTTAGTTTCCACCTTAAAATTTATATTAGATCATCCATGAATCCAAATGATACTTATAACTTTGTGAGTCTATATGATCAAGTCCAACTTTAAACTTTGGAAAGATTGAGTGATTTTATCACCTCAACCATACCAAACAGTGAACAATTATTGCAGTATCTTGGCTCAATATAAATTTGTAAGAATTTATGGCATATTAGTACATAAACATTTATGATATGGTAATAGTTAATAATTTTTTTATAATCTATAAATTATTTATATTTTTAAATATTAGTCACAAGTTACATAGCATATGAACCTTATATGTCTTATGCTGAAACTATGTATAAAAATAGTACCAATGTATAGAATTATTCCACAAATGTGATTCTAAATCATATAACTATGTGCTTTGGCCAATTTTGATAATTATTTAAGTGTGGATGACATGATTAAAAATCATTCCCCCACTATATATATAGAAATATGAAAACTTATATAAGTACCAATATGGAGAACATGTTTCCAAAATATGATCCCACTATAATATGGAGATGTTGATTACTTAATAAGTGTAGGTAACATTTTTACCAAACATGCCTCCACTAAATATAATAAATATGAACATATGGAATCCTTTCCCATATTACATTCCCCCACTAAATATAAAAACTGATATAAATACCATGTACTGAATAAGTATGGAGAACATGCTTCTAAAGCATGCCCCCATTGAATCTAAAAATTATGTAAAGTGTGTAGAACATGACTTCATGATAAAAAACTTCTAATATTCAACAATTTTAGGTGATGTAAATATAATAACTAGTAGCTACCTCACCTAAAAAGTATAATATAATTATATAATTTGTGAATGTAACCATGTATCATATAGAAGGAACATGTCTAGGTAAATGTATCATTGATGCACATAAAACCAATGTGATCATATGTAGACATAATCTTCATGATAAATATCATGTTAACATCTATATATTAATATTATAAGCTCAAAAAATGAATAACACACACAAGAGAACTTAAAATTAAGTCAAAAGTAAATGGTCGGAGGAGATTGCAGACAAGAGGCATGTTCAAATGCCACATAATAAAAGGGACATGACTTAGTCAAATGTGCACAAAAGGCAAGGATGGAATATTAAAATTTTCATATAATAAAAAATGACATGAAAATATCAATGAAATCATACATAGGCATGAGGCCCACAATTAAAAGAACATATTCAAATGTTTGAGCAAGGAATATTATAACATGACAAGACACTCAAGGAAGTGCATAAAGTAAATCATAAGAAAATATCATAAACATGCCATAGTATCCCATGGATCCAATGTGTTACGAAAATCATGTCAAGTTTTTTTCATATCTAGTTCCTTGTGTAATATATAATCATAGATAAAAAGAGCATGTAAGTGCATATGTAAGTTAAAATATGATAATGTAGAGTGATCATAAAATCATATAACATGTGTTTACCAATACCAATGTATATTATGTACAAAATGTCCATATGACATGAGTAGAGGTAAATACCAACATCTAAAATAGGAATTTATCATGTATTTATGTATGCCTATATCACACTCATGTATAAGTGTCAAACATATGTGTATGTAGGAGTAACTGATTATGTTATCCATCAACATGTAACTAAGACATGGATGTTAAGGAGCCAATAGAACATGTAGGTGGTAATAATGTTTTTGGAATTTTGAATGTTTTTTATTTGTTTGATATTTTTTTACATAGGTTTAATTAAGTAAATCATCATTATGAAATGGTGTAGAGACCCCTACAAATGAGTTTAATATTTGTTTATATCAATTCAGTGCTAACAATTCAATGTTTCTATGTAATGGTTTACCTTAAACCCATGGTATACGTAAATAATTATGTCCATCATGTTGTATGTAAATATCTATACCTATGTGATAAAATTTTACATGCATGTTTTTATTATCTAGCTTAGTGTTCCTCTCAACTAACCAAGTTTGTATGAACTTTAGTTTTAAATGTGGTTCTACTATTGATATCCATATAGATGAAGCTTGAACATGTGGACCATAGGTAATGGGTAATTGAATGTATTGTTAATATTTGGGACCTAAGGTACACCATATAAATTCATTTAGAGTATGTCCCCATCATGCAAGTAACGAAATCTCATAAGTTTTATGCCAATTATTTGGATCAAACACAATATGGTGGAAATATACCTCATAAATATTACTAATAATAGATAAATTGTCATACTTTTGTATTTTTAGGTATATTTCTCTTCTAAAAAATAAATAGTATGTTTCCTTTTTCCTATTGTGGACACATTGCATATACATCAATTAATCTTATATTATTGGGTTATATTTTTCAATGCCTCACATTGATTATTAGTATTGCCAATGATCCATTGGTAATTATAATGTGGTACTCCTTTTATGTGTAGTAGTCTATTTATTGATATATGTTTGGTATAAGGTAAATAAATCAATCTATGTTTGAGTATCAAATAAATATAATATTAGTGGCATCATTTTTCATTTTGATCTATCACATTTGGGGTTAATCCTTTTGAGAAGACTCTACATTATTAAAATGATGTACTTTTGGTATAGGGGCTGGTATGATGATAATTTATCTCACCAAACAAAATTACTTTTTACTATATATTTTATTTTTGCATGCTCTAACAATGTGGTAGAATATGAGGCTTTAGTTCATGGTTTGTAATTGGATAGAAATATGGGAGCTAAGATTTTACAAGCATTTGGAGATAGTGATCTTATGGTATATCAAGTAATAGGTTTGAATATATTTAATAATACATTTATAAAATCATAAAAACATAGGGTGTAGGATATTCTAGAATATTTTGATGCATTTGACATATAGGTAGAACCTAGAGAGTGCAATAATCATGTAGATAGGATGGATACAATTTGGGCACTATTTAAAATTTAAAATGATGTAAATAAAGATAAAACGAATCCATACTTAAATATTTTGGTAATACCATATATTCATGATAATAATTTAAATTGGAAATTCTTTGAAGATGATGATCAATTTGTTTATTTCCTATAAGAAGAGGCTAAATTTTCTTCTAGAAATTAGTTAAAACTTTTACAATAGTATGGTGATCAAATTATTCAACTCAAGTCAAAAACATTACCCAAGGGTCTTATCACACTTGATAATATTTTCAATACGGATGATGAGGTAAGAAGGTAGAAATTTATTTATCTACCAAAGAAAAACACTAAGAAAACATTGACATAGTCAATGGGAAATCTCTAAAACTTGGTAAAATATGCTCTCAATCTAAAAAAGAATATTTTGTTGAGTAAATAGTTTTATGATGTGTTTGTGTGAGATTATTATGATTTGAAATTATTTGATCCTAGTCCAGATCAACACACCATTGAATTAGAATAAGGCACACACTAGTAAGGCAAAAACAAAGGCTAGTTAATCCAAAATTAGAACCTTTGATGAGAACAAAGCTTCACAAGTTGATTGAATCAGTTATCATCTTTCTTATCCAACATTCCACTTGGGTTGGTAATATTTTTATTTTGAGGAATAATAATCGATAAATCAGATTGTGTGTGGATTTTTGTGACTTTAACAAGGCCTCACTCAAGGACCATTATCCATTACCATCAATGGAACAAATACTACATTTAGTGGCTAGTTCAGAAAAGTTTTTATTCCTAGATGGTAAAAGTAGATATAACCAAATATTTTTGAAGGATAAGGATAAATTAAGAACATCCTTCAACATAAATTTGGGAACCTTTGCATACTTAATAATGCCATTTTTATTGTCTAATGTAGGAGAAACATTCCAAAGAGTCATGGATATAACATATCAAGGTTTTATCAATAGGTTTTTTTTTGTTAATTTGGATGATGTTAAAAAAATTTCATAGGATGAAAATGATCACATGCTTCATCTTAGAGAAGTATTTGAGATATGTAAACAATATGGGGTGTCAATTAAACCAAAGAAGCATGTTTTTTATTGCATGAAGTAAACTCCTTGCTCATGTTGTTTATAAGCATGATTTGAGTTTTTATCCTTAAGTAATAGATGTTATTCTTGCATTGTCCTTGCCTAAGAATTAAAATGCATGGAAAATTTTTCTTGGAAAGATTAAATTTATAATAATGTTTGTGTGTTTGTGTGTGTGTATACACACACACACACACACACACACACACACACATATACATATACATATACATACATACATATATATATATATATATATATATATATATATATATATATATATATATATATATATATATATATATATATATATATATAATTTAGTAAGTTTGTCAAATCCTCTTAAAACTATGCAAAAAAAATCATAATTTTACTTGGACCGAAGAAGGTAAATTTTTTTTTGAAGACATCATGAAAGCCATTTCTAGTTCTCCCACTCTCATAAATCCTAAATTTTTAAAGTATTTTATCTTCTATGTATATGATAATGTTGATACAATTTTAGGAATATTAACACAACAAATTTCATAAGGTTTGGAGCATACAATATAATTATTTAGCAAAGGTTTTAAATAGTATGAAACATTCTACACATTTTTTTATAGGCATGTACCCTCCATTATTATATGTCTCAAAAAATTTAGGCACTTATTATCTAACAACAAGATCCATGTGATGGTTTCCCATCATAGCATCAAAGAGTTATTTTTTTAATAGGGACATAAGAGAAAAGAGAGAAGGATAGATAATAAGGGTCATGGAATATTATGTGGAAATAAAGGTAACCAAGATGATAAGAGGTAAAGGTTTTTGAGAGAACTTAGATAAGGATTTATAAGAAAGCAAAGAGATAGTTTTGGTCCTGAATGATGAAGATATTTTATCCAATCATACACCTTCACAAATCTAGTTTTAAAGTATTATAAGGTACTATTGTCATTTGAACCTGCACCCAATAAGGAGTGGAAATGAATTATCCTCATTAAATTGAGACAATTGAACTACCTTAGGGCTATCGGTATCCCTATTAGGAGGTAGATCTCTAGATTAGGGGATAGCTCCCCTTGATGCACTTTAAAGCTCATCTCCTACTGTTAACACTTAGCAGGATGGAAAGGGTTAATGATGATTGAAATTAAGCCCACTATATGGGAGGTGATACACCAAAAAATTCTCTAATCACACCCTTTAACATGCACTTTAAACTAGAGACAAGTTGCACATACAATTCCTCCAATGTCAATCTTCCCTCTCATATTAATGCTTCAACATGGGGTCTTGGAGATAGCATAGGCTAGAATGACTTAAAAAATAGGATTTATAAGACACTCTATTGAATATAATAATCACTTACACCTTAAATCTCATCAGGCACTTCTTGTTGACCTACAAAAGAGATATCACAAAACACTACGTACTAATAAGAGCAACATGTGAAGGTAAATAAAACTATGCTTGCATAAGAATAAAAACTATCTTGTACATATAGTTAAATATTTTATTAAGGTAAAAAACTTGTATTTATTTATTCAATTCAATAATTTGGTATGTATTCACCATACCAAGGTTGATAGAACTATATAATAGCTAAAAAGGCTCAATCTATAGAAGATGTCAAAAGAGAGAGAGAAGGGTAGTCTAAGAGTCATAGAGACAGTTGACACCACTTAAAATATCAATTATTTATGCATGTGAGAGAAATATGGGGTGATATGTGAAATTTTAGGATTTAAAATTTTCATATCCAATCATCCAAGACCTATAAAGTGGTTAAAAAACTCCTTTTCTTGCACAAAAAATTACCCCTCATGTTTTGCCTTCCAAAACTGCCTTATCACTAAAATTGATCAAGTCTAATTATGGTTATAAGTGATAATGGTTAATATTAATCCATCACATGAATTATAGAGGTTCTTGATCATCCCTATCATTGTGGCTATCCATAATCATCTTTGGTAGTCTCCAAATATCTCCTTTCCATATACCTCTCACACTTGGCACCTAAAAAATATTAAATTCTGAAATTTTATCTATAAAATAAGAGTAATTACATGTTTCCAAAGTTTCCATAGCATTATTTTCAAGAAACAATCCTTACATGGCCTTCCAATTGAAGATTCACCATTTTATCCTAAGTGTCCACTATCTGCCTACTAGACTAGCTAAAAGGAAAGAGATAAAAAAAAATAGACTTAGGAGGTTATAAACATAGTAAAATGATGATGAGGACATATAAAAAGTATTAAATTCCTCCAAAAGGTGATGAGGTCTCTTTAAAGTCTTCTAACACTTGGAAAACACACAAAAAGGTTAAAAGATCCCTAATTTGCCTTATTTCATATAGTTTTGTGCAAGTGATTGAGAGAGTCTTATACATGTTATTAAGGTTTCATGGCATTTCCATATCATCTTCATTTTTAATTTCTTCATCTTTCCAATTAGGACCTTATGTAGGGTTTTCAAGGGTTTTGAGTGAATTTTGGTCTTAACCTTTATTCATGAAGGTTTGAATTTTTAATCCTCTAAAAATTTCATGAAGGGATTCTTTAGGACCTTATATAACATCTCTAATCACCTATAGGTCCCATGCAAAGGCTTGTGAAAGATATGAGCATTCCAAGATGACCATTCGAGTCATTTTCATGTATTTTGTGAGGGTTTTTGTCTATCAATCCCAAAAATTGTCCTTTTTGGTTAATTTTTACATATAAAAGATAATAAACCTATTTTGTATCCCAAATTACCTATTAAAATCTTTATAATGGCTCTCTAGGATCTAAAAATGAAAATAACTACCTCTTTGAAACTAGGTCCATACCTTACCAATGGGTCTGCCTATACCTTTGTGCCAAATGAATATTATTGATACTTACCATGAAATAATATATCTTTAAAACATCAAATTTATCCCCATGTATTCTATACAAAACATTATAAGGATTTTAAAAGTCTATAACTTGAAATTACCCCTCATTTAGAATTATGCATATACCTTGCCTTATCCTAATGACTACAAACCTTATTGGTTAAAGAATCCTATTTAATATCAGACTTTATAGGCTGATTTATAATGCTTATATAGGTTTTTTAAAACTATAAAAACACTATTTAAATCTTTTTTTACCTTTGATTCATGTTTCTATCTCCTTCAAAAAGAAAACATAGTTTATGCAAAAGGGAAAAGTGCCCCCTATCTGAGTCAAAATAGAGGAACTTACCCTATTAGAATTTATAAATTTATTATTTTAGTATATTATTTAACCCAAAAGGGTAATTTTTACCAATTATTAGCCTTAAATTCCAATCATAATACCTCCATCTCTACACATTTCCTAAGTAAAGTTTGAACAAGGCAACCTGATGAAGGTAGATAGGGTATGAGATTGAGTTTTGCCTTAAAAGAGGTTCATTTTATGAATATACTTAGAATATTGAGGTATATTTACATAATGAATCATGATATATATTATTATTCTTGATTTAGGTCCTTACTATTCATAAACTCTTTCTTTCATATGTATATGGCTACACTTGTCATGACTATGACTATGTTTGCCCTACATGTAGGTGGGTGTTATAAACCATTTGAAACAAGCCTAAGGTGTCTTTATTATCTTTGAAATTTTTTTAATAAAAAAACCACCTTGTATTTAATATTCACCTTGAAAACTCAAAATAAATCCAAATCCTCAACCTTTTACATCATTGTTTGAAACCCCTTATGTAGATGGCCTCTCCTAGGCTTATGTACAGACATATGAGGGTATTTAAGGATAGAAGCCATGCTACAACATTTTTGATGTGATATTATAGTAATTAATTTATTTTTTGGTTAATTATAATAATTAAAACATGGAAATAATAGATGGTTTCTTGTTAAAGGTGTCAAACAATTCATCTTTTCACAAGATTGTAGATAACACTAAAACTTCTCAATGTGTTTAGGAATGCTTTCAAGACCCTCAAACTCATATCACCTTTCATTCCTCCTTACACAAAATTTATTAAATCCTTGTATATATTAGGGGAAAAAATTCTAAAACTCTGAAATGTATCAAGAGCTCATTATCCTTAATATATGATGCTAGAAAAACCACAAAGTTCTTTGTTTCCATTTTTTGGGACAAACAACCCTGTATCAGTCAATAGGATTTGGGAGTGGTTTTCCACCTTATTTTCTAGTTTTATCTTGAATTAATATCTTCATATTTTTTTTATTATGTCAATATACTAAAGGAGGATTCATCAATCAGTCTTAACATTCTAATATAACATCTTTTACTTCTATATTAGCTATCTATAAGTAAGGATTTTGTGCATATAGATAGTAGGAGAGAAAAATGAGCAATGGTGCATGATTTAGGCCATAAGGTCTCTTTATTTATCATAAAATAAACTTATAATTTATCCAATAGGTTCAAATCTTTACCAATGATATTTTCAAGTCAAGATGATGTCATGGAACCCTCTGACTGATCACTCCCTTTGAATATGCAGACAGTGAAGGAAAAGAGTGAGAAAGGTGCAAGATTTGGACTTCAAGATTCCCTTATTTGGACCTCAAATGAATTTTTTTGACTTAATATATCTGGTTTTCATTAAATTACTTCACATTAACATGGGAATCCTCCATTCAAGGCACCTGTAGGTGCATCTTTCTGAGCAAAGCTAGAAAACAAGGTTTAGAACAAGGAAGAGCCTAGAAAAGACTTTCCTAGGCATTTTATGACTTAAAAATAAAATATAATCATTAAAAACCTATGGAGAAGTCAATAAAAACATAGTAAATCATCAAATACATTAAACCAAAGCAAATTATTCTGAAACAAGCTCCAAAGGAGACCCCTCATGGATGCACATGCATAAAAAGTGGTATGGAGTGTTAAAAATTGTTCATAAAGGAGTAGTAACAAAATTGAAAGTTATTGTTACATAAATTAAGTTATCTTAGAGTAATATCTACCCTTATAATCACTCTTCCCAACCCCATTCATATGGGCCATGCCAAGTACTTGAAAATGACCCTTTTTTGCTTGCCAAGAGAAACTAGAAGAAAAAAGTTACAGATGGACTTATTAACATTATCCTTGAAAAATAATCATGTAAAATAGTGTGGGGAGGTGAAGAGGCACTCCAACCACTTTTTTATCTAATGTTCAAATCATCCATTCTTTATAAGTGCCCAAAAGGGCTTAAAAGTAAGGAGAAACTCCCCATCTATGCATATAACTAACTCTTATCTAATGCTTGACTACTCTTGACATGATCCTGACCTCCTCCACATTGAAACTCACCTTTGTTACAAATTTCTTGCATGAAAGTCTATACAAGTCATTAAATGGGTAAAAATGTGAACAAAAGTCTCCCTTTTGCACATGAGACCTAGTATATGATAAATTCATGACTTGAAAACACTTTAAAACATGTCAAATACCATAATAGGGCCTAATAAACATAATTTGGGACTTTCACCATGTTTTACTATGTTTAACCATGTTTAACTTTGGTTGACTAGGCCATTTCAAGAAGGGTGAACTTAGACCAAAGCTAGGGGAAGGATATGTAGGATGATAGACCAACATGACACCCTATAGGACACATGGAATTTTTTTTTAAAGTTTAAAATGAGTAGGGGTTGACCCAATTTGATGAAATGGTCAACACTTTTGGAAACTCTTAGGGGTAACATGCTTGCCTATGTTAAGGACTAGTAGCCTTATCTTATTCATTGGGTCATAGAGTCAAAATGCACTTATAAACAATAATACTAGAACTTGAATTGAACAAAAGGATATTTGAATTACCTAAAAACACACAAAGGATAGGATAACACATAAAATACCAAATAACACACAAAACAAGGACACACTTATGTTACTAACCAGTTAGGGAACACAAGACACAACTGAAAGTAAACAAATATATACATTCATCTTGATCATACCTCCCTTCCTATATCAAAAGTGAAGTATCTTGTATCTCCTTCCTCATTATATAAATGAGGATGCCAAGTATGCTTCATTTTTTATGTGGTGTTAGATGTCTCATGTTTTCTTTTTGCTCCTTAACATTGCACATCATATAATAGAGTCACCTCCCACAAGTTCCCAAAGTAGATAACATCCTCTTGAACCTTGGAACATGCTTCATATTTCTTTCCTTTCAAATTTTCATAAAAAAATTGTGTATCCTTGCATGGGATAGCTTGTTGGGAGTTAATATCTTCTTGAAGGATCTCATTATCCTTCTTGACAGTCATATTTTCTTCAAATTATTCAAGGGGAATTGTATCATGACCATTTAGAAGTGTTTCTTGCTCACAGTATTCTTTGAAGTTGGTGGAGGTAGTTTTATAGGAGGTTATTGAATCAAACTTTAAGTCATCTTAAAAAAACCCAAGATCATCATATATTGATCCATTATGATCTAAGATCTCTTGATGATGATGATCCTCATCACATACCTACTCTTCATCATATTGGACTTATTTATTTAGGATTTCAGACTTCTCACATTCCTCATAGTCCTTTAACATTTATACATAGGTTTGCCACATGTCTTCCTTTTGAGAGATAACCTATTTCTTGTCATGGCTAGTAGTTAGCTCTAAATAACTTGTAGGCTCTTTGAGGGCTTCAACTTTATTGTATATGTTTTTAAATATCTACCATAGATCATCATCTTCTAACTAGTATACCTCATGAAAAGGAGGACCAAAAGAGACTTTTTCCTCTTCTTATTTGGGGTCCACGAGAACCTCTTTTAAGACCTCTTCTTCAACAAAAGAAGGATCTTCTTTCTCATATTCACAACCTGATATCTCCTTATTGGAAATCAGCCCCTCTTCATTTTCAATCCAATCTAATATTTCAATCTCATCCTCCCTCTTGGTGATGTCAACATTAAGCACCTCAAAAATAAAAAGTTTGGCCAAAGGGGATTCCTAAGTAGTAAAGAAATTTTCATCATTAAAAGGGCAACCTTGATCAATTAGAAGGGGGGAAGATGGGTTAAATGGATTCTTGAGGAGGAGTTGGAGGTAGTTAAACTATTTTAGGTTTCTCTCCCCTAAAAACTTCTCCACCTAATCGTGATTTATTCCTTTCTTCACAAGCTGCCAACACCTCTTTCCATCTTGGGAGGGTAGGCTCAGATATGTTTTCATGGGGTTGAGGTGCTAATGAAGAGGTGAATGATATGTTTAGAAAACCTGAAGTTTATTTGGGCTTGAAAACTTGAGGGAAACTTAGAGAAGTAGGAATTTAGAGTTCACCTTTAGCTACCATGATAGATTCCCTTAAAATCTGATTGGTCAATTCAAGCTCTTTTTCAAGATGAGATTTAAAACTCAAACCTCCTTTCTCACCATGTTCTCACAATGTACTAACCTTCTCAACCATGATATCCTCCTTCCTTCGACTATTTTTTTGGATGGATTTATAATAAGGTAAGATTTGGGGAATGGACAAAGAACTTGGGGAATTTTGAAGCTGTCAATATGGAGCTGATTCATGAACTCTCAAATCTTTCCTTTAGATGAAAAATTAGACCAAAAACATCAACCATCTCATAGGTAAGATTTGGCCAATTATCCCCCTCTATAGGTATCAACTCCATTTTTACTTGTTCCAAAACATCTCTTACACTCCTAATACAAACATTAGGAATGAATTAACCACAACCATATCTAGTGTCAAGGTTTAACATGTAGTCTTGGTAGCTAAGAAGAGATTTTTTTAAACTGTCAATGGTATGACCTAGAGGAGAACAAGGTATATTAGGTGAAGCATCAAATGGAGAGGAATAATTATAGATAATATAGGGCTCATGATAAGGTTATTTAGGGACTTGATCATATTGAGGAGAAATAGGCAAAGCAAGACATATCTCCTTAACTTGTGTTAGGACAAATTCAAAATCAAAATAGTCTATGAGACTTATGAGAAGTCTGTAGAACAAGAAAAAAACTTTAATAAGAATACCTAGGTTGCTTTACTAGTATATGAAAACATCGAGTTACCATTGGTCTTTAGTCAAATTTATCTCTAAAAGCTAGTATCTTGAAAAGAAAACCAAAAAAACTCAAGGAATGGACCTTTTATCCCATTGGGCATGCCAAAAACTATTGTCACTTGAACTTGTACCCAATGAAAATGGGAAAATACTTATAATTTAAGTGAGATAATTGAACCACCTCAGGGATATGTGTATCCATATTACGATGTGGATTTCTATATTAGGGGACAACTCCCCTTGATGCATCACTAAAGCTCATATCCGACTACTAACACTTGGGGGGATGAAAAGTGTCAAGGATGACTGAAAGTGAACTGAATATATGGGAGGTAATACACCAAACAAATTCTCTACTCACATGATTTAACATGAACTTTAAATGAAGGACAAGTTGTACATACACTTCATCTAATGTCAATCTTACCTCTCACATCAATCTTCAACATGGGGACTTGGAGATAGCATAGGCTAAGAGGAATTAAATAAAAGTCATTATAAGACACTATACTGAATATAATACTCTCTTACACTTGAAATCTCATTAGGAATTTATTATTGACTTGTAAAAGAGAGATCACAAAACACTAGGTACTAATAAGAGTAACATGTGAAGGTAAATGAAACTATGCTTACATAGGACTAACAACTATCATGTACACTTAGTGAAATATTTAAATGAGGTAAAAAAATTGTATTTATTTAATCAAGGAAAAAAATTGGTAGGGATTTGACATATAAAGGTGGAGATGTTTATACAATAGCCAAAAAGGCTCAATTTATAGAAGATGTGAGAAGAAAAACAGAGAAGGGGAGTCCACGAGTCATAGAGACACTTGTCACCACTAAAAATACCAATTATTTATGCATGTGAGAGATAGATAGGGTGATACATGTAGTTTAAAGAGTAAAAAATGTCATATAAAACCATCTAAGACCTGTAAAGTGGTTAAGAAATTGCTTTCCTTGCACATAAAACTACACCTCATGATTTGTCTTCCAAAACTACCTTATCACTACAATTAATCAAGAATAATGATGGTTGTGAGTTAGAGGTTTTACTAAGAATCCCCAAAATGTATTAGAGACATTCTTGATCATCCCTATCATTATATTTATGCATAATCATCATTGGGAGTCTTAAAATATCTCCTTTCCATATATCTCTCACACTTGGCACCTAAAAAACTCTTCAATTCTAAAATATGATCCATATAAGAAGATGAATGAAATGATTCAAAAGTTTCCATAGCATTATTTTCAATAAATAATCTTTAAAAGAAATTCTGATTGAAGATTCACCATTTTCTCATAAGTGTCCACTATCTAACTACTAGACCGGATTAAAGGAAAGAGATAACAGATCGAATTAAGAGGTTATACACCTAATAAAATTATCATTAGGACTTATAAAAAGTACTAAAATTCCTCTCAAAAGTTATTAGGTCTCTTTAAATTATTATCACACTTTCAACACACACAAAAATGTCAAAAGAGCCCCATTTTTACCTGTTTCATATGATTTTGTACAACAAACTAGCATTTAAGTGTGCCTAATAGAGTCTTATACATGTTCCTAACATTTCATGGAATTTAAATCTCATATTTATTCTTAATTGCTTCATCTTTCTAATTGGGTCCTTATGTTAGGTTTTCAAGGGTTTTGAGTGAATTCTGATCTTAATCTTTTTTCATAAACTTTTGACATTGGAATTCTCTCAAAAATTCACTGAAGGCTTATTTAATACATTATATAATATCTCTAATCACCCTTAGGTCCTATGCAAAGGCTCATGAAAGATATGAGCACTCTAAGATGACCATTCAAGTCATTTTCATGTATTTTGTGAGGGTTTGTGTGTCTAAAGCCCAAAAATGGTCCTTTTGTGGTTATTTTTTCCATATAAAACCTCATAAACCTTTTTTTACCCCCATTGACCTATTAAAATCATTATAATGGCTATCCAAGATCTTAAAATGAAAATGACTACCTTTTTAAAACTAGGTCCATAATTTGCCAGTGGGTTTGCCTACACCTTTGAGCCAAATGACTATTATTGACAATTATAATTCACTAATATAGCTTTAAAACATCATAATTATCCACATTAAGGTCATAAAAAACATTATAAGGCTTGGTAAAGGATATAACTTGAAATGACCCTACATTTAGAATTATGCCTATTCCTTGCCTTACCCTGATGATTGCAAACCTTCTTGGTTAAAGCATCTTGTTTATTCTCAAACCTTATAAATTTATTTATAATGTTTATATAGGTGTGTTACAAATATACAAACCCTATTTAAATATATTTTTAACCTCTATTTCATTTCTCTACCTCCTTCAACAGGAAAATAAGGTTTATGCAAAGGGAAAAGTGCCCCATATATGAGATAAAATAGAGGGCACTTCACCTATTATCAATGAAAATTTTATTATTGGAGAATATTATTTAACAAAAAATCATACTCTTTACCAAATTTTATCCTTTAAATCCAATATTAAGACCTTCATCTCTACACATTTCCTAGAGAAACTTTGAATAAGGCAGCTTGATGAAGGTAGGCAAGGTATGAGACTGAGTGTTGCCTTTGAAAATGTTAATTTTATGCATATTATAATCCTAATTCGGTATATTTTAAATTTTTATAATGATATATCATCATATTATTTATTTATTTCCTTACTCTTCATATACTCTTTCTTTCATATACATATGGTCACACTTGCCATGACTATGACTGTGTTTGCCCTACTTATAGGTGGGTGTTATAGACCATTTAAAACTTTATTGAGATGTTTTAGTTATACTTGAAAGTTTTTTAATTAAAAAAACACATTTTATCTCATTTTCACCTTGAAAACTCAAAATAATTCCAAAACCTTAACCTTTTACATCATTCTTTGAAATCCCTACTGTAGATGGCCTCTCGTAGGCCTATGTATAGATAGAGGAGGGTGTTTAGGGGTATAAGCCATGCTATAACATTTTTTATGTGATATTATAGTCATGAATGTATGTTTTATTTAATTATAATAATTAAAACATGAAAATAATTCATGGTTTCTTGTTATAGGTGTCAAACCATTCATCTTTTCACAAGACTGTAGATAGCACTGAAACTTCTCAGTGTATTTTAGAACGCTTTCAAGACCCTCAAACTCAAATAACCTTTCATTCCTCCTCCAAAATTGGTTAACTCATTTTTTATATCAATGAAAATAAGTCTAAAAATCCAAAAGGTATCAATATATCCTTACCCATATATATGATGCTTGCGAAACCACAAAATTCTCTATTGTTTTTGGGACAAACAACCCTGTATCAGTCATTAGAATTTTAGGAGTGTTTTTTCATCTTGTTTTCCAATTTGAAATTTAAGTAATATTTTCATATAATTTTTATTATACGAAGACCATAAATGAGGATTCATCCATCAGTATTAACATTCTAATATGACTTCTTTTGCTTCTCTATTTGCTGTCTGTAAGGATTTTGTACATTTAGATAGTAAGAGGGAAAAAATGAGCAATGGTGCATTATTTAGGCCTCATGGTCTCTTCATTATTCATAAAATACACTTATATTATCTTCAATATGTTTAAAACTTTACCAAGGTTTTTTTCAAGGTAATATTACATCATGGAACCCTCTGACTAATCACTCCCTTTGAATATGCAGACAATGAAGGAAAAGAGTGAGCAAGGTGCAAGATTTGGACTTCAAGAATCCATTTTTTGAACCGCAAATGAAATTTTATGACTTAAAATATATGGGGTGAATTCAATTCCTTCACATTAACGTTGAAAACCTCTATTCAAGGCACCTATAGGTCCATCTTTTTGAGCAAAGGTAGAAAACATGGTTTAGAATAAGGAAAAGCCTAGAAAAGGCTTTTTTAGGCATTTGATGACTTAAAAATATCATATAACCATGAAAAACCTATGTAATGTTTAATAAAAACATAGGAAATCATCAAATCCTTTAAACCAAATAAAATTATTCTAAAACTAGCTCAAAAGGAGACCCTTCATGGATGCACATGCATAAAAAGCTGCCTCGAGTGTTAGCATTCGTTAATAAAGGAGTAGGCACCAAATTGTAATTTATTATTATGAAAATGAAGTGCACTCATATTAATATCCACCTACATAAGCACTCTTCCCAACTCCAATGTATGGCCCATGTCAAGCACTAGAAAATGATAATTTTTTTCTTACAAAGAGAAAATGGAGGAAAATAAGTTGCAGATGGAAATTTTTACATTACGATTTCAAATGAAGCATGGAAAAAAGTGTGGGGAGGTGAAGAGGCACTCCACCCATTTTTTTAGCTGATGGTTAGATCATACATTTTATACAAGTGCCCAAAAGGGACTAAAAATAAGCAGAAACTCCCCATCTGTGCATATAATTGAATCTTCTTTGACATATGACTACTCCTAATGTGATCTTGACCTCTTCCACATTTAAAATCACCTTGGTAACAAATTTTCTTGAATGAAATTCTGTACAAGTCATTAAATGGGCTAAAATGTGACCAAAAGGCTGCCTTTTGGACATGATACCTAACATATGATAAATTCATGACTTGAAAACACTTTAAATCATGTCAGAGGCCATATTATGACCTATTAAACATAATTTGGTGATTTTACCATGTTTGACCATGTTTGAATTTGGTTGACTAGGCCATTTCAAGGAGGGTGAGCTTAGACCAAACATAGGGGAAGGATAAGTAGGATAATAAACCAACATGACACCATATAGAACACATAAAAACCTTTTTAAAATTTTTAAAAATAGTATGGGTTGACCCAATTTGACCAAAGGTCAAATTTGGTCAACTAGGTGCCTTAAAAGTGGTATGTATTATCCTAATTTAAATGGTTAAAAGAGGATATACTTTAGGCTATAATCTATTCATTTTTTACTTGTTTATGGCATATTGTTCACAAATTATGTTAATGGCATTGTTTTGAGATACATAGAGCAAAGTCAAGTTGAAAGGTTAAAGAATTTCATGATGGACATGGTGGAGGAAAATTTTCAACAAAGAGAAATGACCCTGAAAATCATGAGGGGTGGATACCATTGGCCAAATATATTTAGAGATTATCATGCATGGGTAAGGAAGTGCAAGAAGCATTCATTATTTTTAGGAAAATAGATGCTTGCTTCCCTACCTCTTCAACAAATTTTAGTGGATCAACCCTTTATCATATGGGTTTTGGACTTAATTTGTATTATGAATCCACATTATATTATGGGCCACATGTGAATACTTAAAGACACTTATTGCTTTACTAGATGGATAGAAACAATGGATTTAAAAGAAGCAAATGAATCTAGTGCCTTGGACTTATATGAAGGTTTTCTCACAAGGTTTTATGTTCTTTCTACTATAATGTTAGATAATGATATGGCATTTGTAGGAGTTAAAATCAGTTAATGGCCTATCCAGCATGGTGTGTATCTTAGTACTTCTTCAAATTTCTATCCTTAAGGAAATGTCCTTCTTAAGTCTACTAAGAATAACTTGTTAATATAATTTGGAGAAGCATTGAATATAATCAATTGACTTGGTATTCAAAATTAAAATAAGCTTTATGGGATGATAGTATCACCTTCAAGAGATCCATTGCTAATTAACCCTAAAATCTAGTGTGTGTGAGAGAAGCTAAATTTCCAATCTCACTTGAGATCCCTTCTTTTGGGATAATGCATTAGATTAAATTATTGGACTATGATACCATGTAGGTGAGATATGCTAAACTTATGTAGTTATAATAACTCAAATATCATTCCATGTTAGCTATGGGGATGCATCAAACATAGGTAAATAAAAAAATTGATAAAAAAACATATTCAAATATCTTAAAATAAGGTGATTTAATATTAAAATTGGATGAGGATTAAGAAAAAATAGGAAGACACACGAATTTTGACTCAATTTGGAGTGGTCCTTACATGATTTCAAGCTTCAATCTTGACAACACCTTCCAAATAGAAAAGATGGATGCTGAAGAGCTACCGATCCCACTAAATCAGATTCATCCTAAGAAATTTTGATAAATATGGATTCCTATTTTTACATATTAATGTTATATTTCATTCAATAATTTTTTTTATGCACATATTTTGTTAGTATCTTTAGTTTTCAATTCCTCTAAGTTTTATCCTGAACATCTTTTAGTTGGTAGTTGTTCTAGTTTTCAATTCAATAAGTTGTTATGAAAAATCATTGTAATTAATTGAGAAGAACATTTTAATTTTAATTTTTTGTGATATTTTCATGACTAAATAACCCAATGTATAAATTTACTAGTCTTCAGTGTTTAGCAGGCTAACATCCCAATAAAGTTGCCAAGAATGTTGATAATTTTTCTACCATTAGTCAAAGATGCTTATGTGTAGGATTTAAAGAATACTAAAATCATGGATTAAATGTAAAAAAATGTTTTAAATAAATTATAATGCATTAATTATTCCAAAAAACATTATCAGGAAGAACTCACATGTCTAAATTGTGATAGAGGTTTCTTTTATTCCTCTAACTAGCAATTTGTAAGTTAGTGAAGTCAATTTTTAGATGCTCTATACATTAAGGTTAAGAGGAGTTGGATAAAATGGTATTATATGGCTATTTATACCTTATGAACTCAATAACACATGCATTGGTGTTATGTTATGATGTCTTAATTTTATGAGCAATCATTAAGAACAATAGGTGCTCTAAAACGCTTCTTAAACACTCATTTGCTTAGTTTTAAGCAGTATGTTTGAATTTTTGAGTTATTTGTTAAAAATAAATGTGGTGAGATATATTATTTAGAATATAATACATTTATAAACCTTAATAAATCAAAATATCATGTAAATTTATGGATAAAATAAAAGGATCAAGCATCAGGGTTTTGAGCAAGCAACGGAGACAATAAAAAAGTTAAGTTTTGAGTGGATTAAGTGATTTTTTGAGTAAATACTATTATTTTAATTATAATATAGTTTCTTAATTTTCATAATTAAAAAAAATAAGGTCTTTAGGAGTCATAAAACTCAATAAAATGGCAAAATATAGACTTATAAGAGTTCATAAATGAAATTGGGCAAGCTAGTTAACACCAAAAAGTGCATATTTTTAGTTTTTTGAATGATAAATATTGAAATTTTACATGGTTTTATATTTTAATGTAATTTAATGTTTAAAATTGTTTTAAATTACTTAATTTACTTGACAAGATATAAAATGCCAATATACAAGTCTAATCATGAAGGGAATGAAGGTTTCTTGAATTTATGGCTCACAAATGGAGTTGGAAATGGGTGTTTCATGTCCTTAAAATTGAAAAAATAAAATAAAGTGTTAATAATTTATTTAAAGGTATAAAAAAATGATCATTAAAATAAAAATAATTCAAAATAGCCTCATCTATTTGAAAAACATTTCCAAGTCATCCCTAGGGCAACAAGCGTGCACTTTTTTGTGAATTTTTTTTAGGATCTTCAATGAATAAATTTAGATATTTTAAAATATTTAAAATTATTAACCATTTATACCTATACAAAAATCATGGTAGGTGAATTTTTTTAGTCATGAAAGTCATTTTAGACCCCTCAATCCAAATCAGGGTTTCTTGAGAATAAAAGAGCATATGAGAGAATAAAATGGTGTTTCTTGGAGTTGTAGATGGTATTTAGAGCTTGAAAATATTTAAATTTTTATTAAACCATGTTTATTATATTAAATTACAAGAAGCTTGTCAAAGCTACACAAGATAGGCATATGAAAGAACCAGTTTGAAGAGCTGATAAGGTCATAATAAAGTGAACACTTTATAATTAAACATCCAAAATTTCCCCTTTTTATAAATATAAATATGGTGCCCCATTATAGGATAAATATAGAAAGTTTAAGTCAACAATAAGAATCTTTAGTTAGCCCTAGAAAAGTGGAGTTCAAAACGTGCAATAATAGAGAAGTTGAATTCAAGTTTTGTAAAATAGTTGAGGCCATATTTTTATTAAAAATAATACTTAAAACATCATCATTCAATACCTATATTACTATTTATTACTTTGGTATAAATTTAGAAAAGTCAAAAAACTTAAGTTGAATGCAAGATAGCTTAAGTTGAACTCCAGGTGTGAAGTCAAGATAATTATATTAAACTTAATATGAAAGTGGAAGTAACTTAATTATACATTTAATATTCATGAAATAACAAGAGGATATAATTAAAATATCAAAAGAGTTAACTAAATAAGATCAAAATTTACATGCAAGATCATAGGGAGTTAACTTAAGATTCAAGATGCATGAATATCCCTTTAACTTGTCAAATCTCACTCTCTCCCATAACATGAAATTTTATAATAAATAAGGTCCAAAATCCAATACGTTATGTTTTAATTTGGTGGAATTAAAATTGGAGTTCAATTTTTAGTTGACGTTGGAGTTACAGTGGAGTTAACTTGATTAGCATGTGAAACTCTTTCCTATTTTTTGATCCAATTATCTTCTCTCTCTTATTATATTATATATGTATTATATTTTGGAGAAGTATCATGATAATATTATGCTCTTTTCTTACAGAAATTCTTCCAAAATTTTATACTAGATCACCTTTGAAGAAATAAAGAGCTGAATTGTCTTCCATTCTCAAGCTTTCATGAAGTGTGTGTTTGTTATTCATTGATAGAACTTAGTGAATTACACTCTTTACAAGGTTTATGTATAAATAATTCACCTTTATGAATAGAATTATAAATTTTTAATTTCATATATATATATTCTAAGTCTACTTTCAACCTAATCTAGAAGTGAATTCAACTATTTTTCATTCCTTCCTAGATAGTGTGAGTGTTTGCCAAGACCTCTGTGTGAAATACTAATACAAGAGTAATCATATGAGAATGAAGTGAATGTGTATACTTTTATTTTTATGATAAATTTTTTTATTTATTTTCATAATTTACCCTAACATTGGTGCATCACCCCAAATTTCAAATTTCCTTTCCATTCTCAACTTTAGCTTTGTTCTTTTACCCCTTTTCCTAGTAAAGAAAGCATTATCTAAGAGAGTTTAGAGAGAAGTGGGGGAATGTAATAAATGTAACCATACCTTCATATATATATATATATATATAATATCCATCATAAGGTCACCCACACCTTATATAGTTTCCATTGTATCAATATAAGTGAGAACAGGCATAGGTTATTTACAGGGTTGCACTTCTAAGTTATAATAATAACTCCTCAATACATATTACCACCCATAGCCATCATATTACACACAATAGTCCCATAATTTTAATTAAAATGTGATAAAATATTATGAAAACTATTTAATTCAAATATATTTTCATTTTTACTATGTATTGCACAATCTAGGGTTCCAAAATAAAAAATTAGGTCACAATGGTTTGGTGGTTTCCAACAAAAAATAATGAAATCCATTAGAGAGATATAAGCCATTTATTTTCATTTTATCCATATATGAAATATTATAAAGTGAACATCAAATTCTCTCAATGGGTTATTGAGGAAAGATAAAGAAATATAACTAGTGTTTCTAATTTAAAACCTCCTAATTAAAAATATAAGCATAGCTACCCTTGAATATAAAAAAAATAATAAACTTAGAAAGTAAATTATAGTAACATAATAAATTCTTAGTGAGATAAAAATATAGGAGAGATAAATGATATGGAAGGTTATGTAATGTCACAACATGGCCCCGTAAAGCTCCCATCTCTTCATCTTTATCATTTTATTATCCATGTCAATCAAAATTTCTCATTAGCACCCAAAATTTTCCATCTATATAAAAAATTAGAAATAATTATGAGGATAATAAAAATGACCAAATTAAACTTACTTATTGCCTCAATGTCTATTTTTATACCCCAATAATTTCCTAAAATATTTCCCATAATGTCTTTTCCTTTTTCCTTTATTTTTTTACTGAATATATAACTTCCAATATTTATAAATCCTTCGAATAATTGAGCCAAAAAATTCTCATTAATATTTTGAGGTATTTTTTACTCATGTAGAGTGGAGGTGAATATTAGTAAATTCTATACTATCCCCCATCATGGTAGTACATTTTAATCCTCATGTTTCTTCATAGTCCATGTTGGTATATGTATACCTTTTTTTACTTTATTCATTTTAATTTTAATATTTCAATTCCATATATTCTCTATACTTCCCCATGATCAATGGCTTACTTATGTTTTTGAAACTTTTTAATCATTACAAAAAAATTAAAGGATTTTAAAAAATCATTATAATTTCTTAATTTAATTCCATTACCATGTTGTGGTTCCTCAAATCCCTGATGCACCAGCACTAAAGTGCTTGTTTATAATTTTTATAAACATTATATAATTAAATCACCTTCCTACTATAAAATAATTTTAGAAAAATAAGGTACAAATAAAAATTGTAATTATAAAACCATTATGTGTTATTTCAATGTTGATGTTTCATTGTCACACTTCATTATTTATTAATTTTATTGATAAGTATGACAATTAATCCTAACAATGTTATTCATAGTATCTATCTATAAATCATGAAAGGTAATTTTAAATTCAATAATCTTTGCATAAATGATCATGGTTTTTTTTACAACACCACCATTCATAATTAATCAATATCATATCACAAACCACCCTAGTATAGGGTAATGACAAAATGTAAAAAAAATGATACATTATTTGTCTAACATGATATTAAGCAAAAAACAATAACAAGGTGGAAGAAAATTATCTCCCATTTTCATATACCTATATGATGATGCAACTTTTACTTATTAAACTCCTTCACTACTAGGTATGGTTCATCCCCCATCAAATCACCACCTAAAACATGCATATAGGCATTACTAATACCTTAATATAAAATATTTTAAATTCATAATTGAATATAAAGAACTAAAATTAAATGAATTTTTAAATTCTAAATCATTTTTACTAGATATGTGTTTTATTAATTTTGAGAAAATAAGTGTTTAATTCCTAAATAATAAATGTGTCTGAGTAATGTAAATTAGTGAATAATATACTTTAATTAACCTACTAATTTGTGTAAATAGATAGTATTTTTTCCTTTTTTAAATACATCAAGAAATAAGAGAAAATATAACTTAGCTTATTCGAGTTGATTTAAACTAAGATGGGGCATGATATTTGAGGAATAAAAGTCAAAAACAAGCTAGAATAAGTTCCTAATTTTTTTTTGGGTTGGATAGGATTGCATAAAGATGAAACCCTATTGTCTAGCAGTGTAGCCCTATTTTAGAACTATTGTCTTGAGGTTAAAGATTTTTAGGTTTTATTCATCAAGCGTATGTTACCCTATTTATAAATTGTTGATGCATAGGAGACTACAAAGCTTGTCATGTGTCAGATTTACTCTTCAAAACCCTTAGGATCTTTTTATTATTTAATTTGAATGGAAACTTGGGAAAAAGGGAGAAGGAGTTAGTGTCTAAAGGATATACTAGATGGATTTCACACTCTATGTGTTGACGCATTGCCCACTTACCAATACTATAAAGAGGGATCAAGATAATGTAGTTCTCCCATTAAAGTGCTTGGTGTAATTGTGTGTGATCTATGTAATTAGATGTAATTTATATGACTAGGGATTAGTATGAGTGCTTGAATAGGCTTGAATTTCTCTTATAAAGTTATATATAGATAATAGGGAAGAGTGCTTGAGTGTACTTGCTTATATTCTTGCATTTTTCCTATAAATGAGTTTTAACCCCTCTAAATGGACTTTGAATGTAATTTCATAGGGTAATTAATGATCATGAGTTAAATGAACTAATATTAGACTAACAAGAAAAAAAGTAAGGATCCAATAGAATCTAACTACTAGGAGAAATTTTGAATTTGGACAACAACACCAAATTCAAGACACCCTGTGTTTAAACACTCATGTATAAGCTATGTGATATTGTCCTAAGGGGATGAGACCTAGGGGGATAGATCTAGGCCTAAAATATTTACCTAGTTCTATAAGGGTTAAGTCTGGAATGTTGTGGATGACTAAGAATTAGTGAAGTAATAGCCTAGAAGGGTTGTGTGAGTAAGAAGGAGGACCTAAGGGTTGGGTATCATTAGCCATGCCTAAGTCATAAAATTTCACATTTTATATGACTACATTCCCCCCCCCCTTCATTATAGTGATGCAACAAAGTTAAATACTAGGATAAAGGGAAAAAATAAAGCATACCTAAACTTACTCGTAAGAGATCTTATGAAGCTATGTGATGCTAGAGGTGCATAGAGAAAACATGCTATGAAGTGTGAATCAAAAAATGAAAACATAAATTATATTAGTTTTTACTAGATATGCTATATCTAAAATAAAAATGTATAAAAGTAGAATAAGAGAAAGAGAAACGAATGAATACACCTGACTGGGTAAGTGAACCAATATAAAACCTATTATGATTCTATATTATGTTGGGTATGTGTTGAATCAAGAGTAATATCATGAATATAGCTAAGTGTTCAATTCTCTAAAAGGTGGCTTAAGAATGTAAAGGCTATCCCTTTAGCTCCATCATCACCAACTAAGTTAAGTTAATGAATCATGCATGTGATAATCAATGTTTGGACTATGTGTTCAATCCCTCTAAATAGATGGCTCAAGAAAACAAAGGCCATCCCTTTAGTTCCATCATTTCCCCATGAAGTGAAGTTATGAAGTGATACTACTATTGAATAGATGTCATATGAAATGGATCATGGAGCCCATGCATGTGATGGAAATCTGAAAATGTGGCATGGATAGCCTAAATGTATGTTATAAATTAGGCTACTCTTGGCCATTTCAAAAGATAGAGGTTAGACTTATATGAAATCCACTCCAAAATTGATGTACTAGGATTATATGAAAGCTAACTCAAGAACTCAAGTACTCAATAAATTAAACTTGTATGAAATTTCAAATTAAAAATGATGCCAACCACCTATATATGGATTAAGGCACACAAATGTTGATAATTCCTAAAGTAAACTAAACTCAAAAACAAAATAAGATCAATGTGATATGTACGCTTCCCTTAATCACTAATGTCTAGAACATGGATTTTGATATGGAAGTTTTGTTAGCTACCTAATCTAAAATTAAAGTGAGAAAAATTATGTAGTTTATGATAATCCCATATATTTGGGATAACTATATTGAAACTATATAATCTAATTGATTTGGAAGTGCAAAAACTATCCCTAAAATAAACTTTTTGCTTGTTTCTAGAAAACATTGGTATTTTTATATCTAGATAGGAACACCAAAATGTGGGCACCTGTATTTTTGGTTCTAATATAAATTTATAGTGTTATTTTTTTGTGTGAAAATTGGTTATTGATCTAGACCTGTCTCTATTTTTTTATTCTATTTTGACTGGTTTAACCTTTAGATTATGTAGTGAGTGGTATGAATAAAGTTGTTTCAATTGTTAAGAGTTTTGATATCTATGACAAAACCTCTATTTGATGCCCCCTCTTTTTAGGGTAGGAATGATTAACCTATAATGACTACCCTCAAAATAAAATAGTCCTAAAAGTGTGTTAAGTTGAATAGATTCATGATATAGTAGTGATATTTAACAAAAGATCTTTAGATATAATAATGTTTGTATTGAGAGATTTTTAGATTAATAGGTTTATGACTAGATAGATATAACAATTTGAAATCATGTGCAAAGTATTTAACTATAAATGTTACATATTAGTTGTTAGTTGGAGGTAGAGAGCATGATGTCCATCATGACATCCATGAAAGTAAGGAAAATACATGATATGGATCATGGAATTTCACACACTGAAAAGTAAACAATCATTCAAGAAAACAAGAAACAATAAATAAGCATACAGGTATGGCCAACGGGATACACAAACAAGGGGCATGGGCATATGTCACTAAAACTAGAAAATAAGCATGAAAGACATGTTCAAATGCCACATATGAATATAAGTGAAACAAGAAAATTTGGCATAAGGGCCAAAAACACATGGAAGAGAACAGCTAGAGGACATTGGTCGGTGTCCTAAGTCACACACATGAATAAAATCAAAGGACATTGGAAAATGTCCTAAGGCACAAGTAAGATACAAACTAGAATTGGAAATGTAATAACATAAGCTATGCTAAGTAAATTGAGAAAGCACATAATAACTAGAAAGATACAAGAACATCTAACTAATCAAAGAAAATGTGAAAGTATGCAAAATATGTGTAGTACAAGACTAGGTATATGCTAAGAGATACATAAGTGCTAGATATTAGTGAAATGTTGATATAATATTCTATGTAATCTATAAATTAATGTATATCAACATGATAACTTAGAGTGTGTAGTGTAGGGATGACATAACTTGGATGGTGTAGTCATGTATAATATGCCCCTAGTGGGTGTTTATATCGATGAGTGTCTTGAATGTAGAAGTAGGAGTGTCTCTTTTATGGGTAGAATGAAGCAATCAAGTAGCTAGATGTTACTCCACACACTCAAAGAAGATCAAGTGAAGCATGGTAATGTAGAAAATCAACATAAAATAACATTAAATATAAAATTTAAGTCCTATCATGATAGTAATAATGTAAATCATGGATGATGTATATAATTGAAATGTGTTTGGTATTTTTAATATGTTTTGAATGTTTTTGTATTTTGAATTTTTTTTTATCATTTTTTTATTTTGATATAAACTATGTACATGAAATACTGAGAAGAAATGATACTAACTGATGAGTCTTTGATGAGACTCCCTATCATGGTGTCCTGTATCAAAAAACTAAATTGTGCATGATCGTGAGACATGGGTGTATGTCTAAGATTGTGAAGCTAAAGTCTATGTACATTGTAAGTGATCTAAAATATCTAAATTGGAAACTAAATGTGGGGTCACCCTATAACTCTAAGAAGTGGATACAACTATAGGGATCTTAGGGACCCATCTAGAATTATAAGGGGCTCTCTGAATAGGTGCTTTTTATGTAGCTATATGAGACTTCAATGTAACTACTCTAGGTGTGAATACTATCACTTGAAGTTGTCTAGAATCTTGAAATTATGGGGGTGTATGAATCCTGTATATTGGTGATGGATGTTTCAACTATGGATGAAGTTATTCTAAAATTGGAGGAGAAATTGAAACCAGTGGAAGAACTAGAGCTAGTGATTGTAAGCTAGTAGATGGCTCTAAAGTGGGGAGTAGTGACACATAAGGAATTCCACTGACTATGATAACTTAATTATCATGAATTAAATTCATTTATATGTGAATTGTATAAGGTATTTTCCTATGTTTTTGAATCCATGGTCAACCAAGTATTATGTTAAAAACACCTACACTATGAACTATAGTGAATGGGGTGGCCAAATATGCAGGACCAACCTATAGTGGAAGTACTATCTTGCCTAATGAACTTTGAATATGCCCACCAAAAATACTAATAACTTTGTATATTAGAGTGATATGCTACTCTAAATAACCCAAATGCTGAATAAGCGTGAAGGTGCACATGTTAAGACTAGAACCATTATCAATGAGTACACTATGAATAGGTTGATTATGAATATGTGCTCTAATGAAAAGTACATTATAGTTTGTATTATCCTCCAAAATATCTTGATCTAAAAAATATATCAAAAGCTTGGATATAACTTTGGACTCATACACACCTATCATACCTCTCAAAGGATGTGCCTCAACTGAAGATCTCTGGTATGTAACTAGCAGAGGATGTGTATGGTACGTATGATGAACACCTGATCTGTCCTCTTTCTCTTAAATTAAATGCTATGGAAATGGATCTAAAACTATTTCCAAATCTTTATTTTTTGTTTTATTTATCTTTGGAGGCTCAACTAAAGTGCCTAGATCAAGTACATTATCATCTATCAAGTCATGTATCTTATGTCACAAACTAATGCATTGATTTGTGGGTTGGTCTAGTTCCCTATGAAAATCATAAAATGTATGATAATGATATCCCTATGGAAGATGATTTATTGGATATACTTCCCTGATAAGAGGGAGAATGATGATGTTACATTCTAATAACTACTATAGAACCATAGTTACAGAAACTAGTAGATTGGTAAATGCACAATGAGGAGGTGCTGATAAAACCACACGTTGAGGGGGATCTAAATCTGCATTGACTATTTGTTGATTCTAATTTTTGTTGTCAGTAATTTTGACCTTGTATGGGACTTTTTTATTACTCTTTTTAGTTGTGTCAAAGGTACTTAAGTACTTAAGTGTGCCCATTGAAATTAGCTTGATTTCTCTTCCCTTGAATGTATGACAGAATTTAGTGAAGGAAGAGAATATTTTGAACATAATAGATTCATGCAATGCTAGTAGAAGGATATATTTGAAGATGTCTTGTAGCTCTTGATCAGCCATTGGGATAGTTAGTTTAGATAGAATAGTCTTGTATCTAAGAACATAATTTATGAGGGGCTCATTTGACCTTTATTTATACTATGAAATTTGTGCTTATGAAACCTTATCACCAATGTTGATACTAAAATGTGCTAGGAACTTGTCTACTCAAGGATTGGACGCTATGACCAACTGATTTGATAGACTATAAAACTATTGTAAATAATAATCCTTTAGGCTCCATGAAAATAATTTAGTAAGTATCTAGTCATTGGGTATATAATCCAAACATGTTGTATGTAAATATCTAAAATTTGTCTCTAGATATCCATTACCATCATATAGAGTGAGCTTGGGTTGAATAAAATATTATAGTGAAGGTTTAGATCTAATGTGACATGCTAATGAAGTATGCAGTAAAGAAAAATAATATTATGCTTATATAGGTATGGTGGTACCTTTCTCAAGATGCTTCACCTTGGATTGAAGAGAATATATCTCTTTCATAAGGGATGCCACATCAAGAGATAGGAATATATTAGCTACAACTAGTGGTGTGGAAGAATGTTGGGATACTATAGGGGTGGTTGAGACATAGTTTCCCCTATAGTGTCATTTAAAACTAGCTGCTCTAAATGATTTGAAGATCAACATAGCCTTTTTGATTTCCATGATAGATTACAAAATTAGTGTATGATCTTTAGGCTATTCCTTAATTCTTTCTCTAAAATTTTTTAAAACTAAATCTTTGTTGAGGACTACTTCATTATCAAAAGTAGGTGGAATTGGATAGATATTCCCATGTGGTGGAATAAGAGCATTAGTGTGTACATCATCATTTTTATTTTCATATTGCTCATGATTTAAATTATCCTCATAAAAATTTGTATAATTTGTATGTGTAGAATCTATAATAGGAATTTGATTTATTTATTTATCCATGTTTTATGGTTGAGTTGAAGGAATATAAGTTCATTTAGGAGGACTACCACTAAATCTTGTACTTCATCTTGAGGGAAGATATGCAAGGAGCTTAAGTGGCATAAGGAAAACAACTTGGATAATAATAGAAAAGATTAAGATTATATAATCTAAACAAGGAACTAGAATATGTATAGAAACATACAGAGCTTTAAAACATGTAAGGTAATACCGCAAGAAGTAAAGAGGTGCTAGTATATGTAACTAAATATTTTTTCTAAATACTTGTATAAAATACTATGATTTTTTAATGTGGAAACTAATTTTTTTATTTTGATGTGCAACTAAAATTTTAGAAAATGATGTGAAAAGTACTAGAAAATAACTTGGATTTTAGTTGATGCAATTAGGGTTTTGAATTATTTTTTTCAAAATTAATGTAATAATTTGAAAACATTAGATAAATTTGTAAAATTTTTGTTGAAAAATTTATGAAAAATCCAAAAATATTTCAAAAATTAGCAATATATTTTTCTTAGTGTTTGAAAAGTGTTTGTATGCAAAAAGGACCTAGTATGTGCAAACTAGGGTTTTAAAAATATATATATGATATTTTATGAATGAATTGGTATATTTATAATTTTCCAATTTAGGAAAAATAAGTAAATTATGAAAAAAAATTATAAATAATTATCCCTAGGGTTTCTAGGGTTTTTGTGTAAAAATTGAAAATAAGTCAGGTTCACCAAATGTTTTATTAATTTTGGGAAATTAAGTGTTTAATTCCTAAATAATAAATGGGTCTAAGAAATGTAAATCATTAAATAATATACTTTAATTAAACCACTAACTTCTATAAATATATAGTATTTTTGCATTTTCTAATATATCAAGAAGTGAGAGAAAATAAAACTTAGCTTATTCTAGTTGATCCAAATTGAGATAGGGCCTAATACTAGAGGAGCAAGACAAGAAAATAGAATAGAATAGGTTATTAAACTTTGTTTCTAAGTTGTACGAGAGTGTTTAAAGTGGAAACCCTGATGTCTAGTGTTTTAGTCATATTCCAACACTATTGTCTTGAGAGTAAAAGCTTATGGGTTTTGTTTGATAGGCTTGTGTTACCCTATTTATAAATTTTTGAGGCTTATAAGCTTGTGAAGCTTATTGTGTGTCTGATTTAGTATTAAAAACCCTTAGGATCTCTTTGTTATTGAATTTGAATAGAAACATGGGAAAGAGAGATAAGGGGTTAGTGTGTAAAGGATATGCTAGATGCACTTCACACCCTATGTGTTGGCACACTACCTACATACTAAAAATCTAAAGAGGGATAAAGCTAATGTAGTTCTCCAATTTAAGTTCTTGGTACAATTATGTGTGATTTATGCAACTAGATGGAAAAATGGATGTAATTTGGATGACTATGGATTCATATGAGTTCTTGAATAGGCTTGAAATGCTCTTGGAAGGCTATATATAGAGAATAGGGAAGAGTGCTTGAGTGTACTTACTTGTATTCTTTATTATTTCTTGTAAATGAGTGCCAACCACTCTAAATGGACTTTGAATGGAATTTTATATGGTAATTAATGATCATGGGTTAAATTAACTTGTATTAGGTTGATAGGGAAAAAGATAACGATCTAAAAAAATCTGATCATCAAGAGCAATTTTTAACTTTGACAACAACACCAAAATCAAGACACCCTCAGTTTTAACACTCTTTTCCAAGATAGGAACTATTTTTATTAGGGGATGAGACCTAGGGGATATATTTGGGCCTAAAATAGCTGACTAAGTATGTAAGGGTTAAGTCAAGAATGTTGTGGATGATTGATAATCAGTGAAAGAATATCCTAAAAGGGTTGTGTAAGCAAGACAGAGGACCTATGGGTTGGGTGTCATTATCCATTCCTAAGTCATCCAATTTAACATTTTATACGACTATAATATGGTTAAAAATAAAGAAAAGGGTCTCATTCCCTTGTAATAAGTAGTGAAAGATGTTTAACTTAAAATAATAGAGACAAAAATAGGAATGTTACAACATAGGACACTATCAAAACATAATCACCAATAAAAAATTTAGAATAAAACCATAAAAAACAATCCCAAAAAGAAACTTAAAGGGTAAATGTTAAAGTAACTATTTAGACTCCTCAAGTAAGAATATACAACTAGTTTATTGTTTCTAGATTTAGTTTTTCTTTATCCTTACCTTTAGTCCTTTTACTCATGCCTTGGTAGGTTTTTTCAATCATAATCTTTCTTTTCTATAGAAAAATCCACTACTCCTTTTATAATTATCTCTTCTTCATATCCATCTTCTTCTCCTTGTTATGTTTCTTCTTCCTACTGGGGAGAGTGATACTAATCTCCCCACATTCTTCATCTCATACCGCAAAACTTATACCAATATTACCTCTGACCTCCTCCAAAACAAACATTTCTTTTATGTTATTAATTTACTCCACCAACTTTGTTAAAATAAAGTGTTGCATGCATGCTTTAGTCTATATTTTCTCAAATATCCTTTTCATTTTAGTCATATTGTAACTCAAAAACTACAGGTAAACATAAAAAACTAGTAAAACTCATAAAAAATCATTTTTAAAAAAGTGGTTTTTATTGAAATCATTCTCAACTCACTCTTCTTTAGGATTCTAACTTTTGATGTTATACCATCATCCCCTCAAATGAGGCATCATCCTAGTGCTTATAAAATTAAGTGAGGATAGTGCTTAAAAAAGAGATTTTCAACTTCACAAGCTACATTTACTCAATAAGTTGGTCTCACTATACTAATACTTATTTTATATCATGACTTCATAGGTTAATGATATATTGGGATTGTATATTGAAAGTATACATCTCTATTTTCATCTCATCCTCTACCTATGGATTATTCCAATCCAAAATGTGAGATGGATAAAAGACATATTAACTTAAAAAATAAACATGAATCACATCATGAATCATAGATAGATAATGAGGAAGAGATATAATATAAAAATGGATGTGATATTTTTACAATTTCAAATGGATCAACAAAGAAAATATCTATTTTTTAATATTTACCAAACTTTTTGTAAATATTTTGAGGTCTCATTCTAACAGAAATATTGTCCCATAACTCAAACTCTATAGGAGATAGTTTCAATTCCACATAGTTAATTTTCATATTACATTAAACCTTAAATATTTTATGAATGAGTGCTGATTGAGTGACATCATCTTATAGGGTTTCAAGTTGTATAATAACCTTATTTTCCAAAACAATCCAAGTAAGTGTAGTTTGACATCTATATCCAAATAGGGTTTCAAAGGGATCCATCTTGGAAATATAATAATATGCATTATTATAAATGAACTCAACTAAATGGAGATAGTCTTCCCTCTTAGTCTATTGATCTATCACACACATTATGATAATGTATTTAACCACTTGGTTTAATATTTGAGTTTTACCACTCATCTCAGGGTGGTATGAATAACTAAATTTTAATCAAGTTTCAATTGTAGTATTTAGGGTTTTCAAAAATATTGAGGTATAAAAACTTATCTTGATTTGAGATAATAGCCTTAGGAAATCAATGAAGGTAAACTATTTAAAATGGTATGTGCATCATCTATTATATTTTTTGTAATAAAATGTGAAAAATTAGTGAAATTATCAATCACCACCAATATAGTGTCATGTTGACATTGATATAGGGAAAATCATGATATTATATCCATGAAGATACTATAAAAATGTCTTTCATTATGAAATGAAGATAAATTAATCCAACTGGATGATAATTATTATCCTTAACTTACTGGCATTCAAAGC
This sequence comes from Torreya grandis, assembly GCA_037957365.1. Classification (NCBI taxonomy): domain Eukaryota; kingdom Viridiplantae; phylum Streptophyta; class Pinopsida; order Cupressales; family Taxaceae; genus Torreya; species Torreya grandis. The sequence continues at coordinate 127,402 of JARHVA010005582.1, forward strand.
ATTTTCAAGCATATAAAAACACATTTATTTAGTCCATATAAAAAAATAGGAATATTTGAGTTCATGTGTCATCTTCATAACACCAAATGGGAAAAATTAAATGTAATGTACACTTATTTTAAACATTATTCCCATAATTTTATAGCATCAAGAACATAAATCCTTACTTGATGCCTTTGAATATTACATGAGTCCAAGGTATAATCATAAAAATATTTACCTACATGTTCTTTGGCTATTTATATGCCATATTTATAATAAAATCCATTAATTAACTTTTATTCCATAACATAATTTATAAAATTTGACCTCAAAATATAAATAGAATAATATAAGTAAATATGTTTATTGTATTATCAATAAGGTTTTCATTACCCTTGACATATTAAATTAATATATCATAATTAGTGATCATTTCTAACCATATATACTATCTTTCATTAAGGTCATCTTATGACTACATATGTTATAAGATACAATGTTTATATTTTAATTTTAATTACATTCTAGTTAAAAATTGTTTCCACTACTCGAGTGCATGAACCACTACTACCAATTTTAAGTAATGACTGGTGTAATTATTTTTATGCTCTTTGATTTTGTGAGACTCATAAGAAACCACTTTATCATCTTAAATTAGGATTCCATCAAACCCATTGATAGAGGCATAAATCCATATTTCAATATTGAAATTTACATATGGAATTATGAGTATAAGTGTTCAAGTCAACAATTATTTAATTCTTTAGATTTTTTATTCATACTAAGATGTCTACAAAAATTTATTCCCTTTGTATTGTAATGAAGTGATCGGGGTATCCATGCTAGAGAAAAATTTATATATTATTTATAAATAATTGAGTAATCCTATGAAACTTCTCACTTGATGAACACTATTAGGATTATTACACTCCATATCTTTTATTTTTTTAAAATCAATAAAAAGTACTTATTTTAAAATTATATGCCACAAATAATGGATCTTTGTTTAATATAAAAATAATATATAGAGCTTACCATAAATATTATGCTACCTAATCCCTTTTAGGACTAAACACATTTTTTTTTCATTATTAGAGTAAATCAAAATATAACTAGTGAATAATAGAACAAACTAATCCAATACATATATAAACATAGTGTTCATCAAATTTATGAATATTGTTAGTGAATTAGACAACCCAAAGTTCATGATAATAAATTCATAGTTACCATACCAATTTTATAAGTTAGTCTTATGTGATACCCTTAATTGAAGTATACTTCTAAGAAAAATACACTATCTCTAATTTCATAAAATAAAAAGTAATCAATCCTAGGTGAGGGATACCTAATATGATGAAAAATATTAGTGTTTTGTCCTCTTTATTCATGAAGACAATAAGAATACCATAAATTAAAACTCTTGGCTTAATAATTATTTATTTAAGGATATATTAAAACTATGTCTTCATCTATTGTAGGTATAACACATTCATATTATATGGTGCCTTAGATGCAGGTAGAGATCTAGGATATTTTTTAATCAATTAATTCAACTCTATTACTAATGATTATCATGAAAGTTCCTCTATAAATAAATCCTTGAATTCTCATTAGAATAGAAAGTCTCTCAATGGAGGTTCTATTTACTTATTGAGATATTTAAATTTTATATAATATAACTTAAAACGTTTATGACGTATATTATTCAACTTCAAGATTGATATAATTTTGAGGGAAGCTAGTCTTAAGATTCCCTAAATTTACACCATGTTTCCTAAATAAAATAAACATTACACTTTCCTACTAAAAAAATTAAGTCTATATTGATGTTTTGAAACTAATATTTGTTAAGAGTTATATTATAGGAATAAAATGGTGATATAATTTATCTTCATCTTAAAGACTCCCAAGTCAAGCTTAGCCTGTTCCAAACTATTTAACCCTAAAATGTTGATCTAAGATTATATTATCATTAACTCTAGATTTGGATTAAATGGGTATATATAAATCAAATGACATTGGAGTGAAAATGATATCTACACTATCCCAATTAGATGCTAAACTCAAATATAAATATACACTACATTTATTATGTTGAGATAGTCTAAATATGGAAAAGTACAACTATACTAGTTATAAAAATGACAAAGAAGTGATGAAATTATCTTGTTATGATGTTAATGTTGTTATAAATATGGAATAGGTAGAAATTAATCTATAAGGAGATTCTATAATAGTCATTAGATTTTATATTTAACACTTTTAATGCTTTATATAGTAACATCATCCTAGGATGGTTACATCAATGCTATTAGGTATGTTCATTATTAGTGTATTATATGGAATAAATAATGGAATAGGATATGACCATGCATATTCTTCTAGGTTTTTCTTCATCTTTTCTCTAGTGCATTTAGATCTGGGTCATGGACTATCACTCCTTGTGAAATGGAAAAACCCTAGTTTTAAATATTGATAGTGACTTTGGGGAAACTGGGTTAGTGGGCACATGGTGTTTCATTGACCCCAAAGACTATGATGTTAGAATGTATTACCTACATATTAAATTCACAAGAAGAGGGCATCATGTTCATGTATTTTTGTCATATGTTATAGCTTTTGTGTGAATCATATAATATATGCACTGCAAGTACAATAATGAACTAGTTTTTAACTTGGTAAATAAGTATCTTAGGTTGATATTTTAGTACTTTAGACATGTAGATGTGTATTCCATATGACTAGTATGAAAATATAAAAAAATACGGAATATTTTTTCAATTGAATTTTCTTTTAATGCACTTTTGTATTAATACTTAGTATTTTTCCCATGTTTTTAGGCAAGGAATGAATGAGGGTTGATCTTGTATATATATCAATCTATTTGGAGTAACAAATCACATTAAAAAAATTATTAAAACCATTATGATATGTTCCATTTGTAAAATAAATGAATTTAAAGGGCACTAGACACTTGTGTCAAGTCAAGACAATAGCATCAATGTTATTATATATCTAAAACATTAGTGCCTGGGGAGCATCAAAGTGGGTACATCTTCAAAACATGAAAAGATGGACGATAAGTAAATTTTAAGCATTTTGGGAAAGATAGAAGATCTAATTAATCAACATAAGACTAGTCAGACTAAGAGATATAGGCCAAAGGGTAAAAAGATAGAGTAGATATGAGACTTGCATAAGCGAGAAAAGATATAAAACTAAGAGGAAAAATTGGGGTCTTAGTTTTCTAATTTTACAAGACTAAAGTGATATATATTTATAAAATATCATCTACATTTCCACCCTTTAATATAGTAATTAAATTACTAGTTTAAATTAAAGGAATCTATACCTGGGTGTTTATGCAGACCTTGTATTTGTGTGTGCCCAACATGAGTATTTTTCTAGTGACCAATGTGAAACCAAGAACATGTTACATTATAAAATTAGTTCATATAATTTGGGTTAAAAATACATGAAATATATTTAAATTTAAAGATAAATATTTAGGGGTACACCTATGTGTCAAAGTAACCATCTTGCCTATTGTAAATTTTATTTAAAAAATATTGTATCATTGTAAGGATTTGAAACTAAGATTAGGAAAAATATAGATAGATAATTAAAGTTCATATATCTAAGGAGAGAGAGAGAGAGAGAGAGAGAGAGAGAGAGAGAGAGAGAGAGAGAGAGAGAGAGAGAGAGAGAGAGAGAGAGAGAGAGAGAGAGAGAGAGAGAGAGAGAGAGTAGATGGCACATGCCCACAACTTTGAATAAAAAGTTAGTTGTCACCTTACAATTGATATTATCTCAACCATGTAACCTAATAATACTTATAACTTGGTGAGTTTGGTTTATCAATGTAAACCTAAAAATTTGGAAAAATTGAGTGATTTTATCACCCCAACCATACCAAAAATTGAACCAACTATTGCATTATCTTGGCTCAATAAAACTTTGTAAACATCTATGGTGTATTAGGAAAAAAAAGTTCATGATATGGTAATAATACATAGAAGTGTTTTGGAATCTATAAATGATTTATATTTTAAAGTATTAGTCATAGGTTACATATAATATTAACCTTGTATATGTCTCATGCTAAAATTATGTATAACAATAGTACCAATGTATAAAATTATTCCATAACTATGATTCTGAATCATATAACTATTTTCTTTTGCTAATTTTGATAATTATTTAAGTGTAAATGACATACTTAAAAATAATTCCCCCACTATATATGTATAAATATGAAAAATTATATAAGTAACAATATGGAGAACATGTTTCCAAAATATGATCCCACTATAATCTCGAGATGTTAACTACTGAATAGGTGTAGATAACATGAATTCGAAGCATGCATCCATTAAATATCAGAATTATGAACATGTTTATCCATTCCCATATGACATTCCCCCACTGAATCTAAAAACTGATATAAATACCATGTACTAAATAAGTATGGAGAACATGCTTCCAAAGTATGCTCCCAATGAATCTAAAAATTATGCAAAGTGTGTATAACATGCCTATGTGAGGTAAACCTTCTAATATGCCCCCATTTTAGGTGAGGGAATTATAATAAATATTATATACCTCACCTAAAATCATAAGGCAACTATATAATTTATGAATGTAACCATGTATCATATAGAAAGAACATGTCTAGGTAAATGTATTATTGATGCATATAGAACGAATGTGAACACATGTAGGCCTAATATACATGATAAATATCATGTTAACATGTAAATAATTATAGTATAATCTCAAAAATAAAATAAATTACACACATAATAGCACTCAAAAGTAAGTCAAAGGGAAATGGTCCAAAGAGATCATAGACAAGAGGCATGTTCAAATACCACATAATTGAAGGGACATGACCTAGTCAAATGTGCATAAAAGGTAAGTATGACATATTCAAATTTCCATATAATAAAAAATGACATGAAAATATTAATTAAATAATACATAATCATGGGTTCCATAAGTAAAGGAATATATTCAAATACTGGAACAAGGAAGACAAGACACTCAAGGAAGTGTATAAACTAAAGCATAAGAAACCAACATAAACATGTCATAGTAGTGTATGGATCTAATGTTTTAGGAAAAACATGTCAAGTGTATAGAATATTTATTAGATTTTTTAATAAATAATCATAGATATAAAAAACATGTAAGTACATATGTAAGCAAAAATAGGATAACGGAGAGTGATCATCAAATCATATAACCTGTGTGTACCAATACTAAAATATTAGATGCCCCCAATGTCCATATGACATGAGTAGATTTAAATAACAACATATGTAATAGGAATGTATAATGTATATATGTATGCTTGTATCATACTCAATTGACACATATGTGTAAGTCAGAGTAACTGATTATGCTATCCATCAACATGGAACTAAGACATGGATGCATAGGAGCCAATAAAACATGCACATGTTGATAATGTTTTTGGAATTTTGAATGTTATTTATCTATCTATTATTTTTTGAATTTTTTTAACATAGGTTTAATTAAGTAGATCATCATTATCAAATGGTGTAGAGACACCTAAAAATGATTTTAATCTTTTTTTATATCAATTCAGTGCCAACATTACAATGTTTATGTGTAATAGTTTACCTGAAACCAATGGTATAAGTAAATAATTGTGTCCATCATGCTATATGTAAATATTTGTACTCATGTGATGAGATTTTACACACGTGTTTTTATTATCTATCTTAGCATTCCTCTCAATTATCCAAGTTTGTATGATCTTTAGTTTTAAATGTGGTTCTTGTTGATATCCATATAGTTGAATCTTTAACACATAGACCATAGGCAATGGGTAATCTAATGTATGCTTAATATTCAGGACCCAAGGGAAAACATATTAGTTCATTTAGAGTATGTCCCAATCATGAAATAAAATAAATCCCACAAGTTTTATCCCAGTTTTTTGGATCAAACACGATATGGTGGAAATATACCTCATCAATATTAGTAGTAATAGATAAATTGTCAAACTTTTGTCTTTTTTAGGTATATTTCTCTTCTAAAATATAAATAGTATGTTTCATTTTTCTTATTATGGAAACATTGAATATACATCCTTCACTCTTATAATGTTGGGATAGATCTATCAATGCTTCACATTGATTATTAGTATTACTAATGATCCATTGTGAATTATAATACGATACTCCTTTTGTGGGTAGTAGTCTACTTCTTGATCTATGTCTAGTATGAGGTAAATAAATAATTCTATTTTCAAGTAAAAAATAAAGATAATATTAGTGGTATCATTTTTAATTGTGATCTATCACATTTTGAATAAATCCTTTTGATAAGACTCTAGACTATTGACATGATGTACTTGGATTTGGCCCTTATATAGTTGATTCAATTCTTTTAACCATGAGTTATGTGTGGAATAACAAACATTTACATGCTCATCCATTAGTTTTGTTTTTAATTTATTTGAATTTATTTATATATTTTTTACAAGTGAGATTAGTTTATATGTACCAGGATTCATAAGTTTGAATAGGTTATGTGATAGGTGCTCTAGTGGATCAAATTTTAAATTTCACTTTTTTTCATCTATCATATCATAATATTTATCATAATAATTTTCATAGTAATCTTAAATGTGGCTATATTTTTACCAAATATTAACCAATAAAGTAATTTAAAATATTAGAGGCTCTTTTATTTCTATGAGAATTTTTAGTGATGGTTCTTGTTGTTTTTGTGCATTTATATGTACTTCAAGATGTTATAACTTATTTTATTTTTGGAAAAAAGGAGTATTTATACATGACTCATATATTTCCTACATGTGAATATGCAAAAGAGGGATGGATTGTTGAGGTGGAACTACTATAGGAATGCCCTCAATTTTAGAATGTATTACTTTGTAAAATTTGAAAGACTCTTCATCAGTGGGCATGTATAATAAGGTCTCCTCATGTATGATTTTTAAAAATCAATGAAGTGTAGATGAGATAAATTCCATTAAATGTAGTTTTAACCAAAATTAAATTATATTTTAAGGATTGATACATGACTTTAATAATAGCTAGAATTATTTTTGGTCCTAAGGTCACATCAATGTAATTTGTCCAACTGGAGGGCTATGCGAATTGTCAAACCTTTCTATGTGCATAATTATGTTTTGAGTAGGTATTGTGTTGATACCTATGTTGGTTAAGAATTTAATGATATAAATCTTTAGGCATGATCTATTATTAACAAGAACTCTTTTGATACCTTTACTTTGCATTGTCACTTGTATGAACAAAGGAAAGTTTTGGTCAACAATATTTTTTAATGGTAAATATATTGGATCAAAGATAATGAGTTTAAAATTATTCTTGAGATCTTTCATGATATCCATAAAATAAGAATGATTAATATTATTTTTAACTTATTTTTAGTGTAATACTTCATATAAGATATTCCTATAAATAGTGTATTGCTTTAGGATCTCAAGTATTGAAATCTTAGCATGTGTATTATTCAATTTGTCAACAATGTCATATCCCTTATATTTTATTACAATCTTGGGTTTAGATAACACTTTTTTTATATTAATAGGTGGTAAGATGGGTTGAGTAAACTTACCTCTTCGAGTATTAATAACATAGACTATGGAATCTAATATAATTAATGGGTGAATATTAGGTGAAGGATGGTATTTTTCATTTAAACAAGATATATGTACGATAAATAGTCAACATCATGAAAATTTATGTCTAGATATTATCTCTATAACATTGAAAAATGAATTTTTAAAATAGATTAAGTGTTGTTTTCTTTTTAAAACCCTCTTATCGTAAACTTAAAATAACGATGAGCCTGCATGAATGCATGTTTTGAATCCATGATAGATCAAAATGAGTTAATTAGGCATGAGATATACCAATTAACAACTAATATAAGGTATTTTACCATTAAATTATATATAGAGATGTCCATGGAAATCCTAGTTGTAAATTTATAGCAATCAGGGAGAAGTAAAAAAATTTAAAAAACCCCAAGTGACATAAGGTTTGATGTTAAAATATTAGGTTCACATAAAGTTTAAACCTAAAATTTTGATGTAAGGTGATATTATTATCAACCCTATATTTGGATTAAATGGGTATATATAAATGAAATGGGATAAGGATGATGATCAGATCTATAATATGATAATTAAATGTTAAACTTAGATATAAGCATACACTAAATTTATTATGTTAGGATAGTCCAAATATGGAAAAGTAATAATATTATAGATACATAAATTAAAAATAAGTGATGTACTTATATTTTTGTTATGTTAATGTAGTTATGGATCTAGACCAAGTAGAAATTATGCTAGAAGGAGATTCTAGAATAGTCATCAAATTTTATCTCTGACACTTCTGATACTCTAAATAGTAACATCAACCTAGGAAGATTACGGTGATACTATTGTTTGGGTTTAATACTAGTGTCATTTGTAGAATAAATACTAGAATAGGTTGAAGAAACATGGATTATTCTAGGTTTTTATTCTCCCTCACTTTGGTGTATTTAATATTGGTTATGAACTATCAATCCATATGAAATTTAAAAACCCTAGTTATCCATATTCATAGTGACCTTGGGGAAAAATGGGTTAATGGGCACATGGTGTCGAGATGAACCCAAACAACCCATTTTTAGAGTGCACTACCTACATATCCAATACTCTAAAAGAGGGCCTCATAATCATGTAATTCTCCCATACATGTTGGCTTATGTGCGAATCATATAATATGTGCAAATCAAGTACAATAGTCACCTAACTTGTAACTTAAAAAATTGAGCTCTTAGACTAGTCCTTTAATAATTCATACCTTAAGATGTGTATTAACCATGATTGGTATGAAAATAGGAATAAATATTAAATCTTTATTTAATTGAATACTCTTTGGTAATAATACTTAGTATTGCTCTCATTTTTCTAGGTGAGGAATGGATTAGGGTTGTTCTTGTATAGATATCAATCCCTTTGGAGTAAAAATTTCTTTAAATCACTTAGGCTAACCATTAGGATATATTTAATTTATAAAATAGATGATATTAAGGTATTGGACACTTATGTTGGGTTAAGACAATAGCATTGATGTTATTATCTATCTGAAACATTAGTGCCTAGGGAGTAGGAAAATAGATATAGGTTAAATACATGTGTATATGGAAGATGAGTACATTTTAAGCATTTTTTGAAATATAAGATACCTGGTTTAGACTAAGAGATATACACCATGTGGCAAAAAGATATAGAGAATTTGAGACTTGCAAAAGTGGGAAAAGGTATAGAACTAAGAAGAATAACTAGGTTTTGAGTTTTCCAAGTGTACAAGACTGAAGTGCTATATAATCATAAAAATATCATCTACACAAACATTCCAAAAGAATAATCCATTTTCTTTCTAATAAATATACATCCCATATTTATCTTTGTATTTTAGGTTTAAATTTCATTTTTTTAAAAATGGAAAGATAAATAAATCTATATATTACTCTAGTATAAACTAAAATATACAAATAAGAATTATAAATTATACCTCATCTCTTAATTAGTGTGGAGTACAAATCAACAATCTATGTTAACACCTATAGGCACCTTATAGTTTGATAGTTTATTACCTCTTATCATGGGGAAATATATATTTTATTTATTGTCCTAACATTTTTAGCATAAAAATTATCCTTGAAGGGGAAAAGTAACTATATTATAACCTATTTATAGATCACAATGATAATACTATAACTAACTTAAATTCATAGTATTAGGCCTTTGGAAACTTTGAGTTTTTGAGCTTACTCTATTTGAGTTCTAAAATATAATAGAAATTTAAATTTTCCCCAAAACTTTTACTATGATTCTACCTCTTATATTTACTACCATTAAGGGTAATATAGGACTCATAATGTTCTTATTGATTTATACTAGTAAAGATTTATTCTTTGGAATTTAAACCAATTTTTTCCTTCTAGTGAGAAGATCCCACTACAAAAAAGAGAGTATGATGTTTGGTAATATTCACATCACACATAAAATTTACATGTAAGTCCATCCTGAACTTATTGATTTTAGTTTTCTCATCATGCATGTAGTTGGCATAATGAAAAAGGTTGAGAAATTTTTTATCATATTCAATCAAAAAAATATTTTTCTTTAAGAGTTTAAAAATAATAGTATTAAGTTATTTTTAATTTACATTCAAATGACTTATCTACATCTGATTTTAAAGGTTACCTATGTAATATTCAGGGGTTCATATCCATTAGTTGAAAAAAAATGATTCCAACATAATTTGGAATCACCCACTACATGATAGGCCTCAATATGAGCCTTTAATTAGTGCTCATATCATGTAAAGTGAAATTATTTTTGTAAATTTATGAACTATATTTTAGAAACATCATTTGATTATTAACCATCTTAAGTTATAGGTGGAATATTATTTAACAATTATATGAAAATATCAAGTACATCTCTTGGTTCTAAAATCACTTCTTCCTCTTCCATATTGTTGTTTTCCAATTTTTTGTTGTTAATTTCTTTAAAAAAATCATTTATTTTTATTTGTCATTTGATTTTTATTGAAGAGTGTTGACCACCCCAAGAATATGATATATAATTTAATCATTTCCCATGGGTGATTTTTAATATCATGGGAACTAGAATGATTATTGTACATATCAATTATAATAACAATGACATTAGTATTTCCATCTGAATTAACATTTTCATTTACACAAGTGGGTTCATTCCTACATCTATTTTTTTTCCTTTATTCAAAAAATAATTTTTCTTACTAGTTTGTTTTCAACCCTCATACCTTATAGTTAATGCCATCACCATACTAAGAAACAAAATCCAATGTTAGGACAATTGGTCATCTAGAGATCCCTTGAGTAGTAATTTGTGCTAGTAACATTATAATATCATCTAAATTTAAACAAAACATTATTTTTATAAAACTAGGTATAATAAAGTTACATACATTTAAAAAAATCTAGGAGTGTGTTTAACTATTTTCATACATTACTTCCAACAATTTCACTCTTAAGTTACATGAAAAAATTCTCAACATGCACCATACTATAAACTTATAGACATAAAATATAAGGGTCACCATAAAATCTTAACTACACCTATTTTCAACCACTAAAACATTCATATTAAATTTGAATGATTCTTTCCTTTCTAGATATCCTATTACAAGGAGAATAGAAAATATAGATTATACCTTAATCATATAAAACTATCCTTGTGAGATATTTAGTTCTTAAGTTTGACATGAATCAAACATAATTCAATAATGCTAGCTAGAATGGAAATACCATTCATTTAATTTCATCAAGGACACTTGGTTTAGGGATTAGCTTACATTACTCCTATAACATTAAAGTTTGATTGGTTTTTAAACAAGTTGTAAGTCTCTAATACTATTTTACCCATCTAATATATCACAAAGGACAATGATGGATAAACAACACTATAATGAAATTACTAAGATGTTTACACAAAATAATTATATATCATATATAATAAGCAAAGGTAAGAGATCACATAGTAATAATTGATACCAAAGCATAATACTGGATAATATAGTAGAGCCTTTTTGAGGGGGTAACCTCGACAATAATGAAATAAGAGCATAATATTTAATATGATATTCATATACTAACCACTACCTCCTATATATAGTCCACTTAGCCATGGTTATTTCATAGGCTGACCTAACTAAGAACATTGAGAAATGCAACAAGAATATAAAAGAATAATGTAAGCCATAATTCAACCACACATATCCCTAGAAACACCAAAGGTTAAAGGTATAGCATTCCAGTCACATTCAAAACAATATTGTCATCACTATTAAATCAAATCTATATGTTGTTTCACAAAGTATTCATCCTCCTAGGTGGCATCTTCACATGGAATATTCTTACATTTGATTAGGTACTCCTTAATTTCTCTAAACCATAATTGATTAGTGCATATTTGAAGGATCACTTTAGGATCAATAATAACTCTCCCTTCCTCATCCAATTTAGATAACTCATTCTGAGTATCAACTCTATTTCCAATTATTTTCTTCTAGCATGATACATGAAATATGATGCAAAGCTAATACACATCTCTTTAAAAAAATTCCTTTATCTTTCATTCAAGGTTCTCTTTCCTTTATTAAAAACTCATTCCCCATAGACCTTTTGGGAAATCATGTAATAATGACTATAATTTTCCTTCATAATGTCTCATAGGATCATGCCACACTAGTTTCAAATGATATTTACACTAACAATATTTCATCCAACAAACTTCATTAAATTATGTCATTCATTGGTCATGAGATTTGTTTTAACTTTATGGTACTCTCTTCAATGGTCAATGCCAATATGATCTTTGAATAGGATATAATTACACAATTATTATTTCAACTACATCAAGACTCCCTTATTTATAATGACACTCTTTTTTAACCATGCTTTTATCATTAAATTCAAGATCTTTTTTCACTTTCTTCACATAGGATAATTTCTACTCTTAAACTCCTAATAACCCTATTTTTGAGGAAACCTCCTTGGTTTGGGAAATATAAAAACATTAAAAACAAATAGAGACCATTTCCTATGACCCATTTAGCCTTTTTATCTCCTCTATTCTCCATTTGATCAGACTCCACATGTAAGCCCTTATTTCTCTACTATCTCAGTCCCTAATTAGGCTTATTTATCCTTTTTATAGAGCTATAGGTTGATACTATATGTAATATTCAAGTTACCAATTTGAAACCAAAATAAATTCTTTAATATAGATAAAATAGACCTAATGACCAACTTTGGGCCTTTTTGACCATTATAAACTCCTCCAATAGCTAAAACCCTAATCTACTATTTCTTGGTGCTTACACTAACCTAAGAGTGAACAAAATAAAACTATGAGAAACTTAATGAGTTTCAAGAAACCAAAGTGGGTTTACAAGGTCTTTATTAACCCCAAGTAATTTATCTAATCATTATCAAGTGTTGATCAATCCACTATTTAAGATTTTCATATCAAAATCCATTTGACTGTGTCAAGAAAAATGATTGTATACATGTGTGCACACTATGGAAATAAGTTAATAACTCAAAACTTAGTCCCAAGGCCATGTAAAATACTCACCTTAGTGTTTTATAATATTTTTTAATAGATGATAAGAACCTTCCATGCCTATTATAGAGTGATCAATCTATGCACTAAGAGTAACCACAAGAAAATAGAGCTATTACTAGTCTCCAAATGGTTTTTATTGTATTCCTTTCAAGTATATACCTTAAAATCTTTAAATTAACCTACAAATACATTTTAAAGACTATGTAATTTGAATCAGTGACTATTACTTTAAGAATAATAAGCACTTAAACTCATTCACTGTGAACAATCTAAGAAATAGGGGATTTTGTTACACAAACATCAAAATACCAAACCTATTTCTTGTTAACTCTTACACTATAAAAAATAAAATATCGTCAATAAACACTTCAAGAGCATACTATGAAATCATAAAATGTCTTTTAGTACTCTGTCTAACCAAATATAATCTACCACTAATCAACATACACAAAAATAGGGTTTATGTTATTCCCAACTTCAATAAGGGTTTTCTTTATTCTTTATCTCTTCAAACAATCATGATTTAAATTTCATCCAAACTTTTAAAACCACAACTAATCCCACATATAACTTAGGTGAGAATAATATCAAAACCCAGATTATAACTTGAACAAAACTATGAGATGTATTTGCAATTTACTAGTATTGATTATCTCCTTAACAATGATCAGATATCAATGCAATTTATGTTCCATGTATAAAATATAAATATCTTATGATCACAACAAGATAAAAAATAATGAAAGAAAGTTACTGAACATTTGAGTTTTTCAAACACACATATACTTTGCTCATTTATACAATTCAATACACACATTATTCTAATATCACCAACATTCTTGAATTCAATAAGTTTCTTTGTTCCATCTCCATTCCTTATCATCTTATATTGGGATGAGAGGTTACCACCTCCTAAGACTCACTCTCATACTATATATATTCTACCTATGAAAATAAAATATCTTAAATCAAGATTCATAAATGTTTCTTGATCAAGATCTCAATAGCAACTCCTAAACCTATTAACGGTGGTGGACTATCACCTCACACCTTATATTCCACAAATATTCAAATCCACTTTTATGATATTTTAGGAGAGCATCAAGGTCATTTACAACATTTTTTTAAATCAATTACACATCTCAAACTCTCTTATACCAACGATTACATCATGAAAATTTGAAAATACATTTTGGTAGGAAAACCAACTTTGAACTCAAATTCAAATATGCACACACATGAGACATATTATAGACTATCTGGGAGCATTTGAAGATGCCAATACATCAAAATATGAGAAGTATGGGAGTGGATGAAGGAAACTCTAACTTGTAGGCCACACTACCAACTTCTTACAATATTTGATAAGGCTCATAATACTTAAGGGAAAATTTGTTATCCTTTTTCTATGATCTCAAAGACATGTACTTATATGGTTAGAAGTGAAAAAATACCTAATCACTAATGTCAAAATGCCTCTCACTCTTTTGTTGATCTACCTACTACTTCATGTGATTATGAACCATGGCTAAATTTTCATGAAAACTTGTAATAACCTCCTATTGAAGGTGAATATATTCCTCAGCTGAGTTAACCATAGGATTAACATTCAAGGTTGAAGGTATGTATAGAGGTTGGTATCTATACAAGGCCATAAAGGTAGACATCTTGGAATAACTTTGAACATAACTATTATACCACCATTCAACAAGTGGTAACCAATGAACCCATTTATATTGTTTATTAAAAACAAAATAATGGAGATATCCTTGAAGACATTTGTTGACTACCTCATTTTGTCCATCTATTTTAGGATGATAGGATAAGATATAAGAGAAACTTGGTGCCAAAACATGTAAATATTTAGTCCAAAAATTACTAGTGAAAATGGGATCTCTATCACTGATAATGATCTTAGGAGTAGAATGTTATTTTTGAACTGTATTGAGAAAAGTAGAAGCTATTATACTTGTAAAAAATGGCTGTGATAAAGAAAAAAAAGAGAAAGCTAAATAAGATGATCACAAGAAACCATGACAACATTTTGACCATCAAATCATGATAACCTTGTAATTAAGTCCATAGGACCCATTTAGCCTTTTTATCTCTTGTATTCTCCATTTGATCAGACTCCACATGTAAGCCCTTACTTCTCTACTATCTCAGTTCCTACTTAGGCTTATTTAGCCTTGTTACATACCTATAAGTTGATATTATTTGGAATATTAAAGTTACCAATTTGAAACAAAAAAATGCTTTGATATAGATAAAATAAACCTAATGACCAAGTTTGGGCATTTTTGGCCATTAGAAACTCCTCCAATAACTAAAAACCTAATCTAGGGTTTCTTAGTGCTCAAACTAACATGAGAGTGAACAAAAAACAACTGTCAAAAACTTAATGAGTTTCAAGAAACTAAAGTGGGTTTACTATATTTGTATTAACCCCAAACGATTCATATAATCATTATCAAGTGTTGATCAATCCATTGTTTAAGATTTTTATATCAAAATACATTTGAATGTGTCAACAAAAATGATTGTATACATGTGTGAACACTATGAAAATAAGTTAATACTTCACAACTTGGTTCCAAGGTCATGTAAAAAACATACCTTAGTGTTTTATAAGATTTGTTAATAAATGATAAGAACCTTCCATGCCTATTATAGAGTGATCTATCTATGCACTAAGAGTAACCATAAGAAAATATAGTTATTATTAGTCTCCAAATGGTTTTTATTGTATTACTTTAAAGTATATACCTTAAACACTTTGAAGTAACCTACAGATACATTTTAAAGACTATGCAATTTGAATAAGTGACTATTAATTTAAGAATAATAAGCACTCAGACTCAGTCACTGTGAACAATTTCAGAAATAGGGGGTTTTGTTATACAAACATCAAAATACCAAACCTTTTTTTTATTAACTCTTGCACTATAAAAAATCAAATACCCTCAATAAACACTTCAATATCATACTAAGCAATCATAAAATGTCTTTTAGTACTCTATCTAACCAAATACAATCTACCACTAATCAACATACACACAAATAGGGTTTATGTTATTCCCAACTTCAATTAGGGGTTTCTTTATTCTCTATATCTTCAAACAATCATGCTTTTAATTTCATTCACACTTTGAAAACCACTACTAATCCCACATATAATTTAGGTGAGATAAATATCAAAACCCAGATTATAACTTGAACAAAACTATGGGATGTATTTATAATTTATTAGTCTTTATTATCTCCTTAACAATGACCTACTATCAATCCAATTTATATTCCATGTATATAATACAAAAATCTTATGATCATAACAAGATAGAAAATAATGAAACAAAGTCACTAATCATTTGAATGTTTCATACATGCATATGATTTCCTCATTTATGCAATTCCATACAAACATTATTCTAATATCACCAACATTCTTGAATTCAACAAGTTTGTTTGTTTCCATCTCCATTCCTTATCATCTTGTAATGGGATGAGATTTTACTACCTCTTAAAACTCACACTCATAATATATATCCTACCTATGAAAAGAAACACTCTTAAATCAAGATTCATAAATGTTTCTTGATCAATATCTCAATAGCAACTCCTAAACCTACATAGGGTGGTAGACTATCACCTCACACCTTATTCTCCACCAATATTCAAATTCACTTTTAGGACATTTCAAGAGAGCATCAAGGTCATTTACAAGATTTTTTTATCAATTACACATCTCAAACTCTCTTAAACCAACTATTACATCATGAAAATTTGAAAATACATTTTGGTAGGAAAACCAAATTTGAACTCAAATTCAAATTTTCACACACATGAGACATATTATATACTATTTGGGAGCATTCCAAGATGCCCATACATCAAAATATGAGATGTATGGGAGTAGATGAAGGGATGTCTACCTTGTAGGCCACACTACCAAATTCTTACAAGATTTGATAAGGCTCATAATACTTAAGGGACATTTTTTTATCCTTTTTATATTATCTCAAAGACATGTACTTATATGGTTACAAGCGAACAAATACCTAATCACCAATTTCAAAATGCCTCTCACTCTTTATTTGATCTACCTAATATTGCATGTGATTATGAACCATGGATAAATTTTCATATAAACTTGTAATAACCTTCCTATTGATGGTGAATAGGTTCATCATTTGAGTTAACCTTAGGGTTAACCTTCAAGGTTGAAGGTATGTATAGAGGTTGGTATCTATACAAGGCCATAAAGGTAGATATCTTGGAGGAACTATGAACATAACTATTATACCACCATTCAGCAAGTGGTAACCAGTGAACCCATTTATATTATTTATTAAAAACTAAATAATGGAAATATCCTTTTATACCTTTGTTGACTACCTCATTTTTCCATCTGATTTAGGATGATAGGATAAGATATGAGCCAACTTGGTGCCAAAACATGCAAATATTTAGTCCAAAAATTACTAGTGAAAATGGGATCTCTATCACTAATAATGATCTTAGGAGTACCATGTAATTTTTGAACTGTATTGAGAAAATTAGAAGCTACTATACTTGTAATAAATGGTTGTGATAAAGAAACAAATGAGAAAGCTAATTAATATGATCCCAAGAAACCATGATAACATTTTGACCATCAGATCCTAATAAGCCTATAATGAAGTCCATAGGACTCATTTAGCCTTTTTATCTCCTCTATTCTCCATTTGATAAGACTCCACATGTAAGCCCTTATTTCTCTACTATATTAGTCCCTAATTAGGTTTATTTAGCCTTATTAAAAACCTATAGTTTGATACTATACGGAATATTTGAGTTAACAATTTAAAACCAAAAAAAAATCTTTGATATAGTTAAAATAGACCTAATGACCAAGTTTGGGCCTTTTTGGCAATTAAAAACTCTTCCAATATCTAAAACCCTAATCTAGGGTTTCTTGGTGCTTACACTAAACTAAGAGTGAAAAAAATACAACTGTGAGAAACTAAATGAGTTTCAAGAAACCAAAGTGGGTTTACTAGGTCTGTATTAACCCCAAGCAATTCATCTAATCATTATCAAGTGTTGATCAATATACTGTTTAAGATTTTCATATCAAAATCCATTTGACTGTGTCAAGAAAAATGATTCTATACATGTGTGTGCACTATGTAAATAATTTAATACCTCACAACATAGTTCCAAGGTCATGTAAAAGACTCATGTTAGTGTTTTATAAGATTTGTTAATAGATGATAAGAACCTTAAATGCCTATTATATAGGATCTATCTATGCACTGAGAGTAAACACAAGAAAATAGAGTTAGTACTAGTGTCTAAATGGTTTTTATTGTATTCCTTTCAAGTATATACCTTAAACACTTTAAAGTAACCTACAGATACATATTAAAGACTATGCAATTTAAATCAGTGACTATTACTTTATGAATAATAAGCACTCAGCCTTAGTCACTGTGAACAATCTAAGAAATAGGGGGTTTTGTTACCCAAACATAAAAATACCAAACTTATTTTTTGTTAACTCTTGCACTATAAAAAATCAAATTCCCTCAATAAACAATTCAAGAGCATACTAAGCAATCATAAAATGTCTTTTATTACTCTGTCTAACAAAATATAATCCACCACTAATCAACATACACAAAAATAGGGTTTATGTTATTTACAACTTCAATAAGGGGTTTCTTTATTATTTATCCCTTCAAAAAATCATGTTTTAAATTTCATTAAGACTTTGAAAATCACTACTAATCCCACACATAACTTAGGTGAGAAAAATATAAAAACCTAGATTATAACTTAAACAAAACTATGGATGTATTTGCAATTTACCAATCTTGATTATCTCCTTAACAATGAATTGCTATCAATCAAATTTATTTTCCATGTATAAAATATAGATATCTTATGATCAAAACAAGATAAAAAATAATGAAACAAAGTAACTGACCATTTGAGTGTTTTAAACACACATATACTTTTCTCATTTATGCAATTCAATACCCACATTATTCTAATATCACCAACATTCTTTAATTCAACAAGTTTCTTTGTTTACTTCTCCATTCCTTATCATATTCTAATGGGGTGAGAGGTTACTACCTCCAAAAACTCACTCTCATACTATATATATCCTACCTATGAAAATAAAAACTCTTAAATTAAGATTCATATATGTTTCTTGATCAAGATCTCATTAGCAACTCATAAACCTACATAGGGTGGTGGACTATCACCTCAAAAATTATTTTCCGCAAATATTCAAATCCACTCTTAAGACATTTTAGGAGAGAATCAAGGTCATTTACAACATTTTATTTATCAATTACACATCCCAAACTCTCTTAGACCAACTATTACATCATGAAAATTTGAAAATACATTTTGTTAAGAAAACCAACGTTGAACTCAAACTCAAATTTGCACACACATGAGACACATTCTAGACTATCTGGGAGCAGTCCAAGATGCCCATACATCAAAGTATGACATGTATGGGAGTGGATGAAGTAAACTCTAAATTTTAGGCCACACTACAAACTTTGTATAAGATTTGATAAGGCTCATAATACTTAAGGGATAACTTTTTATCCTTCTTATATTATCACAAAGACATGTACTTATATGGATACAAGTGAACAAAGACCTAATTATCAATGCCAAAATTCCTCTCACTCTTTTGTTGATCTACCTAATACTTTATGTGATTATGAACCATGGCTAAATTTTCATGTAAACTTGTAAGAACCTCCTATTGATGGTCAATATGTTCCTCAACTAAGTTAACCATAAGATTAACCTTGAAGGTTGAAGGTATGTATAGAGGTTGGTATCTATACAAGGCCATAAAGGTAGACATCTTGGAATACATATGAACATGACTATTATACCACCACTCAACAAGTGGTAATGAATGAGCCCATTTATATTGTTTATTAAAAAAAAAATAATGGAGATATCCTTTCAAACATTTGTTGATAACTCATTTTTTCCATCTAATTTACGATGATAACTCATTTACTCTTACTCTTTATCTCTTCAAACAATCACTATCTAAATTTCATTCACACATTGAAAACCACTACTAATCCCACATATAACTTAGTTGAGAAAAATATCAAAACCCAAATTATAACTTGAACAAAACTATGTGATGTATTTGTAATTTACCAGTCTTGATTATCTCCTTAACAATGTCCTACTATTAATCCAGTTTATGTTCAATGTATAAAATATAAATATCTTATGATCACAAAAAGATAAGAAATAATGAAACAAAGTCACTGACCATTTGAGTGTTTCAAACACACTTATACTTTTTTCATTTATGCAATTCAATACACACATTATTCTTATATCACCAACATTCTTGAATTCACCAACTTTCTTTGTTTCCATCTCCATTCCTTATCATCTTCTAATGGGATGAGAGGTTACTACCTCCTAAGACTCACTCTCCTACTATATATATCATACCTATGAAAGTAAACACTCTTAAATCAAGATTCATAAATGTTTCTTGATCAAAATATCAATAGGAACTCCTAAACCTACGTAGGGTGGTTGACTATCACTTCACACCTTCTTTTCCAAAAATATTCAAATACACTTTTAGGACATTTTAGGAGAGCATCAAGGTCATTTACAACATTTTTTTAATCAATTACACATCCCAAACTCTCTTATACCAACTATTACATCATGAAAATTTGAAAATACATTTTGGTAGGAAAACTAACTTTGAACTCAAATTCAAATTTGCACACACATGAGACACATTATAAACTATCTAGGAGAATTCCAAGATGCCCATAATCAAAATATGAGATGTATGGGAGTGGATGAAGGAAACTCTAACTTGTAGGCCATACTACCAACTTCTTACAAGATTTGATAAGGCTCATAATAGTTAAGGGACAATTTGTTATACTTTTTATATTATCTCAAAGACATGTACTTATATGGTTACAAGTGAATAAAGACCTAATCACCAATGTCAAAATGCCTCTCACTATTTTTTTGATCTACCTACTACTTCATGTGATTATGAACCATGGCCAAATTTTCATTTAAACTTGTAAGAACCTCCTATTGATGGTGAATATGTTCCTCAACTAAGTTAACCTTAGGATTACCTTTCATGGTTGAAGGTATGTATAGAGGTTGGTATCTATACAAGGCCATAAAGGTAGACATCTTGGAAGAACTATGAACATAACTATTATACCACCATTCAACAAGTCATAACTAATAAACCCATTTATATTGTTTATTGAAAACAAAATAATGGAGATATCTTTTCAGAAATTTACTGACTACCTCATTTTATCCATCTAATTTACTATGATAGGATAAGATATGAGCCAACATGGTGTCAAAACATGCAACTATTTAGTCCAAAAACTACTAGTGAAAATGGGATCTCTATCAGTAATAAATATCTTAGGAGTACAATGTAATTTTTGAACTATATTTAGAAAATTAGAAGCTAATATACTTGTAATAAATGGTTGTGATAAAGAAAAAAATGAGAAAGCTAATTAAGATGATCCCAAGCAACCATGATAACATTTTGACTATCAGATCTTGATAAACTTGTAATGAAGTCCATATGACCCATTTAGCTTTTTTATCTCCTCTATTCTACTTTTGATCAGACTCTACATGTAAGCCCTTGTTTCTCTACTATCTTAGTCCCTAATTAGGCTTATTTAGCCTTGTTATAGACCTACAGGTTGATACTATATGGAATATTTAAGTTACCAATTTAAAACCATAAAAAATTCTTTAATATAGATAAAATAGACCTAATGACCAAGTTTGGGCCTTTTTGGCCATTTGAAACTCCTCTGATAGCTAGAATCCTAATCTAGGGTTTCTTGGTGCTTACACTAACCTGAGAGTGAACAAAATATAACTGTGAGAAAATTAATGATTTTCAAGAAACCAAAGTGGGTTTACTAGGTCTGTATTAACCCCAAGCAACTCATCTAATCATTATCAATTGTTGATCAATCCACTGTTTAAGATTTCCATATCAAAATCCATTTGACTATGTCAAGGAAAATGATTGTATACATGTGTGCATACTATGGAAATAATTTAAACCTCGCAACTTAGTTCAAAGGTCATGTAAAATACTCACCTTAGTGTTTTATAAGATTTGTAATAGATGATAAGAACCTTCCATGCCTATTATAGAGTGATCTATCTATACACTGAGAGTAACCACAAGAAAATACAGTTATTACTAGTCTCCAAATGGTTTTTATTATATTACTTTCAATTATATACCTTAAACACTTTAAATTAACCTACAGATACATTTAAAAGACTATGTAATTTGAATTAGTGACTATTACTTTAAGGATAATAAGCACTTAGACTCAATCACTGTGAACAACCTACGAAATAGGGGGTTTTGTTACACAAACATCAAAATACCAAACCTCTTTATTTTTAAATCCTGCACTATAATAAATCAAATACCCTCAATAAACACTTCATGAGCATTCTAAGCAACCATAAAATGTCTTTTAGTACTTTGTCTGTTATGTAGCTACAATCACTGAGAAAGGGGGTTGAATCAATGATGCAAGATATTTCAACATCAATTGTAAACATTTTAAAATCTTAATAAATAACCATATAATTCATAAATCATACAATATTTTCATAACAATGAATAATAAAGATGATGCAAGATCACACACATAACACAAAATCTACATGGGAAACCCTCTTGGAAAATAAAATACACTCTCAAGCCTAAAAACACATGGACTACTTATCCTATAAGATGATCACAAACATGAGAAATTTTAGTGAAGCACCCATTTCATAAGGATCACTCAGCCCTAACTATTAAAAATCACCCACATAACACCTTATGAAGTTGACAACTCTATAACTCTAATTGTAGATCAATTTAATTAGAGAAACAATGTTTAACACCTCTCTTTCAACTCATCACACACACTCCAACTTGCCATACAATAAAATAATACAAACACCCCTTTTGGATCACTCTAGGATTCTTATCTCATCCTCAAACATCTCTATACTTTAGTCTATCCATTGAGTACACTATCTCTAATCATTCTCCTTTGTCTCTGTCTTCTGCTCTCTCAATTCATTCACATCAAGTCTAGCAACCATTGCCTTAGTCTCCACCTCTTATAAAATCTTCATGAATATCAACATCTAATTCAGAAATAATATTTGCCTTAACCCTTGGTAATTATATTATCCTAACATATAGCTCAATACCATCTTCACAAGTCGGCCATAGCATCCATGGGTCACACTTAAGTAGATATGCCTTTAAATTAGGCCTTAGTAGCTATTATAGGTCTCATGGAGAACTATTACCACTTTATCACTTAATTAATAAAATTAAGAATAATAATATCACTATAAAATACATGGGTCCAATCTATATAACCTATAATACATCTTCAAATCAATACTCCTACCACAACACTATTCTACTAAAGCACAAATTTCTTAAACATAATTTTGTACATAGAAACACCATGAACAAACAAATATTTAACTTTGAATCTCCATAAATTTTATTGTAAAAAAATTCCAACCTTATAACTAGATTATTTAAATGTCCGTTGAAGTCCTCTTCAACTTTGTTTTTTACACCACCATGAAATTCTACATATATCAAAAGGTATAGCATAAAATCTTTAGATTGGTTTTCCCTCATTAATTTGAATATTTAAATTCTAATTTTCATTATTTAAACAATAAACATTGAGAACTTTAACCTTATATTCTACTCCCTAAAAATGTTGGACAAATATGTACCTTTGATCTCCTCAAGATTATCCTAGTCTTTACCTTATAATATTCACCATTGATCTTCAATCTGAGTTCCCATGATTGTGCCACTTGGCAGCTCTACATGCTTTCTACACATTTGACTCTTTGACTCAACCCACATTATTGATCTCTATTTATACAAACACTCACAATTCATTGATCTTTTATCAAATCTTCTAATATTTTGACACTTTGGACTAGTGCATGCAATCTTAAAATCTTTGACATATTGACTAAATATGCACCATTAGATCATGATCTAGAAAATGAATGCTCACCATTAAATATACTAACTAGTTGAACTCACACTTTAACGTAGTTAAACTTGATAGTCTTTGGCCCATCGTACTCTATAAGATCAAATATTAAGGTTTATAACTTTAGATATAAAACAATTTAAGAGTCTAAATATTTAGGGTACCTTCTTGGCACTATAGATAACATCTCCATGAAAACCTTTAGCCTTAGTTAACTTTCTAAGTAATTGCATTAAATGCACAAACTTGCTATTTCATTCATATCAGCATCATGTGTAGTGATAGTCTAGATTTTTTTAAGCTAGAAGATGCATGTTTATATTTATAAATGATCAAGTTACACACCAAAAATTCACCAAGACATGTATGGATGACTCACAAATTCTTTATCCTTAGAGACTTACAAATGTGTCATATCTCTCCAAGCTATCAAACACAACTTATTATCATTCATGCACTATAATAGTATGCTCTCTTTGACATAAATAATAAAAAAAAAACATCAATGACCATGCTCAACAATATCCCCCTTTGTCATTGATGTCAAAACACCCTTATAATTAATTCTTACTCATTTGAATTCCTTCATTCTAATCTTTCTCCCCCTTTGACATTAATGACAAAGGGTCTCTTCCTCAACATGCCAACAATCATTCCTCAAAATTATTTATGAATTCAAATACTATTTAATATGTTTAATATTGATCCAAAACTTAAGGTTTTTGGTTAAAATATATTTTAATAAAACAAAAATAACACAATTATCATAATAATTCTTTCTCTAAGAAGAGATGTTTTACTGCTCACAAGATTGTAAATACAAACATATGCTTATCTCTAAGATGAGATGTTTGATCCCCTTCTTGGGATAAATATTTATTTATAAATATTTTTAAGGTAGGAGGAGGATATGGAAGGTCACCAATATTGATGGAGATGAATTAGTTTGACTTCCACAATTTACAACACAGAATTCAAGAAATTACTACTTTTAAAAACTTTCTCTTTTTAGATAGCACTATTAAAATTGAAATTTAGGGAACTTCCATTTGGGTTTTAAGGGATAAAAAAAATAATATCTCATTCCATCTCATCATGTTCTCCTTTTTCTTATCTTTCCAATGGTTTAAATGGCGAGTCAAATAGAGGTATGGTTTAAAAGTTGTCTCCTGGAAGTTCTACCACTAATTGGGGTAGAACCATCACCTAAATTATTTCCTAAAGTGTTACCCAGATCAAGGATACTTAAGTAATTTAAATAACATGAGTCAATTACTCCCAAATTTACATGTACCAATTTCAAATTTAACTTATCTAATCCTTAAACCTAGAAAATGTTGACAAAGCTTAGAAAGCTCCCCCTAACATCATGTTTCATCTTATGTCATCTGTTCTTTCACATATACCAATCATACCTTGGGATTTTCTTATCTTTGGACCTGTATACCTATGTAACTTAAAATTTATTTTTTCTCATGTATTAATATTCAATACCTTTTCAAAATACATGACTTGGTTTGATCAAGTCATCATGTCAATCTTCTTGAATTCACAACTATAGTAGACATTTTCACACTTCTATCAATACTGAAAAATATTCACATATGAACCCCCTTGTATCATACACATATTTTTCAATCTAGTTAATTTATCTCCCCCTTAATCAAACACATCTTTCATATTATCAGATTGAAAAGAGCATACCTTTGTATTGATTGTCATTTGATCATTACCTACAACATACACACTTGCTTCCACATATGAAAAATCTCTCCTAAGAAGCATAGGTATAGGCACCCACTTGTCATATAAGGAATAAAGATCAAAAAATAGAGGATAATCCCATATATCCATGATCTGACTTGACTTGTATTTATTAATCATCTTTAGATTGATTTTTAATGATTTCTCAACCTAGGTATTTTCTTCTATCTCAGGATCCTACTTGATTTCCTTATCCATTTGTGTAGATAGGGCTTGTTTCTTAGTACTTTAAAATTGTTCCCTATTTTATCATGGAAAATAATCCACCTTAATAATATTTTTAATTTACCTTATTAGGCCTCCATTCACTATGACTCCTTCTCTTCATGATAGGATTCACAATTTTTGAAGTAGAATACCCATTGTTCTTGTAGAACCTTGCTATATGACCTCTCCCATGAAATTTTAAACAAATGAGGTTTATTATATTTTACATACCTTATGATTTATATATATAATTATTTCTTGTAGTTTCATGAATTCATTTATGTACCTGATTATTTGGTCTCTTGATGAAGTTATTACTAAAATTTGCAATATGACCAAACCCTTGACACTTATAATAAAAGATGTCATTATTTCCTTATAAACCTATTTTATATCTTAAGTGATGATGTTCTCCATTCTTTCCATTATCTTTCTCATAATTCCATGAAAATTCATTCCTTGAGGATCTTTTACAATCTTTTGACCTATAACCAATTTGAGTGTAAGAGTAACAATGACCATTGAAATTTTCATACCTCATAGCATTTGGTTGTCTGATTTAATTTATTTTCATTCTAAAAATACCTTCATTCCTTGACTAATGATTTATCTTCAAATTATAATTGTCCTTGTTCACATCATCCCTTATATTTTATTGAGTTACATGCTTTTGTTCTTCTTTGTATCACTAGTTTTATCACTTGCATGATTTTGACAACTTAGAATATTGTCAAGATTATTTGAGCTCTTTTAAAAATTCATAAATGAATTTCCTTTACAATAATTCTTGTCTAACTCAACTTTTAATGACTCAATTTCAATTGCATACCTTAAGTACTCATCTTATTTGGTTTGTAGGCTTGTAAACATAGTTTCAAATTGACTATTGAGATGTTTGATAGTACCTTCATGTTCCCTAGTGTCGTCATTCATTATTGCTTCAAACACACTAAATTTTTCTTCACAGTCCTTAATTTATGACATCATATTCTTATTATTTTTCTTCTCAATATTTAGATATTCCAGATCATTCATCAATTCATTTTTATTGTCTTAATAATTATCTATATCTTTGCTCATTTATTGATTTAGTTTCATCTACAAAGATTCTATCTCTAATTGATACATGATGCACACTTCATCATTACTATTTACTTCTTCATTAATAGTACAAACCTAAGTTTCATGTAATTTTATGATCTCATCATGTTCCTTGACTTCATTACTCGGTCTTCCTTAAAATAGTCCAATTTGTTCTACATAATATTTGATCAAGGAATCTTATTTCTTTGTATTATCTTCATTTCTTCCATACTATCTAGATATTTGTCTTCAAGAGTGACTTTTTCATCCTCTTCCTCTAAGTTATCTCTACCAAAGAAATCTCTGCTTGAAGAACATTCACTTTATCATGACTAAAATCCATTAGCAATGTCTCCATGTCCTCATTATGAAAATAATCATCACTTTCAGATGTGTTTACTTCTATAGATAAGTTATTATCTTCTTCATGGTAAAGACTCTTACTGCCTTTGTAAGATTCTTTCCATTTTTCTTACTAAAGAACTTTTTGTACTTTCTAGGACCCTTAGATTTCTAGTGTTCATCATTATGATATTAGTTATAAGTTACTTTCAGATGGTTTGGACATTTTTTCTAAAAAATGACCAACTTTATAACATGAGAAATATCTAAAAGGAAGTTTTAATTCATATTTACATGATCCTACATTTAGTCTTCTTACAATCATGGATTCAAGTTGATCTTCATTAAGATAGAAATATTCGAGACTTAACTTGTTCTTCTTAGCTTACTTGATCACCATGAATACTAGTTCCTTCTTATGATGTCTATCCTTTCAACTCTCATCTCATAAGTAGTAAGGATTCCATCTAGTTCATCCATCTTAAACTGAGTAAGATCACGACTTTCGTCTATAGTAGAAACTTTTGAGTCAAACTTGAGTGTAATAGTCCTCAATACCTAATTTACTATAGTATCTTCACCAATCACCTCTAAAAGACCTCTGACCATGTTTACTACCTCATCAACCCTTGGAATATAGGAATCCATAGTAGCTTAGTCCTTCATTTTGAGATCTTTAAATTATCTTTATTAGGTATACAATTTAGCTAGTTTTACCTTTGAGTCTCCTTCATTTATAGTATGTAATTTATCCTAAATATCCTTGGTAGACATTCAACAGATCACTTTCATGAGATTATCCTTTGAAAGGCCACAAATAATAACATTCATTACTTTATAATTATTCTCACTCAACTTCTTATCAGCAACACTAGTTGGAGAAGTAGCTTGTGTAGTGTAACCATCCATGATAGATTTCAAAATATCAAACCCTAGAGAAATGATGTATGTCTTCACATATATATACTCTAAAAATCATAGTTTGACCCATTGAACAATGGTGCTTGATTTTTAGAGAAACCTTGCATCTGTTGACTTGTCATAATGTACCTTGGATCACCTTTAACTGCTTAAACTTATAACAAATGTCTTACTTTGATACAAATTATTGGAGGTATAATCAGTGAGTGGTGGGGAGAATTAGTGATTAAATATATTTCAACTTCAATTTTAAACATTTCAAAATATTAATAAATTACCATAACATTCGTAAATCATACAATATATTCATAATAATTAATAAGAAAAATGATATAAAATGACACACATAACACAAGATCTATGTGGGAAACCCTCTTAGGGAATAAAACCCACTCTCAAGATAGTAAACACATAGAATATTTGTCCTATAAGATGATCACAAACATAAGAAATTTTAGTTAAGCACCCACTTCACAAGGATCACCCACCCCTAAGTACTACTAATCACCCACATGTTCTGTATATTAAGCACCCACACAACACCTTATGAAATCAACAACTCTAAAACTTTGATTATAGATCAATCTAATTAGAGAAACAATGTTTAACACCTCTCTTTCACCTCATCACACACACTCAAACTTGTTGGAGAGTGTTTATTTATGTCATGTAGGTGTGCATGTGAGTGGATGAAGTGTCTCAATAGTCTAAGTGTTAATGACAAAGTGTGTAGTGTGATTGTCCTCGTATGCTTGAAATAGGCTTGGTTGATATTGAGTTTTGGCATGATTGGGGATGGGTCTAAAGTATCAAGTATGTTTAAGGGTTCCTATTATAGGTCAGGTATTATTGGATATATTTTGTAAGTACATGTTATTAATCTGGTTCTTCATTATGTTCATCTTGGGATAGTTGGTTTTGTGATACAAAAATCTAAGTAGGCATATTGATGATGTTATATTTCATATGTGTGAAGGTTCTAGGATTATCTTAATATCAAGATTGATTCCCATATGTTCATAGATAATATGGTCCAAGTTTAAGGTTATGAGGTTGAGCGGAGAAAAATTTATCAAGGTTGAAAGTTGGCTTCTCAAATTGAAGTTCACTAAGTTCCCATACTTAGCCAATTTTACAAAGGGAGATCTAATGGTGTATGTTTAATTGCATAATAAATCTATATAATGAAATTAATTTAAATAGATAAAGATATAATGGAAATAGTTATACTTTTCAAACATCTAATGGTGAGCATGAAACCTATCAGATAGAGATCAACATTGAGCAGATGTTCATACATGTAGATGTAATGGTGCACATTAAATCATAGATCTTGATCCAACAGTGCACGTAAAATTTAATATGTCAAAGATGAATGTGTGAGTGAAATGTGTCACATTCATATAGCTTACATATAATATCAATGGTCCATATATGATCATGGATTTACAAGATCAATGGTGTGGATCGAGTCAAAGATTCAATGTGTGTAGAAGGCACGTAAAACTACCAAGTGGCACAATCATGGGAGTTCTGATCTAGATCTAATGGTGATCATTGAATGATAAATATTGAGATAATTATTAGAGATTTAAATTGTGTATTTTTCCATAGTTTTTAATAAGTACAAGATGAGGTCAAGGTACTTGATTTTTAACAATTGATAAGTTACCATTGGAATTCAAATATTCAATTTCATGAAGAAAACATGTCCTCAATTTTTAGGCTATAATGTTTTATTTGGGAAATGTTTATTGATTTATTAAAAATAAAAATTGTAGATTAATCTAAGGAACATATAATGAATCTATTTATAATGTCTTAATGTTTATAGATACAAAAATATTGAGCTCCCAAGTTGACTGTCTATTTGACCATGTTCTGTAAGTGACCTGAGAAGGATATTTTAATCTATTATGATGGTATTCTTTTTAAGGGGACTTAGATATTTGAGATTATTTTATACTCACTAAATATGATTTTTATGCGTTTTATATGTTTTACAAATCCTTATTAAGTATGAATAAATGATTAGAAGTTGATTGTGTGTTCATTCATGGTGTTCTTGTGTATAAGGTCAAAGATTGATCTATTTTGATTTAGTATAGGAGTTTTGTGATTATTGAAATAATTTTAAGATATCTAAAAGGTCATGTGGAGTGGACCTATGTATTTATAAGTGGTCTCATTTTTTTAATTTTCTTGATGGAGTAATAAATGGGTGAATAGGTTTCCATAAGACCTCTAAGGGCTATTAAGGCCTAATTGAAAGGTGTAGATTCTTAAGTGTGACCCATAGTTGCTATGGTTAACCTGTGAGGATGGAATTGAGCTATGTAAGATGTTTTAAAGGTTAAGGCAAGTATTATGGCTTACCTATATGGTGATATTCATGAAGTCTCTATAAATAGTGAAATCAAAGATGATGATTTCTAGACTTGGGATAAGGGGTTGTAAGTGGAGGAAGAGTATAGAGTTGAGAGGAAAATGAGATTAAGGGTGCCTAGTAAATGGATTGAGTAATATATTAGGTTCATGACTCTGTGTATGACCTATAGGTCATATTTTTGATGTCATAAAAGTGCTCTTGTAGGTTTGAAGACTTAGAAGAAGAGGTGTATGCGAGTATTGTAAATTGAAGGAAAGAAGAAAGGGTGTGTGCCTAGTGGATGGGTTTTAGAGAAGAGAAGGTTAATGATTTTGTGTATAACCTATAGGTCATATTTATAATATTTATATAGTGATATTATAGGTTTGAATATTAAGGATGAGGGAAGAGGTCTAGAGTGATCCAAAAATATGTTTTGGATGCCTTGAGTGTGAATGAAGGATATATGATGTTTGTGTGATCTTAGTGGTTGAGTTGAGAGGTAGATCAGAGTGTGTAGTCTATGTATGAACATTTTTTCATATTTTTGAGGATGTGACAAAGTTGTTTTTGATAAGTATAGAGTGATCTAAAAGGTGGGTTTGGATGTGTGTCAGTGTGTGATGTGAAGGGGGCTATGTTTGCATGGTTTATATACTAGATTGGTAGGAAATTAGTGATTAGGATATGTTCATATCATAGGTTTTTGGAGGGTGATAAACATATAATTCAAAATGAATTTACCATCCTAGCCATAGGTGCTTATTTTTGAATAGGTGTTTCACTAAATTCTAGTCAAAAGGACTTGACCATCTTAGGGGTAGGTGATCCTTGTGGAATAGGTGTTTCACTAAAGTCTCATGTTTAAATAATTATTATAGGATAAGTATTCCATGTGTTTTTAGGCTTGAGAGTGGGTTTTATTCCCTAAGAGGGTTTCCCACTTAGATCTTGTGTTGTATGTGTGATCTTACGTTATCTATTGTTTATTTCTATAAAAATCTTTAATGTTTCATGAATGGTTGTGTTGAATGCTTAAGTGTTTGAAGGGTTTAAAAATTAAATTGGATTATTTTTCACCACTGATTCCCCCCCTCTCAATGGTTTATTCCTCTAAAAATTGGTATCATATCTTGGTCCTTTGTTTAAGGCTCGATAGCTTGAAGGTGATCGAAGGTACAATATGAATAGCCATAAAATACAAGGAGGTTTTTACACTAAGTAAGCACGAATGTTCAATGGATCTAATTATGTTGTTTGGAGTGAAAGGATGAGAACCTACATCATGTCCCTAGGGTTTAACACTTGGTAATATATTGTGGATGTTTATTATGCACCTATTATTCCTCTATCTAATGTTGCAGATTGGGAGTTATTTGAGAATAATTATAAGGTAATTAATGTTATCACTTGTAATATTTCTAAGAATGAATACACCAAGTTAATTAATTTCATATCTACTAAGGAAATATGTGATAAATTGAAGTCTATTTACAAAATATATTCAAAGGTTAAGTTCTCAAAGTTATAGACTCACCAAAGACAATTTGAGAGTCTTAATATGAAGGAAGAAGATTATGTGGTATCCTTTCTATAGAGAATTAATGAGATTATGGACATCATCACAGGTATTAGAGAGAATATTAACAAAGCTACTATAGTTCAAAAGGTATTAAGGTCTCTCTCTCTCAAGTTTTATTCAAAAGTGTCTATTATAGAATAAAGTCATGATCTTACTCAGTTGAAGATGGATGAATTGCATGACATCCTTATTACCTATGAGATGAGAGTAAATTATTATATACCACCAAATAAGGAATTAATATTTAAGATATAAATTAACCCAAGTAAGAAGTTACAAAGTAATAAACTCAAGGAGGATGACATATATGATATTGATGAAGGTGAACTAATTTCTTTTTTAGCAAAAAAATTTAAAATAGGGTCAGGTAAGTACAAGGGTAAAATACCCTTTAAATACATTAATTGTGAAGAGGTCAGAGATTTTACTAATATGTTCCCTAAAAATCATAATAATAATGATGATTAAGAGTATGGTAAAGACCCAAATGAAGACAAGAATACATACAAGTCTAATACGAGGTATAAAGGATTCAAGAGGTTTGACAACAAGAAGTCCTTTAAGAACAAAAAGAGTCTCCACACCAATAAATATTGTAGCTCATTAGATGAGAGTGAGAAAAATGATTCTAAGTTTTATAATGAAAATGATGGTCCTATTGAAGATAAATAACTCTTCATGGTTGAGGAAGGAAGTTGTTCATATCAAAAGGAGTCTACTTGGAGTGATTTAGATGATGATAAAGATGAGGTGGACTATGAGATTGAATTGATGAATGCTTTGGAAGAATTGAAGATTGAGATGAATATTAAAAAGAATATGAAGTCATAAATCAAGGACTATGAGGAGAGATTCAATGTGTATAAAGCAAGAATAAATGAAGACACCAAGGAGTATGAATATATAGTCAATCATCTCAGTTGTCAATTAGAAATCTTATCTACAAGCTTGAAAGATAAAGAAGATGAATGTTCAAGGTATGTAATTGAAAATGAGACACTGAAATCTAATTTATAGAATAAATATAGTAAGATGAAGTCATTTTTGAGATTTGGAAAGAGCTCAAATGATCTAAAAAATATTTTGAGTAGTCAAAATCATGCAAGTGATAGACCTAGTCTTGGATACAAAGAAGAACAAAAGAATGTAACTCAAGACAAGCTAAAGAATAATATAAACAATGATGATCAAAGATTGAAGGTTAATAATCAGTCAAGGAATGAAGATGCTGGTAGAATGAAGACAAATTAGATTAGATAACCAAACGCCATGAGATATGCCAAATTTAATGCTTATTGTTACACTTACAATCAATATGGTAATAAGGATAGATAATGTATAAAAACTGATAAGAATGAATGGAATCATCAATCAGGTAGTGTGAGTAAATTTTGAGTTTTTTAACTATCATGATTTGGGACACTTTACACAATATTTTCCATCTAAAGTAAGGCAAGTTGAGTTTTATTCAAGAATTATTGAGTGCTATAGTTGTTATGACATAGGATGCATTACAAGATTTTATCCAAATTAGGAAAGGCAAGTTGAGTTTTCTTTAAGAAGAATGGTTGGATACAACTATGAAAAGATTGGTCAGATTTCTAGGCTCTACAAGTAAAGGCCATTAATTCAAAACAAGTTTAATTAGACTCCTAGAATGCAAGGAAGAAGGCTAGTTAACTCATAGAAACTAAAGGTGGTAAGTATGAGTCATGATGAGTCTATAAGTCTGAGTAATCTGTTTTCTATAGTATATAATGATATAAAACTTGAAGAGTGCAAAGGGATCTCATTGTCTTCTCATATTGTGAATGAAGAGACCAAGATCAAGGAGAAGACCAAGGTTTTAGTTTAGGCTAGTTCTGAGATTTGTTTAGATTCAAGTGAACATCTTGTTATGGTTGAGAAAGTTTCAATCTTAGTTCATATGTTGTGAAGGTCTGAGGGTGATATTTTGTAATGAAAACAAGATAATTCACTAATCAAGACTAAGAATAACAAGAAAAATAAGTCTTATATCTATAAAAGGATGTTAGTGGTTACTAAGGAGATGTGGGCCACTCCTGGCTTCACTATATTTTAGAGTATTATGGTTTAGATGAGGTCTCTATCTATGGTTCTCAAGAGACCCATTTTAGTGGAGAAGAAAGTGTTTCTATAGTGTTATTATAAAGGTCCTAAAAGGAAAGAGATGAGTGTTTCTAGTTGGATATGGTGTGTCAAAATGGGATAATTGTTTTCATGAGGTCAGAGTGATGTCATAAGGTGTTTTTATTGTGTATACAATGTCTACAAGATCAAAATGGGTGTTTTTATGTGGCATAATTAGATTGATGGAATCTAAAGAAGAATTTGGTGCTCAAAAAAGTATATGCACTTCTTTTTCATATGTTTTAGGTGGTTTTTTGTCTTGATGCTCCTATTTGTGCCTTTTGGAGGTTTTTGTGTGCTCTCGAGATAATCTTTCTTATTACAGATCAAAGACATGGTATAGTAAGTCAAGGTTACTAAAGGTGTGAAGGCTCAAATATTGTTATATAAGTGTGTGATGGTTGTCTATAGGTTTGAAAGAAGTTTCAATTCTGGGCATTAATTAGAAGGAGGTTTATTGATCTTGTTTGTTTTAAGATCTTAGAATTTTGGGCTAGGCTAGAAAAGTGTTTTGTATAATGAGTTGAGGTCTAAGGATTCTTAATAGGTTAAATAGGCCAAATGGGTTATCAAATCAAGCTTCATATCGATTTGAAGGTTTATTTTTTTCAAATTATTCATTTTATTGTCAAAATAGAGGCCTAATTATCTAGTGGATTTGTGAAGGAAGTATGTTACAGAGGAGGATTTAGGTGATGAAAATTGGTGTTCTTAAAAGAGAATATGAGAGTTCTCCATATATGAAGTTTTAGATCTTGAAAGTGTGTATACTAAAAATTTTGGGCTCTATAAATTCTAGATATGGCTACAAGGAGTCTAGACAGGCCTAGTGTGAATATTTGATATTTTTTATCAATTTATCCAAAAGAGAAAGACATGACTGTATCAAGGTGTGTTCTCAATATGGTTTAGATCATGTTTCCTATATGTTAAGTGGAATGAATTTTTTTGGTACTCCTTGAGGTGGCTTGAGAGAGAAGGCTAGTAAGCTTGTATGGTGGTTCTTCATGTTTTGTGAAGATATACATATGATAAATAGGTTAAATGGCTCATATATATTATGGGGAGTCTTTATTAGATGTTTATTTATGATTTCCATCATATTTTAATGATTTTGTGTGTTTTTTCTTCATTGGTTGTAGTGCTTGGTTGAAAAGAGTGTTGTCATGTAGCAAGAGGAAGTTGTCAACGAAAGAAGAGGTAGGATCAAGGTAAGGGGGAGTTTGTATCATATTTATAACGTGTTCCTCTCTTATTTTTTTATTTATAAATCTTTAGGATAAGTTTGTTCCCACTTTGTCATTATGTCAAAGGGGGAGAAGGTTCCTAATATGAGAGTTCTTAAAGAGAGAGAAGTAAGGTGAGTTAAATGATGGGTGTTGACATTAATGAAAAAGGAAGATATTGTTAGAGAGTTTTAAATGATGTCATGGAGTTGTCTAGGTGAGTGGATGAAGTGTCTTGATAGTTTAGGTGTGAATAAAAAAGTGTGCAGTGTTCTTGTTCTAGTATGCTTGAAGTAGGCTTGGTTGATCTTCAATTTTAACATGATTAGGGATGGGTCTAAAGTATTGATAATGTGTGAGGGGTCCTATCAGAGTTTAAGTATGATTGGAGATATTTTTTAAGTGCATGATATTCATCTAGTTCTTCATTATGTTCATCTTGGCATAGTTGGTTCTATGATAGAAAAATTTGAGTAGGCATAATGATGTAGTTATATTTCACATGTGTGAAGGTTACAAAGAGTAAATTGATATAAGGATGAATTACCCTATGTTAAAATATAAAATGGTCCAAGTTTTAGGTCATGAATTTGAGGGAAATTTTTATTATTAAAGTGAAAAGTTGGATTCTCAGATAAAAGTTCATTAAGTTCATGTACTTAGCCAATTTTGCAAAGGGAGATCTAACAATGCACGATTAATCACAACAAGGATCATTGACATGAAATTAATATAAGTGTTGACCAAATTTTTCCCCAGGCAAAATTTTTGGTCCCCTTCTTCCTTTGCTATTCATGACAGACATTTTCAAGTTGCACAAGTTCAATGAGTTTGGTTCATGGCCTAGTTCAAGTGGTTCAGCGACCTTTGGTTCAAAAGGTCCATCTTCAAGTTCAACATCTCGATTCGTCAATGGTTGAACCATTGAACCATTGAACCATTTTTGGTTTAACAGGCTTGGTCCAATGGGCTTGGTTTAATGGGCTTGGTTCAAATCAAGAAGTTCATCAGCCTTGGTTCACTAGTTCATCGGCGTGCAATGGTTGAACCCTTGAACTGTTGAACCATTTTTGGTTCAATGTCTTGGTTCAAGGGTATGCCATTGGCCAAAGGGCAGTCTTCAAGTTCAAATGCCCTAGCGGAGGGTAGGCACTTCAAAATAAAAGGACCCAGGTAAGTTCAGTTTTGTTCAAAGTTTAAAGTTCAAATTTGTCAAAATTGACTAAGTCCCGAATTCCTTCAGATGTTTTGCTCGAAGGAATTCCTTCAGACAAAAATTCTGAAGGAATTCGGGTGTAGCTCAAATCAAAAAGCAAAGGCCAGGTAGAATTTTCATGGAATTTTTGTTTGTGGTAAAATGTCCATGGACAAAAGCCTGCAAAAAATACATAGAACAAACAAAACCCAGGAAAATTGTCTGCAGGGACCCAGGGAAAATTTGGAGGACCAAAGGACCCACCGAAGGACCCCAAAGGGTAGGTGCCCTTGCGGGGGACTCTCAGCCAAACATAAAGGGGACACTTTCAAAGAGTTAGAGGGTCACCTTCCTTTAGAAGGGTGCAATTAGAGGAAGCAAAGCCACAGAGAAGCCATGACGACCTGATGATGTTTTGACGGGGACGGTGACATCCTAGAGGACATCAAAATTAACAAAGCAAGTTAGCCATTGGTTTTCAAACCAATGATGACCGTATGAACATCAAAGTTAGAGAAATAAAATGGAAATTTGTTTTCAAAGAGAGAGCTAACTAAGGGGCCAGAATGCAGTGACCCACTAAGAATTCACCCTTGAGGGCCGAAGGAGCCAGAAGAGACAAAATTGAGAAAATACAAGGAGACAAGCATGGAATCAGAAACTAGTTAGTCCAAGTGGCACCAATTTGAGAAGTCACTCTGGTAGGTGAAATAGTTCTTACAAATTGATCATTAGAGATGCAAATAGCTAGTAATGCAACCAGTTTCTCCATTTTACATTTAATGAGTAGACAAACTGTGTATTGACCTTGAAAAAGTAGACTACAAATAGACAAAGCGCATAGCTCATTAATGTTTGGAGTGACTTGTTCTTCCCAATGAAGGGATGCAATAGGTCACTTGTAAAAAAGGAGTGCCAAATGGGCCTCCTTTCAAAATATCTTTCACTTTTGTGAGGCGTAGCCCTGGCAAAATTTCCACCTGAATCAATAAATGTAGTTTTACCTCCATCTTGGATAGATTTTTTGTGTATGTCTTGAGTGTTTGTTTGTGTTCAATCATTTTTTCTTGATGCTTTCATAGGCCCAACACTAGCATACCTATTGTCTACAAGGTGCCATTTCTACAGCTGATAGGAGAAGAGCAGTATTTGAGAAGTTTAGAACAGAGGAGATTACTTACAGTGTGCATTCCATAGCACCTTGGTGAAATCTCTATTTTTTTGTGTTTTCATGAAAGCCTCCCTGCCAGTTTCTTGTAGTCTGGTCCTTCTGCCATGTGTGAAGTGTATGTATGTATTTGTCTGGTTTTAAGTGTGGATGTGAGAAGGTTGACTTATTTTGGTGCATCACCTCTTTAGTGTAGTTTATTTTCCTACAATCTCTCTCTCTTTTCATCCCCCCTATTATATCTATACATGTATATATCTGCACTTACTGGAACAAACATGATGCATCAAAGGGAGCTAGCCCTTATCTAGAGACTCTCCCCTCCAGCTTTGTCAGTCCCATAGGTGAGAGGGGAGTTTCCATCGTTGTGAGGAGAAGGCAGGAGCTCAGCCTCTTGCCAAGGGTGAAATCTCTGACATCAACAATTTTGGTATGCCTGGTGGGACCTAATTTGAAAACTCAATAAAGTCTCAAGATTGATGCTGGTCTTGTTACATCAAATCAAATATTTTTAGCATCTAGTGACTCCAAGTTAAATCTATTGGTTAAATAGCCTGGTGCCATTATAAATCACTTTTTATATGTATATTTATGTTGCACAAAATCATGGGTCTTGTTTTCCTTCATGTGACTATGATTAGGATCCAGATATTTATGCAATTACCTCAAGCAGCTCTCTTAGTTGCCATGCAATGATAAGGGAAGTGGCCCTAGAATTGGAGATTAACAGACTAGAGGAGTAGTATATATATCAGTAGGAGTTGATGTATAAAGAGGAGTGCTTATTTGGGCAAGCACAGGCCTTGCAATCTATGGAAGAGGAGGTGGTAAAATGGAGAAATCCATTTATTCAAGGCAGTCAACCTTGTGCACCCCTTCCTATCCTGAAGAAAGCCCTTTTTTTTAAACCAAATCCTTTTTATTAGATAGCACTTGATCACTCCAGCTCATATGATACATCTACTCTCAATCTCGTGCACCTGGATTTCCAACACCAGAGGGCATCAAAACAACCTCCCATGGAGATGAACCTTCTCAAATCCTTATATTGTGAATCTTCCATTGGGGGGAATATAATGAACCAGCATGCCCCTCTTCTAGAGACTCTTCCAGTGCATTAATAATCTCTTCCTATCATTCCTGAGCCTCCCCAAGTTTTCAATGTAATGTGCAGATTATGAGTTGGAGGAAGGATTGTCAGGAACCAGCTCAGAGACTTGAAGAGGATCATGCTAGTGATCTCCAAGAAAGACTCTTTTAGGACAACCTAGCCAAACAAATTGAATATTTAGAGGCTAAGATGAGACTACTTCTTAAAGGAGAGATAAAACTTCCAGACCTTGTGGAGGAGCCCTAAGACCTTGGAGAAAACAAAGTTGTTGCCTATTCATGGGAGCAAAATTCCAATTCTGAGATCTTAAACTGGGGGAAAATAGTAGAATCATGGGACATGAAGGAGGAGAAGCAAGTTTTTTTTCAAAACCTTGAAGAAGCTAAGGCTGCTCTTGCTCATGATAATGCCAATGACCTCCAAGAAAAGCTTTTCCAAGAAGATCTGGCCAGGAGAATAATGGAGTTGGAATCTAGAGAGAAATTCCTTAGCCAATGTGTGATGGATGGCTTAGACCAAACAACACATTCCATGTCTGAGCACACCCCACCTACAAATTTCCAAGAGAGATATCAGGCTGTACCTGATATTGACGAAATGGTGACCAAGTGGAAAGAAGAGAATCATTCGATTCTAGCTCAAGGACTGCCTCCTCTTCCACATGTTTTCTCCACTTCACCCCTTCTCAAGGAAGAACATATTCTATAGGAGGTGAGTGAGGAGCAGAAGATCCAATATATAGTTCTTCAAGAGGCTGTCATGAGCAACAACAAAGAAGAAATCATCATCAATGCTCCTTGTGAAGACCTTATCAGCAATGGAGAAGATGCAGGTCTTGCATATATGCAAATGTTCTATCAATATGAGGAGGAACAAATGCATGGTGAGCTCTCTTCCCCTCTATTTGATGAACTTCCTTGTTGTTTTGATGATGAGGATGACTACACTAAGGAGCCTGAGTTAGAGGAGGTTCAAGAGGATAGCTTTGAACATCTAGAGGTCCTAACCTTTGAAGAGGAAAAGGATAGGTCTGTCTTCTTAGAGGAATGCCTTGAAGAAGAGAACATTAAACAGAGAGGTGATGTTCTATGGGATGAGCAATCATTTTGTGAGTTCATTTCAGACATCACCACAGTCACCCTTATTTAAGAAGGCCAAAAAGAAGCAGAGGATGAGTCTGGTAGAGTCTTCAATGAGGTAGAAGGAAACAAGTCAGACCATGATAAATTGCAGAAGGAATGTGTAGATCAAAGGGCTTATGGTGATGAGCCAACAACCATTGATTTCTTGGTATGAAGCATTAATATGAGGGACCAACATTCAAAAATCTTCCAAGGATAAGTAGAGTACATATATATTGAAAGCATGTTCGATTTTGATCCACTCAGATACTAGCCAACTCATGTGATAGGCAAAAGGAGCAGGTCACCAAATCTCCTTTTAATTTAGCTACTTGCTTGTCACCACAAGTCTTCTTGCCAGGAAGGGGACTTAATAAGTTTTCCCTTTGATCCAAGAGGGAGGTGAACATTCCTAGTTAGTTGTATATAGTAGTTTGTTTTCAGTTTCTTTTCCTGCTTTCCCTAAGTGCAGTTTGCATAGGTAGTGTTTTTTTGCCTTGTGTGTTTCCCTTTGCATGTGCGGTAAAAACTTCATGTTTGATTCTTGGATCTTTTGGGGCTGTTGCTAACTTTTGTCAAAGCTGCGTCTGACTCCATGCCCAATAGACTTCAAGGCAACTAGTCTCTAAGCATAGCAGGCATGCTTCCCCTGGGAGTCGCCAATTTGTTGACCAAATTTTTCCCCAAGCAAAATTTTTGGTCCCCTTCTTCCCTTGCTATTCATGACAATCATTTTCAAGTTGCACAAGTTCAATGAGTTTGGTTCATGGCCTGGTTTAAGTGGTTCAGTGACCTTTGGTTTAAAAGGTCCATCTTCAAGTTCAACATTTTGATTCATCAATGGTTGAACCATTGAACCATTGAACCATTTTTGGTTCAACGGGCTTGGTCCAACGGGCTTGGTTCAATAGGCTTGGTTTAAAGCAAGAAGTTCATTAGCCTTGGTTAACTAGTTCATCAGCATGTAATGGTTAAACACTTGAACCATTAAACCATTTTTGGTTCAATGGCTTGGTTCAAGGGTATGACCTTGGTTGAAGGGTAGTCTTCAAGTTTAAATTCCCTAGCAGAGGGTAGGCACTTCAAAATAAAAGGACCTGGGTAAGTTCAGTTTTGTTCAAAGTTC
Source organism: Torreya grandis (assembly GCA_037957365.1). Classification (NCBI taxonomy): domain Eukaryota; kingdom Viridiplantae; phylum Streptophyta; class Pinopsida; order Cupressales; family Taxaceae; genus Torreya; species Torreya grandis. The sequence goes on from JARHVA010005582.1 coordinate 169,055, forward strand.
AAAGTTCAAATTTGTCAAAATTGACTAAGTCCCGAGTTCCTTTAGACATTTTACCGGAAGGAATTCATTTGGACAAAAAGTCTAAAGGAATTCAGGTGCAACTCAAATCAAAAATCAATGTCTTGGTAGAATTTTCATGGACTTTTTGTCCATGGGAAAATGTCCATGGACAAAAGCCCGTGGAAAATACGTAGAATAAACAAAACCTGAGAAAATTGTCTGCAGGGACTCGGGGAAAATCTGAAGGACCAAAGGACCCATCGAAGGACCTCAAAGGGTAGGTGCCATTGTAGGGGACTCTCAGCCAAACACAAAGGGGACACTTTAAAAGAGCCAGAGGGTCACATTCCCCTAGAAAGGTGCAGTTAGATGAAGCAAAGCCATAGAGAAGCCATGATGACCCGATGACATTTTTACGGGGACGGTGACATCTCAAAGGATGTCAAAATTAACAAAGCAAGTTAGTTGTTGGTTTTTAAACCAATGACAATCGTATGAACATCAAAGTTAGTGAAATAAAATGGCTGTTTATTTTCAAAATGAGAGAGAGCTAACTAAGGGGCCAGAATGTAGCGACCTGCTAAGAATTCACCCTTGAGGGCTGAAGGAGCCAGAAGAGACAAAATTGAGAAAAGACAAGGAGACAAGCATGGAATGAGCAAGCAGTTAGTCCAAGTGGCACCAATTTGAGAAGTCACTCTGGTAGGTGAAATAGTTCTTGTGAATTGATCATTGGAGATGCAAATAGCTAACAATGCAACTAGTTTCTCCATTTTACATTTAAAGAGTAGACAAATCGTGTATTGACCTTCAAAAGTAGACTACAAAAAGACAAAGTGCACAGCTCATTAATGTTTGGAGTGATGTGTTCTTCCCAATGAATGGATGTGATAGGCCACTTGTAAAAAAGGAGTGCCAAATGGGCTTCCTTTCTTCTCCTATATATTAAAGACTTGTCATTTTTAAGAAATATCTTTCACTTTTGTAAGGCGTAGCCCTGAAAAAATTTCCACCTGAATCAATAAATGCAGTTTTACCTCGATCTTGGATAGATTTTTTGTGTATGTCTTGAGTGTTTGTTTGTGTTCAATCATTGTTTCTTGATACTTTTAAAGGCCCAACACCAGCATACCTGTTGTCTACAAGGTGCCATTTCTACAGCTGACAAGATGAGACCAGTATTTGAGAAGTTCAGAATAGAGAAGATTACTTACAATGTGCATTCCATAGCACCTTGGTGAAATCTCTATTTTTCTATGTTTTCATGAAAGCCTCCCTGCCATTTTTTTGTAGCCTAGTCCTTCTACCAAGTGTGAAGTGTATGTATGTATTTTTTTGGTTTTAAGTGTGGATGTGAGAAGGTTGACTTATTTTGGTGCATCACCTCTTTAGTGTAGTTTATTTTCCTACAATATCTCTCTCTTTTCATCCACCCCATTATATCTATACATGTATGTATCTGCACTTGCTATAACAAACATGATGCATCAAAGGGAGCTAGCCCTTATCTAGAGACTCTCCCCTCCAGCTTTGCCAGTCCCACAGGCAAGAGGGGAGTTTCCATAGTTGCGAGGAGAAGGCAGGAACTCAGCCTCCTACCAAGGGTGTAATCTCTGATGTCAACAATAAGTAGATAAGGATATAATGATGAGCATTATATTTTTTTATAGATCTAATGACAAGCATACAACTTTTTAGATATAGATCAATGGTGAGTAGATGTTCATACATGTAGATCTAATGGTGTGCATTAAATCGTAGATCTTGATCCAAAAATGCACATAAAGTCAATATGTCAAAGATGAACATGTGAGTTACATGTGTAAAATTCATAAAGATTATAAACAATATCAATATTTTTTGGATGATTGTGAAGTCAAAATATTGATGGTCTAGGTTGAGTCAAAGAGTCAATGTGTGCTGCCAAGTTGCACAATCATGACAGTTTTAATCTAGATCTAATGGTGAGAATTTATTGATAAAGACTGATCTAGTCAAAAGAGATATAAAATTCATATTTTTAAATATTTTCTAGGAAAATGATATCAGGTCAATGTTCTTTATGTTTAACCATTGCTCAGTGACCATTGGAATTCAAATATTCAAATTCATGAAGAAAATTAGTACTAAACTTTTTGGCTATAACTTTTAATCCAAGATGAATTTATTAATGTAGTAAAAAGAAAAATTATAGATGAATCCAAGGTATATATAATTAATCTATCTATAAGGTCTAAATCTTTGTAAAGACAAATTTATTGAGTTCTAAATTTGACTATATGTTTGACCATGTTTGGTAAGTAACTTGAGAAGGATATTTTGATCTATTATGTTGTTATTTGGATGGTTTAAATGGACATATATATATTTGAGAGTGTTTTATACTCCCTAAGGATGATATTTATAAATTTTGGACGTTTGAAAAATTCATATTCAATATGAAAAAATGCTTATAAGAATGAATGTGTGTTCATTCATGGTGTTTTTGTGTATAAGGTTAAAGATTGATCTATTTTTATTTAGTAGAGGACTGTTGTGATGAATATAATATTTTGAGGATGTCTAAGAGGTCATGTGGAGTGGACATATACATTTATAAGTGGTCTTGTGTTTCTAATTTGCTTCATGGAGTGTTGAATGTGTGAATAGGTCTCTTTGAGACCTATAAGGGCTATTAAGGCTTAACTGAAAGGTGTAGCTACTTAAGTGTGACCCATAGTTGTTATGAATGACCTATGAGGAGGGTATTGAGATATGTAATATGTATTAATGATTAAGTAAATTATTATGGAAAACCTAGATGGTGATAATCATGTAGGCTTTATAAATAGTGAAATCAAAGATGATGATTTCTAAACTTGAGAGAAGGGGATATAAGTGCAGGAAGATTATAGAGTTGAGAGATGAAGGAGAGTAAGGGTGACTAGTGGATGGATTAAAGAATAGATTATGTTAATGAATTTGTGCATGACCTATAGGTCATATTTATTATATTAGATATAGTTCTATTATAGAATTCAAGACTTGGAAGAAGAGGTGTGTGTGAGTGTTGTAGAGTGGAGGAAAGAAGAAAGGGTGTGTTCCCAGTGGATGGGTTGTAGAGCAAAGTAAGTTGATGACTATGTTTATGACCTATAGGACATATATTTTTATGTCATAATAGTGATCTTGTAGGTTTGAAGATTGAGGATGAGCAAAGAGCTCTAGAGTGATCCAAAAGGATGTTTTATATGCCTTGAGTGTGAGCAAAGGATAGATGATGTTTGTGTGAGCTTGGTGGTTGATTTGAGAGGTAGATTAGAGTTTGGTCTAATTTTATGACCATTTGGTCATATTTTTGAGGATGTGATAGAGTTATTGTTGAGAAGTGTAGAGTGATCCAAAATGTGGTTTTAGATGTTTGTAAGTCTGTCAATAAGTTAAGGGGGTTGTGTTTGTAGGGTTTCTCCATCAAATTGTTAGGAAATTGGTGATCAAGAGATGTTCATATCATAGGTGTTGGGAGGTTTCTCCACATATAGGTTAGAAGGACTTGACCATCTTATAGGTAGGCTCTCCTTGTGAAATAGGTGTTTTACTAAAAAAATTTAGGACTTGACCATCTTAGGGGTAGGTGATCTTTATGGAACAAGGGTTTCACTAAATTATGGCTAGAAGGACCTAAAAATATTGGGGTAGGTGATCCTTATGTAATACGTGTTTCACTAAAGAATAATGTTTTAATACTTATTATAGAATAAGTAATCAATGTGTTTGTAAGCTTGAGAGTGGGCTTTATTGCCCAAAAGGGTTTTCCACATAGATCTTGTGTTCTGTGTGTGATCTTGCATTATATATTGTTCAATGCTATAAACATATTTAATGTTTCATGAATGGTTGTGTTTAATGCTAAGGTGCTTGAAGGGTTTGGAAATTGAATTGGATTATTTTCACCACTGATTCACACCATGTTAATTGTTTGTACCTATAACAAAACTTTTTAATAAAATCAATGCATCAAAACACCTATTTCGATCACTCTAGGATTCTTATGTCATCCTCAAATTGATTTTACTTCAGTCCATGCACTGATAACACTATCTATGATCTCTTTCTTTCATCTCTATTTTCTACACTCTCAATTCATTCACATCAAGTCTAGAAACCATTGCCTTAGTCTCCACCTTTTGTAGAGTCTTCATGAATATCAACATATAGGTTAATGATAATACATGCCTTAACCCTTAAGACTTATATCATGATAATACATATCTCAATACCATCCTCATAGTTCATCCATAGCATCCATGGGTCACACTTAAGTACCCATGCCTTTCAATTAGTCACTAGTAGCTCTTATAGGTCTCATGGAGACCTATTACCCCTTTATCACTTCAATAAAAAAATTAAGAACCATAAAATTACTATAAAATACATGGGTCCACTATATATGACTTCTAAGACATCTTCAAATTATTAATCCTTCCAAAACACTCTTCTTCTAAAGCACAAATTGCTTAAACATAATTATATACATAGAAACACCAAAAATGAATAAATAGTCAACTTTGAATATCCATAAATTTGACTATGAAAACATTCATACATTATAACTAGATTCTATATATGTGCCTTGAAGTCATTTTCAAATTTTTTTTACACCACCATGAAATTCTACATATATCAAAATTTATAGCACAAAAACTATAGACTAGTTTTCCCTCATTAATTTGAATATTTGAATTCCAACAGCCACTATGCAAACACTAAATATCAAACATTTCAACCTCATATCATGCTCACTAGAAAATTTGGACAAACATTCACCTTCGATGTCCTCAAGAGTATAGTTTTCTTTACCTTTCAATGCTCACTATTGATCTTTGAACTAAGCTCCCATGATTGTGTCACTTGGCAACTCTATTTTCCTTTTGCACATTTATCTCTTTGACTCAACCTACACCATTGATATCTATCTATATGAACACTTACATGTTATTGATCTTTTGCCAAATATTTTTATATTAAAAATTTCACCAGCATGTAAAATCTTAGACTCTTTTACATATTGACTAAGTATGCACCATTGGATCACATTCTCAAAAATGAATGCTCACCATTAGATCCATTGACTAGTTGACCTCAGACTTTAATGTAGTTGAACTTGATAATCTCTACCCCATCATAGTTTTTAAGAGAAACTTTGAAGCTTTATAACTTGATCTAGAAAATACTTCAAGAGTCCAAATGTTTAGGGTACCTTTTTGGCACTATAGACAAAATCTCCATGAAAACCTTTAACCTTAATTGAATTTTTGAGTACCTATATTAAATGCACAAAACTATTAGTTAATTCATATCTCCATGATGTATAATGATGGTTTGGATTATCTTAAGCTAGAGGATGCATATTTATCTTTCCAAATGATCAAGTGGCACACTATAACTTCACCAAGAAATCTATGGATGCCTCACAACTTCTTCTATATTTACAGACTTGTAAATGTTTCATACTCTCCAATTTATCAAACACAACTTATTTTTTATTCATTCACTAGAAACATATGCTATCTTTTTCATCAATGACGACCAAACATTAATGACAATTCTTAACAACCTCTTCCTGATTCTATGTAGGGATGGATAAAGGATACAATAGACTAGAGTTTTTGCTGGTTTCACCTTTATTTTGTTGATAGATCATACATTCAAACACATATTTTTGGACATCCATCTAGATTCCTTCCCAAAAAAAATCTTGTTTGATTCTATCATAGGTTTTCAAAAATCCTAAATGACCGCTAAGTTTAGTTGTATTAATTTATTAAAGGATATTTTGTTTGAGATCAAAATTCTTACATAGGTATAATCTATCATTATATCATAATACATTACCCTTCCATATGAATTTTTCAAATCCACCTAAACCTTGTTGAATATTTTGAATCAAATTATGGGTAGCAATATCATTTTCCCACACTAATTTTGATTGTTGTATCCAATCTACCTACCAAATGGTCATGGCACATAGCAATGCCTCAATTGATTCATCACTCTTGGTTAGTGAATTTGCCACCAAATTTTACTTTCCTCTCTTGTGTACTATTTCAAAATCATAGCCTAACATCTTAGTTACCCATTTCTATTATTATTATAATGAAAACCATTGTTCCAAAAAATATTTGAGACTATCATGATCAATCTTTACCTAAAAGTGATGACCCATGAAATAAGGTCTCCAATGTTTGAATACAAGTGGAATAGCCATCATTTCATTCTCATAAATGTGCTTGAGCTATTTTTTACCCTTAAATTTGTGACTTTAAAATGAAATTGGTATACCTTCTTACATGATCACAATATCAATACCATATCCAGATGCATCACATTCAACCATCAAAGTCTTATAAAAATCAGTAGTGGCTAACACTAGAGTGGTGAAAATAGCCAGTTCCAATTGTTAAAATGACATAGTAGGTGTATTAGTCCACTAAAAGGAATATTTCTTCAACAAAGAGGTGATCGAGGCTATAATGCTACCATAATTTTTGAAAAACATATTATACTAACTAGTTAGCCCCAAAATCTCTTTAGTTACTTCAGTGTCTTAGGAACCGGCCAGTTCACCATTGCTTGGATTTTTTAGTATCCACTTTCAATCCTTCATGTGAAACCATATGACCCAAATACTCAACCTCATGAGATCCAAAAGTACATATGGAAGGTTTGGCATACAATTAATGTTGTTTTAGAATTGAGAGTACCTATTTCATGTGTTGTAAATGGATTTCTTAATTTTTATTGCAAATGAGGATATTATCAAAAAACACCAAAACAAATTTCCACCAAATGGCCTAAAAATAGAATTCATCAAACTCTGAAGGGTGAATGGTACATTTTTTAAACCAAAAGGCATTACCATAAAATCATAATGGACCTCATGAGTTTGGAAAGTTTTTTTGGGTATGTCTTCATCATGGATCTAGATTTGAAGATACGTAGAACACATATCTAAATTGGTAAAATAAAGAGAACCATTCAATTCATCTAGAAAATCATCAATAACAAGAATAGGAAACTTATTTCTAATAGTTTAATTATTTAGATCTCTATATTTAAGGCACATCCTCCAATTTTCATATTTCTTTCTCACCATGGAAATTGGTAAAGAATATTCACTTTGGTTGTAGCAAATGATTCCTACATCTAACATCTCCTATACCATATTTTCAATTTCACTATTTTGGGCATATAGATACCTGTATGGCCTAATTTTTGGTGGTCTACTATTAGGAATAAGTTTTATGTCATGATCATGTGTGTAATTAAGTGTAATTCATTTTGGCATGTCACCAAAAATAATAGAATGGGTGTCAATCACTTGTTGTAGATCAGGATGTGTAGATGGTTGAATTGAATGGATTCTGATGGGAAATAAGCAAGCTAAAAATCCTTTAGTAGCATTTCAAATAATCTTAGTCATTTTATGGGAGCTAATAATTAGTAAATATTTAACCATTAATCCCTTTAGCTCAAATGTCCTTCCCTCAAATGAAAGTGCATGAATAATTCATCAAAATTAATCTCAATAGTGCCTAAAGTGGTGAGCCACCGTACTCTTAGAATAATGTTAGCTCCACCGATGGGAATAGAAAACATAAGAGAATATAACAAATATTCTCCCATGGATATGCTAAAGCTATGATATTTTCCTAAATAGTTGATAGTAGAACCATCTACAATTTTGACCTAAAATTTTAGAGTAGGACAAATAAAATAGTTCAAATAAGCAGCCAACTTACTATTCATGAAGTTGTGTATGCTCCTAGAATAAATAAATAGAGTGACCATCCATTTATTAAATAAACACACCACCTTAAGAGTTTTGGTAACACTAATACCTAAAAGGGAATGATAAGAAATAGTAGGCTGAGAGTCTTTCAATTCTTCCTTAGGTCCTTATACATCTTCACCAATTACCTCCTCATCATCTACATCCTCATTGGCACCTTTAATGTAAAATAACTTCCTTTTATCACAATGATGTCCTTTGATCCATTTTATATCACAACTATAACACAACGCTTTGGTTCACTTATCCTTAATTTAATGAGGTGTCAATCTAGTGCGTTATGAAATGATGGTGCTGGAAATGTACGATCATGACTAGTAGTGAAAATTTTGCATTTGACCATCTCTTTTTCTTCTTCCATGTGTGCACTTTGGATAGCTTCTGATACATATGATGGATTAAACATCAAAACCTCCAATTGGATTCTATCTTTGAGTCCACCTAGAAAAAGGTCAATCGAATTTACCTCAATGATATCTTCCATCTGTAAGGATAGATTCTAAAATTAACAAATGTAATCTTACATAGTTCCTATTTGATGCATTTTAGATAACTATCTTAAGTATTTCTAAGATATAATATTATTGTAATGATCCAACAACTCATCATTAAAAACACACCATGTAATAGGAGCACCATTATTTTTATTTTGAGTACATAACCAGTGATACTAAATGAATTGCTCAAGTTCCAAATATAGAGATGCCACTATCACCTTCTGGGAACTAGGAGTTTGGGGTAGATTAAATAAATTATAAATTTGGGTAATCTAAGTGAGAGGATCTTTACCATAAAACTTATACATGTCCACTTTTGGTAACATCAATTTCACACCAAGATTGGAGCTATTAGTGTTGAGAAGAGGAGGACCTGAATGATATGGTGGAGGTTTGATTGTCTATAATTAAGATGAAATGGTAGCCAATTGAATAGTGATATAATGTAATTGAATTTTCACCCCATTATTCTCTTTTGTGCATCTTTGAAACATTAGTTTAAACTATATCAAAGTCATCCTATCACACCAAGCCCTTTATGTCATCCTAAAGTTGAGAAATCATCAGATTTGAAGTTCCAAATTCTATGTCATCCCTAGAAGGAGTTTATTTCCCCCATTTTCTCCCCAAGTAGTAGGAACCTCTATGTAGAAACCCTAGGAGGGTTTTTGACCCAAAATAAGTATACCAGGAGATGGTGCCATTATAATCATCTCACTAAGATGAATCCAATGACTACTTTTTCACACTAAGGTGAAAATGTTTGTCATCAAAAAAATGTATCAATAGAATATATTATTGTCATAGACTCATTGAGACAAATACAATTACTGTAAATTTGCAAAGTGAAATTTTTTTCTAGACTCTTTTTTTTTAAAATGTTTTTTTCAAAATTGCATTTCAAACAAAAATATGCTGATAGAAAAAAATAATTATTCCCATATTACAAGCTATGTTTTTTCTCTCCTTTCACTTGTAAAGTCTTACCTCACCAGATCTAAAAAAATGCCATAGGAAACTTGCCCAATCAAATCTATGATACCACTTATAATGAAATAACTTATATGTTTACATAAAATAATTATATATCACATAGAATAAGAAAATATAAGAGACCACACAACAATAATTGATAACAAAGAAGAATACTAGTTAATATAGTAGATCCAATTTGAGGGGGAAACCTCCACAATAATGCAATAAGAAAAAAATACTTAATATGATGATCAAATACTAACCACTACCTCTTATATATAGTCTATGTATCCATTGTTATTCCATAGGTTGACCTAACTAAGAACATAGAGAAATGTTACAAGAATATAAAAGAGGTATGTAAGCCACATTTTGGCCACACATATCTTTAGACACACTAAAGATTAATATCATAACAAAAACCCTAGGTTCATTTTGGAATAGAACACTTGGCATTTTAGAATTATTTACAACATAAATTATCATGCATGTTAAAGATTCATTATATAATTTTAAAACAATGCATGAAGTACATAATGACCTCAAAAAATTATAGATCAAAATTAAGCATTCATTATTCTCACAACTTGCTAATATAATACTTATGTCATTATTTTATTTCATAATATGAGATTAAGCATTAGAAAAAATTAATTATTAACACCATTTATTATATTTTTTATTACAACTTTATAATAACTTAAATGAATCATTAATTAGACCAAATATGACTAAAATTCATTCACACTTATGTATATATCAAGTAAGTTAAGGAAATTTTAGTGGTAAACATTCATAGTTTGGCTATATCTTGATTTTTTCAAATTGAGAAACGTTTTTCTTTTCAATGTTAGAATGTAAATAGATTAATGAAATAAATAATGTAAATTACAATTTATTTCATGAAAATCCAAATGGATTTTTAATCTAATTTTTTTATTTTTTAGATCACAAAACAATTGATGGTCTAATATTTATAAATATTTTTATATTTCCAAATATTTTATGGGCCTTCAAATCATATTCATAAAATTTTAACATAAAAATTTGAATTTAAATTTAAATTTATAATTATAATTATCCCTTCATATATTTTGTGTGTGTGTGTGTGTGTGTGTGTGTGTGTGTGTGTGTGTGTGTGTGTGCGCGCGCGCGCGTGTGCATGTCAATCCCCATACACATTATCTTGAACTAGTGTATCATAAAAAATCAAGAAAAAGATGAAAAGTAGTTGTCTTAATTGGTTTTTCATAATATTTTATGACCTTTTCCCACCCACCAACACACACCCACACACACACACACACACATGCACATGAATATTCACACATACACACACATATAATACATAAAACAGATAAGTATAAATGTAAAATTCAATTAAAATTCAAAATTTTTAATGAAAGGAAAAGCTTAGTGGTAAACATTTATAATTTGTTTATATCTTTATATTTTCAAAATAGGAATTGGTCTGTGTTTTTTATGTTTGAATGTAAACAAATTTACCAAATAAACCATGTATATTAGTAGTTATTTCATGAGTATACAAATGATTTTTTAACATTTTTTTGTGGATCATAAATTTTTTGATGGTCTATGATTTTATAATATGTTTATATTTACAAGTATTCTATGGGACCTTCGATCACATTCATAAAAAAAACTAGAGGTAAATTTGGAATTTCAATTAAATTTTACAATTATACTTATCATTGTTATCTATTATATCTAGGTGTTTGCATGTGTGTATGTGTATATATGTATATGTGTATATATATACATATACAAACATATACATATATATACATATACACATGTATATATTTATATCTGTCTATATATATATATATATATATATACATATACAAACATATACATATATATACATATACACATGTATATATTTATATCTATCTATATATATATATATATATATAAATTACACCTAAACACCATTTTTACATCCATGTGACTTAAAAATTGTTGTAAAGTCTAAAGTAATTCAATAAATCAATAGTTTATCTTAAAAATAAATAAGAAAATTGTTGATTTTAATTAGGAAATTGATTAGTGTAATTAAAAACACTTTCATGTTTGTGTAAGTGTGTGAAGAAACAAACATATATCTCCAGTGAAATGAGATGGATATGGAGTGAGTAAGTATGTTTTTTTAATTAACAATAAAGATAAATGCAAAGGATACATTAGCCAGTACATCACCATGAGGACCAATTTTGAATATGTAGCCTCTGATTATAGTGTTTCCATTATTGAGTGTTATGCAGTCTAATTTTACAACCCCTCCATATCTCATAATCACACAATAGACTTATACTTTTGTTCAATCTGGATACGTAGTATTTGATCCTATAGAGATCTATAAAATTATTCAACTGGATGTTCTTCTTCGAGCCATGTAATAGGAAAAGGTATTTGTAGTCTTGGAAGGTCAAAAGACTGCCAAAACTCCAATACAAGGGAATCAAAACATTAGACTAATAATTCCTCCATGGAAGACCCAAATCATGAAAATAAATGTCAAGAAGATCAAGGATCAGATTTAGGACACTATAGGCTAGGAGGATTTTATGACTACTAAAATCCAAGAAGTCATACATCTAGTCTCATCCAACACTAAACATTTTCCCATGTGTGGGCATTCGATGGATGCATAATAATTGTCTAACAAAATGCCAAAAATAAATGCCTCCTTTGGGATTATGTTTACTAATTTTAAATTTTTGTATTTTTCTTAAAAATTGTTTGACAGAATAAAATATTGGACAACATGAAAGGAATTAATAAAATTTCAATTGTTCATCAAACTAGGGAGATAACTATTGATCTATTCGCTTATTGGGAATAAAATTACATTTGGATCCATATAGATGATATTTTGATTGAACTAAAATGTATGATAACACATTTTGAATGAATTCTTATAGATCAATGATAACTTCTATTTGAAGGCAAACATTTGGAAGATATTTATCCACTGTCTAGTTATAGTTTAGGTAAGGAATCCATCATCTTTTTATTGGGGAGACTACGGGGAGAAGCTAAAATCTCTAAGATGCCCTCATCCTCTAAGCTTATTTCATTTAAATAATATATCAAAAAATCAACTCCAAAATTTAATGATTCAAAGCCACTTATTCCTCTTTGATACTATATTATGGAGTAGGTGGATGAGGTGTCAATTGTAGATATTTTTAGGACATAATTTTCTAATATCTATATAGTCTACAAAAAATAGTTTTTAATATTCATATTTAATGGGATATGGCCTACCACTTTAAATTTATACCAATGGATACACTATAATTGGATAAACCAATGTGATATCTCCGTTTGATGTAAAGTCTTCTTTTTTGTTCACCTCTTTCAGAAAGAATTCTATCAGTGGTCCTTGGCTTTGGGGAATTTTATGGTTGTTCATCACTCCATTGTTTTAATATTTGGACCCATATAATTTATTCATCAATAATATGCCAATATGTGTTTTGATTCCAAAATTACTATTAAATTTATACCACTCATTCAATATATTGGAAAAATTTTAGGCACCTTCATCAAATGTGATGGAGAGAGGATTATGTTAGGTTTGTGCACATGTGCCTTCATCTATCAGGAGATATACATTAATAAGGGTCTTATAGATAAATTTATATTCATATTGGTAAATATTGACAAATTTATGTTTTATATTATGAGAATGAAACGTTTTGGTGTTGTATATGTAAACTCTTAGGACATATACATGCTACCTATACTTAGGCTTGATCTCCTCCTTTAAAAAAAAGGGATGAAATCAAACATTAAACAATGGAGATCTTATGAGAAAATAATAATGGATGAAGTTGATGATAATGCTAAGGTTTTTGGAATAAAAATGACTGATAAAGGGGTGAGTTAGTCTTATAAACTTTCCTTATCAATTATACATAAGCAATCATGACTTATTCAAGCAATCATATAGATCTATCAAGCATAAACATTTATCCATATAATCATGAAACAAAATAACACATAAAATATGTTGGAATCCCTAAAGGGGAAGAAAATCTATTGATATATGAAAATTAACTACATTAATATAATACAAACAAAATATTTAGTGAAGCACCAACTCCACATGGAGCACTAACCCCAACTACCTAAACACTAACTCAGCTAGGGTTTAGCAAGCACCAACTTGTAAGGAGGCACAAACCCCCTAGATAAATTAGAAAAAAATTATCCAATTGATTTATTTGATAAAAATTAGGACATGTTTTTAAAACAATTTATTATGACCACCTCTTCAGCTCTTCACACTCTTATCCTTCTCAAACTACCTTATAGGTCTCTTCACTCAATTAAGTCTCTTCAAGACTAATTAGGTCATATGACCTTAATTTTCATACAAAAAACCTATATAAAATATTCATAATAAGTAATATACACTATTATTATTATTTAAAATACCTTATTATGCTCACCAATGTACTATATTATTCACTTGATCTCTACACTCTCAAATAAGCCTAAAATTGCCTTGTATATATAAAAGCCTCTTATTCATATACTTCTTAGTTAGAAAAACACCATTAAAATATTATTTCAGACATGTAATATATATTATCACATCTCATAAACATTAATAAAATGGACATTTATTCCCTTTAGGTCTGGCATACCTAACTTAGGCATTGTTTTATCTTTAGGTCTCATGGAAACCAAATTCCATTAGGTGTACTTTAGAACATGTTACACTTTGCCTTCCTTGGAAAAATTTCAAACTCCACACACATAAGTAAAACTTAATATTATACTAAAATATACACCTAATTATACCATATTAGTTTTATCACATGTTTTAGCTCCAACCACCACTTGAAGCACACCATTAACACTATTCACAATTAGGCCTGTGAAAGTACAGAAAGCCTATTTAGAACTATTGAAGATTAAACACAAATTAGATAAATAAACATGTTAATAAAAAAAATATAAAATAAATAAATGAACTAAAGGTCATTACCATGTTTTTTATACTTCATAACTCATGTAAATAGGATTTAAACACTTGTCTTCAAATAACCCACTCACAACTGTCAGAATACTCAAAAACCTAGTCATGAACAACTTGATCTTAAAAACCTAAAATAAATCTTCCTATGAAAAATAATATCTTAAAAATATTATTTTAAAAATGTATACAACTTAAAATAAAAAATAATAGGGTCTAATTCTAAATATTTGTCTTTTAGACCAATCTTTTGTCTCTAGTACACACCGTCAAACTAAAACCAGTCAAGCCATTTTGGCTTCAACATTTCAATCAATTTCACTGACTCAAAAACATTATAAAAATAATTTATATGAAATATATGTCCCAAAAAAACCACCATTTTTAATATATACTTCTACTTATGGCATATATTCTCAAACTCATCAATGTAACTTGCTTACATAGAACTACTAGTTTACCTTAAAGCACATTCATGGTGACATTAACCATCAACACTTGTATGGCCACTATAAAATAATTAAAATGAATGAAAATTATACTATGAGATGATTATACCATTATCATATATAAATATAATATAATCAAATGGCAATATTGGTCTTTCAAGCCAATCCCGTAACCTCACTATACACAGACCTAATTAAGCTACACAAGTTAGCGTGTGAGCAGCTTTTTCACTATAACCACTAACATCTTGCAATTATACCAAACATGAGATTATATTAAAATTCCTTAAAAACATTTCCATGTACTTTTTTTCATCCCTATACCATGATAACACATTCCTAAACTTCTTCTCACTATTAATTAGGTTTTTCATTATTTCCACCATTAGGCTTGTTAGTGATTGACTAACTTAGATGAATGATTTAACATACCTAAGGGATATAAAATATACATAAAACACCATGGACATCAAATAAAACTCCCAAACTTATTCATACCATGATTTTCATTTTTTGACTTGGTCAACTTTGACTGTTATAGCAAATCTTTGATAAATATGCACTTTCTTATAGGGTCTACTCATACACCTAAAAAATAAAACACACATGGAGGTGATTTGGAGAGTTTAATACAATATAAAATAGTTTTTATATTCATTTTAGACCATTATAGGCTATTTTTATTAACATCTTCAACATCAATTCCTTATTAGGGTTCTAGAAGGGTTTAAGCTTATTTCCACTCTTAATGATCATTCATAAGACATAGCCCATTAATACAAAACTTAATCCATGGAATTTTGAGATAGCACCCTTAAAAATTTAACATTAATATATTAGGTTCACATGAAAATCTTACATGTTCCAATGAACACTTGAAAGTCCTCAAGTTAACAACCCTTCATTTTGTGCACTTGAGAGACCTCAAAGCACCTTTTATTACCTTAATTTTCCAAATTTGACTTCAAAATTCATGATAAAAATTGAAAAAAACATATCATACTTATTTCCATTCTCACATACTCACACTTTCCTTGGAACCTAATCCTGATATCCCATTAGGCTTATGTACTCTCTCTGTATACCATAGTCTTCATATCTCACCAGGCCTGGATCTATCCTTCATGCCTTATTCCATGGTATATACACCAAAATGTGATGATAACCATATAAATATCATGACATAAAACTCATATCATGTTTAGACACATAAATACATCCTTCATATGTCTTGACAATAGATCATGATGCATCATTAGGCTAGGTAGGGTTTAGAAATGATCTAGTTATAGACTTGATCTATAGGTCTTACCCATATAGACTAACCATAAGAATATTATGAGTGATATATTGCTTAAAACACATTATAAATAATACTAATACAAACATTCATGCCTATATTTACTCATCTCACCAAGCCATCATACTCATACCTTCTCACAAGGTCTCTTCATGCTATGACTAGTGCCATGACAAGGCTTCTCAAGTACTTGAAACTTGAAAACTGACATTGAAACACTAATTAAAGTATATAAACTTATATTTAATGACAATATATTGAAAAACAACCTCTCATAGGCTTGTGCTTAATTTCTTCACAAAATTCACTATGCACACCCTCTTATAGGGTCTAGACTAGGCTTCTCAAGACACTTATATTCAAGAACTAGTAGTCAAACATGCTTACCTTAGTGATATAAAGAAATAACACTCATCAGATAGTAATTTGACACTATTGAAATGATATTAATGTTAACAAATAGTTGAATAATTATTTTTCCTTCAAATTCTCTCTGAATAGAAGGGACATTAAGTTGCCTTCAAATTTTCTTTTACCACATGGTTTTTATATACACATAATATTTTCAAAATTTTATCACTTACTAGTACTTTATATCTTAAAATAACCCATCAAATATCAATATTTCTAAGTGCATGCCTTAATGGGTGCACTGGTAAATGGATGGGTAGACCATTGGTGGTTTTCAAGATTGTTGTCCTTTTTGCAACTTGTTATCTACACACTTGTCTCTTAAGAACTATATCCCTAAGTTTGTTATTATCTCTTACACCCTCCTCCAGTAATTTCCCACCTTCTATCCTTATTTTCCTCACCTAATCCCCTTCTTGATAGTTTACATAACTATGTTAGTTATGTCAACCCTATATTATATTTTGATATTAGCTTACATTACTACCTTAGTTCATTGTTCAACATGTTTCATTTTCAAATTTAGTACTAGGTCGACTAGGTCCACCCTATCAGCTAAAAATTTAGGAAGGACTTAGCATTAAACCCACCTATAGACAAGTTCATTTCAGAATTATTTAAATAAGATAAGAAGTAAGAGCTATTATACATTTGCTTATCCACCATTCTACCTGAGGCAAAAGCTTAAGGTTTCATACTTTCTTTGGAGATACAAATCTTGTCTTATAGAGAATTATTTTGAATGCAATGATAGGTTGTGTATCCTAGAGATGATTTTTATTTTTCATCCTTACATACCATAATAACCTCTTATAAATCACCTTGGCCAAGGGAGAGATTGAGTTTTGATGGGTTTGTCTTAAAAGGTAAGTATTCCTTACTTTGTTTCTCCTTCATGAGAGTAGATAGTTATGCATTATACTTATATTCCATTCATTAGGATTTTATATACATTGACATGAGTATATGTCTTTTATGCACATTTACTTTTACTATTTATAACTCCCACTTTGTGCCACAATCTCTGGTGAGCACTAGATTAGATTTTCTTTACTTTTTATTAGTTTAGTTAGATATTAAAACATAGGACTCCCTTAGGGTTGTTGCATGATTGTGCTTAACCAAAGTCTTTCAAATCCTCTCTAGAATAGTGTATTATGGTAAGAGATCCCCTAATCAGGTCTAGTGGATCCCCATATTGTTCATGTTCATTATTATCTAATGTATACCCAATCAAAAGTGTATGGTATGATATATCATATTTGAGTTAGGATTAATTTATAGACATGATGCATTTATGATTCGATACATTCTAGTGACCCTGACATGAATCTAACCCTTGCAAGTTTTATATCACATTTTTCAATATTTTATCATTTTATTTTTATATATTAGTGATAGTAGGTCAAAAATATTGATATAATTCTAAATTATATGTGCAGGTTTAACACACAATCACATTAATATAACTTTATTTTATTTATGCATGTTTTTCATCAGGTATAGTCTACTAGGTAAACCCAATTAACTTAGTACATTTTCATACTTCTAGATCAGGCTACTAGGATGACCTTATTAACTTTGTACATTTACAAACTTACATAAAACATACTAGGTTGACTATGTTGAAACAATACATTTTATAGGTTTTCAACAAATAGGGAACTATAAATCTAGGTCAACCCAATTGACATAGTTGGTAGAATTTGAAAGTATAAATAAAGGCACTTCAAAAACAATCTTACTTTCATCTTCATCCCCTAATCCACCAAGGTTCCTTTCTATCCCCTAGATCTAGTGGAAGCCATTTTTCATAGTTTGTAGTCTTTACAACTACACCTGTATAGTCAACTAGGTCAACTCTATTGACCCAATTTTGTAATGTCTTCTATTTAGAAAACTAGGTCAACACTATCAATGTAGTTATTTTTTAGACCCTAGATTTAGTAGTATAATTATGACACTATCAACTTTGTTCTATAATATCTGCATACACTGTCATCTAAAATGACATTGTACTATGTTTTAATGTTAGAATTAACATGTATATGCTAGAAATTACTTTACACTTTCATTTTTAGTTGCTTGCATGCTTAGAATAGATTACATAGTTTAATTAGGTAGTTTTACAATATACCATTTAGTTTCACTATTTTTATCTTTTTTGTACACATTACCAAATCATAAAATCTTAAAATTCATTTTAAGAATTGTCTACCCAAGGCCTACCTACTTGGATTTCATCACCAAGGGGGAAACAAACTTGACTTTATTGATAAGTATAAACATATGGTTAATATTATATATTAGCTAAGCACCTAACACCCTTATCATTGTGATGTGTGAAGTGAGGGGGTAGGCACTAGTACCAAGATGGTACTATTGCCAACATAGACCCCTTTTCAACCTAAATGTCTAGAAACCATCTTTAGATTACTTTCTATTTCTTTGCTTACAACCAATTTTTTTATCACATTTAAAATTAGAATATAATAATATAACAACATTCAAGATTACCACATAGTTAGCTTTTAATTTCCATGTTGACTTCTTGATCCTTACTCAATTATATGTTGTATTGTAAAAATTTGCATTAGCCAATGTTGGTGAAAGGTTTTGTGCTATGTGCCTCAATTGGATCATCCTCATTGACCTAATTGATTGTGTTTTATTCTTCATTTATTTCTTTTAAAAGTAATTGGAAAAATTGTCTTGTTTTAGTACATAGTCATTTTTCTCAATATAGTCTCTTATAGACTATCTATCTTCCCCTACTTATAGTACTAGGTTGACCCTGTCAACTTTGTACACTTTTTCAGCCCTTGTTTCTAGTACTAGGTCAACCCTATCAAATCTATATAGTTTTCAACCTCTATTTCCAATACTAGTTTGACCCTATTGACTTTATATAGTTTCCAACCTTAGTTTCCTATACTAGGCTGACATATCAACTCTATACAGTTTTCAGCCTTAGTATATTATATTAGGTCAAATTTGTACATTTTTTAGCCTCAGTTTCTTATACTAGGTTGATACCATTGACTCTGTACTCTTATCTATCTCTTCCTATCTATTTATTTTTACACCTGTTCCATGTCTAGTTATCTATCTTATTCCATAATAATGACATATTTTCAACCTTTGCTTAATCAAAAATATTTCATAATCAAGGATTTAGATCATAACCTCACTTATTTCATTACTTCAAATGAAACTATTCATTTTCTTCCTTCATCTTTTCCTAGTCCAAAACTAATCATTACACAATTTAATGTAGTTGAGGTCATTCATCCTAATCCTCCTCCCAATACCAATGTTGGAAATACTCCACCAAATAATACCCCTCCTATCAACACTAATACCCCTCCTACAAACACCAACCCACCTATCTACACAACTCAACTTAATGCACAAATAGTTCAACAAATAAATAACATGCAAATAACTAATCATTCTAAAATGATGCAAATCTAACAACATTTATTACACTTAACTAGTCAACTACCTCAAGTCATCATATATAAACCAAATATACATTTTATTCCTCCTCTTAGAGATGTCAATGGGATTAACATACCTCAACCCCCAATGAATAATAAAATTCTTCAACATCTTCAAAATGAACCTTTAGCTCAATTCATCGCATCCATATATATTGGAAACATTTCTCCAATTATTACATATGATGGAACTAAGGATCATACTATATTTCTTAAGTATTTTATTAATATCTATAAGGAATTGGTCCAAACTAACACCTTTTATATCACCAAGCTCTTAGCCAAAACCTTTTTTGGTGATGAACTTGAATGTTACAACCAAATTACTATACATTCCATCCCATAACTAGAGGATTTATTCAATGATCTAGTGAAGGAATTCCAACATCATGACCTTAAAAATTACCTTAGTCATTTCATCAATGTCAAGTAACTTCCTAATGAATATTCTCATACTTTTAACAAATGATGGAAGTCTCTCTCTCATAAAGTGGACCATAACATGAATGATGATACTCTTTTAAAATTATTTGTTATTGCTCTTAAACCTCCCCTTAAATACAGAGTTCAAATATTTTCTCCTAAAACTTTAGAATAAGCCTTAGACCAATAGAAAAGGTAATACTTTTTTATGACTCAATTTGTAACACCTCAAACAAATACTAAAAAGCATTTCAAATCAATTTATCATAACATTGATTCATCCAAGCCTCCCCAACCTCAAAATGGAGCATCTAATTAAACCAATTTTAATCCAAACCACCCTCCCTTAAATATATAACAATTTAAGAAGAAATTTCCACCCTCTAAACCCATGATCTTTGATCCTTCCAAACCTCCTAAAAAATTATACAATCTTGATAATTTGTGTTGGTGGCATACTACTATAGGTCATTCTCATGAGTCTTGTCATGATCTTCACTGATTTCTTCTTGATTCCTTACTTGGTCCACATTTAAATCTTGATAATCTCATAAAACAACATTATCAAAAATATATTCAAGCTTATCAAATTCAATCTCAAGAACCATAATCACAACAAAATCAACTACCTAGTGATCAACAAAAACTATTGCACACTTACACCTTGTATAGGCATAATATTTAAAAAAAATTATTGATTACTAACACTTTGTATCTTATAAAAACCTATTGATTATCAATATATCTAAGTGCATGCATTAATGGGTGCATCAGGAAATGGGTGGGTAGACCATTGGTACTTCATAACATTGTTATCCCTTTTTCCACTTGCCATCTACACACTCATCTCTTAAAACTCACTACCCTAAGCTTATTCTTCTCAGCCTTATCAATTCTAGTTTTTTCCATGATTTATACTCCTTTTATTGCCTTAATTCCCTTTTGGACATTTAGCTATACTAGGTTGACTGGGTTGACCCTTTACATTTTAAGGGTACTTTTCACTTTTTGGTTTGGTTATCCTTTTAGCCAACCTAGCTCAGACCTAGTGAATTGTCCTAGAAAACATATAGGTTCAACTAGGTTGACCCTATATCACAGAAATTTCCAAGAGGATTTAGGGTAAAATTTTCCTATGTATAAAATCTATTTTCAACCATTTATAAGAAGAGAAGTGAAGAATAATAAGTGTGAATAAACATATGCTTATTGATCATTCTACTTGAGGAATAAATCTTAGGGTTTCATACTTTTTTTGGAGATATAAATATTGTCTTATGGGGAAGTCTTTTAGATGAATATATAGGTTGTGTAGCCTAGAGTTGATTTCTCTTTATTAAACTTATATACCACAATAATCTCTTTCGAATCACCTTGGCCTAGGGAGAGATTGAGGCTCGATGGGTTCATATTAAAAGGTAAGTATTCCTAACTTTAATTCTACTTTGTAAAAGTAGATAAATAATGTATTTATGTTTCTTTCTTCCATGCATTAGGATTATATATACATTGTGTGAGTAGATGTATTATATGCATGTTTAGATTAGTTTTTTTAATTTCCAACCCCCACTTTGTGCCACAATATTTTATGTGCACTAGATTAGATTTACTTTATTTTTTATTATAATAGAGTGAATGTAGAAAATAGGATTTTTTTAGGGTTGTTGCATGATTTTGTTAAACTATAGTATTTTAAACCCTTATTAACATGGTGTATTATGACAAGTGATCCCCTAAACAAGTCTATTAGATCCCCATATTGGTCATACCCCTGCTTAACAAATGGATCCCCAATCAAAAGTGTAGGTATTCACTATCTTCTTTGAGCTAGGATTGATTTATAGATATGATGCATTTTTTATTGCATACATTCTGGTGAACCCAATGTGAACTAACCATTATAGTATTTTTTCATCTAATTTCATTTCTTTCATTCCTTCATCATTATTTTTATCATATATCTACCATACTATATTAACTTTGTCAACCTAGTATGTAACTTCTATGTATATGTTTTTAGGTACAAGTTACTGGACCAATCCTATCAACCAATTATATCTTTTTTAGATTTCCAAATATCTAGTCAAAACTACTAGGTCAACCCAGTCAATCCTAAACATTTTTAAGCATCTAGTTTAACATACTAGGTAGACCCAGTT
This sequence comes from Torreya grandis, assembly GCA_037957365.1. Taxonomy (NCBI): domain Eukaryota; kingdom Viridiplantae; phylum Streptophyta; class Pinopsida; order Cupressales; family Taxaceae; genus Torreya; species Torreya grandis. Next base: position 191,611 of record JARHVA010005582.1, read on the forward strand.
GACCCTGTAGATTTATAGGCAATCAACAATAAATTTTTGTGAAGCTTGGTCAACCTAGTCAGCCTAGTTAGTAGAATTTGCAAAGCATATACCAAGGTTTTTGAACAAAAATCTTCATTCTATACATCTATAATCCACCAGAGTTTGTTTCTATCTCTCTATCTCTTTCTTTACAATTTTTCCTTTCACATTTTTAGTTTTCAAAACTACCCTTGCATAGTCAACTGGATTGACACTATTGACCTAGTTCTATGTTATGTGTGTTGTCTGGATAACTAGGTCAACTCTGTTGACCTTGTTCGTTTATAGACCTTGATTTTATAGTAATATTATGATCATATCAAACTTTTTTTATATCTCATGCATACATTTTGACTATATAAATATCTTACCTTGTTTCAAAGTTAGATTAACCTTGTGTGATAGTAATTAATTCACACTTTCTTTTTCTGCTCCTTGCATGACTAGAATAGATCACATAGCATAATTAGATGGTTTTTAATTAATAATTTAATTAATTATTTTATATTTTATGCACATTTAACTAAATCACATAATCTAAATAAGCATTCCAACATTTGCCTACCTGAGACCAACCTACTTGGATTTCATTAGGAAGGGATAAGTTAAATTGATACTCTGGTCAAGTATAAAGCATGGTTAATGGTATATTATGCCTAATTAATCAACACCCTTATCACTATGATGCATGAATTGAGGGGTTAAGACCCATTACCAAACTTGTATCAATACCACTAAAGTCCCTTTCAACCCAAACTACCTAAAACCATCCTTAGATTGCCATTCTAGTTGCTTACTTATATCCAACTTTCCATCACATTTAAAAGCATATCTTAATAATATAATAAACATTTAGGTTTACCAACTAGTTATCTCTTTAATTTCCAAGTTAATTACTTGCACTTTCCTTAATTGTAATCTATATTTTAAAAACTTGCACTAGCCAACATTGGTGTAAGGTTTTGTGTTGTGCGCTTCAATTGGATAGGCTAGCGTTAATACAGTTGATTTTTTGTTTCCATTTTATCATTTTTCTTAAATTAATTACCAAAATTTGTCTTGTTTCATTTAATAAATATATCACCAATCTCTAAATTTCCCTCTCTATTATAATAGGTCGACCCAATTGACCCTATACCTTTTTCTAACCCGTGTTCATTGTATTGGATTCACCTAGTCGACCCTATATAATTTACAACCCAATTTTCTAATTTTCCAATTCTTGTTCACTATATTAGATTGACTCTAATTTTTTATTATGTTGACCCATTTGACCCTATGCTATTTATCTCATTTCTTATTTCCTTTCTTTCTCATCTCTCTTTTCTAACCTCCATCATGGACTTTCTATTTGATAAAAAATTTGAGTTGCAATCAATAAACATGATGAAAAATAATTAATCAAATTGATACCTTTCAAGATCATAGCACAAATCAAATTATGAGAATGTAAAACCACCTTCTTCATCTTTAATCTTATCATCAACCAATAGCTTTTGGAATACATAACCAAAATGTTCCCCCTCCTCCTTTTCAATATTCTTAAGGCAATCTCATTCCTCAACTTCCATTGGTCAATAAAACCCTTAATCATATCCAAAATAAACATATCACTAATCAAATTTATAACATTGATATTGGAGTTATCAAACCTATAATTTATTATAATTCATCAACCAATCCCACCCTTCATCTTACAACATTTGGAAATATTTATAAGTATTGGGTCAAATTGAATACCTTTGTCGCTACCAAAATCTTAGCCAAAACTCTCACTAGTGATGTCTTGGATTGGTAAAACCAACTTAGAAACAATTACATTACTATTTTGGAGGATTTAGTGAATTCTTTAGTTCAAGTATTCTAAACTAGTGATTTTCCTGAAATCACTTTGTCCCACTTCATAAATTGTAAACAACATGAAAATAAAACTAATGTAACCTTTGTTAAAAGGTGGAAAACTTTGTCAAAAAAATTGTGAACATAACATGGATGATTATAATATTTTCCATCTATTTACCAATGCCCTTTTTCTTAAACTTCAATATTGGGTCTGCACTCTCTCTCTCTCTCTCTCCATGTACATTAGAGGAGGCTATTGACCAAGATAAACAACAAGATTTCCCTGTGCATAAATTTGAGCCACCCCAACCTTTTATGGGTCCTCTCTTAAGATAAAAAATTGTAATGTTACCAATGATGGTGTTACAAATTCTTGTGACACCATTCACAATGTTCGAGCTATTGTTACTAACCCTTCATCATAACTAGGTCCCTCTTCTTAAAAATATACCATCCTAATTTATCTGCACCAAATAACATTAATGTTCATAAGAATAAGGTGGAAGGCGGAAGGCGGAAGGCGTGCAGGATGGTTTGAAATTTGAATGAAGCGCTGGGATGCGCTGGGCACGCTGGGAGTGCTAGGCGTGCTGGGCGCACTGGAAGCTTTCCCAAAACCTGCAGCTAAATATGCAGGGAGGCAGAAAGAAGATGCCCCTCCTAAAAGGGGAAATGAAGGGTGGAAGGTGAAAGGAAAACTGGTGGTGGAAAACTAGGAAGGAGGTATCAACAGAGAAGGGATAACAGGAGATGATAAAGAAAATGAAGGATCTAAATTTTCTACTGATTATTCTCTTGCTGTACTAGGGCAAAAGACTGAAAGGGAGAAAGAGAAAGGGTGTTTAAACAAGGAAGAAGCCTCAGAAGTGCAGAAGGTAGAGCACTCAGAACAAAGGAAGTTGTCCTCTCTGTTTGGTAAGAAATCCAAAGAAAAACTTCTCTTCCCACTGGTTATTACTAAATCTTGCTGGGAGAAAGGTGAGTTCCAAGTATTCATCCCTGATCCTTTAATAGATTTTTCTATGTCTTCATTGGAATCCACCTTAGTTGGTAAATTTTTAGGGGCAAGACCAGATTTAGAATCCCTTTCCAAAATGGTTAAAAGGAAATGGGTTATTCAAGGAGATGTTGAAATGGCTCCAATGTTGAATGGCTTCTTTTTGTTTAATTTCAACTGTAAAGAGGATATGAACAAGGTTATGTGTGGAGGACCATGGTCTTTTGGCAAATGCTCTTTAACTATTAAAAAATGGGAGCCCAATATGGACTTATCAGATTCCTTCTTCTTAACCACTCCCATTTGGGTAAGACTTCCTGGACTTCCCTTAGAATTCTGGCATGAGGACATTTTTAGAGGTATAGCCAGCACTTTTGGTGAACTTGTGGCATTGGACAATGCAACGGTAACCAGATCCAAACTTCAATATGCCAGACTTTATGTTAAATTTGTAGATTTGAACAACCTCCCAGAAAAAATGGATTTAATTTCAAAGCATGGTAAAAAAACTCAAAGGTTTGTGTTTGAAGATTTGCCCAATTCCTGTTATGTTTGTAAAAAATAGGGGCACTGGGCCAGAAACTGTCCCTACAAAAGGAAATATTATTCAAGCAGTGTTTTGGATGAAAGGAAGAACAAGGTTCAGCACAAGTATGGATAACTAAAGAAAACAATCAAAAATAACTAAAGAAGAATGAAGATATTAAAGTACTGCATGCTGAGGAGGAGAAAGAGATCCCTATTGAAGAATCAAAAGAACCACAATCAGATGCATATGAAGAGGCTGAGGTGGAGAAAGAAAATTCTGAGCAAGAAGGATATGGGCTGCAACCAAAAATCACAAATCCTGAACAAAGGAAAGATGAGTTGATAGATTTAACTAAACAAATTGTTGGCTATCAAAAGATAGAAGACAACTGGGGAGATATAGAAAATTCTGAGATAGAAGGGAAGGGAAGGCAATCAAAAACCACAGTACCCACACATAGCAAAGAAGATTTGATAGATTTATAAAAGGAAATCACTCTATACCAAAGGGTAGAGGATATACGGAGAGAGGCAGAAGGCAAAGTAGTGCTGGAGGAAGGAGAAATCTTGGCTGATACAGGTAATAAATTAAAGGAGAGAGTTCCTCTTCTGTCTCAGCCAATGAAGAATCAGGTTGATAATGAATTGCCTTTGGAAGAGCTTCCTGCGTATGTTAAAGGAGAAAATTTAAAGCATTTTCCTAACCAAAGGAAAAGGGCTGAAAAGAAGACAAATACGAAAGGAATAGAAACTAGAAGCAGCAAAAAAGACCAGCAAATGAAGGTGAAAAATAGTGCTTCTATTTTGGATAAATCTGGAAAAAGAGAAGAGCAAAATTCAAAAGTGAAAGTGGATGTTGGCTGTCCAGACAAACCTGGAAGAAAACCCATAAGAAAAATAAGAGATCTAGAAAGCAAGTAGAATATAGTTGATGGAAGGCAGGCAACAATTCTAGATTTTACCCCAAAAAAATAGTTATTAAACTATTTTTTGGAAATTAGAAGGCTGGATGTAATTGAATATTGAGGCCATCCTTGTATAACCAATGGTTGTTGCTACTTCTTAGTAGGATTCAGGAATGCTTCTCCTGGAGCTTGTAAACATTTTATCTTTACTGCTTCTGTAATAGGGTTTCAGGGCCCCTTCAAAACCTGCTTTTACCTTAATCTAAAATATTAATGTTCATAAACCTCTATCCTCAACTAAATTTCTTAAGTGTCTACCCATGCCTCTTCCATGAGATATTGACCCTACCCATCCTATGAAATCCTAAAGTGATCCTAACAAGTTTTGTTGGTTTCATGATAGTTTGGGTCATTCTCATGAGACCTATAGACAAATTCATAATTTAGATATGGATTTTAATCTTGGTCTTAATTTTGATCATAATTCTATCATTAGAAAGAGTTAACAAGATCATGAAATTGATTTTAAGGATTATAAATCACATGATAAAACTTAAGCCTTAAATCAAGAAAATGTTCATTTAGATATCTAAAAATACCCTCTTCCTAATCATCAAACTATTCAAGATAATCAAGATAAAGCCACCCCTTGCACCAATAATGTATAGAGTATTATTGAACCAACTTTTGAAGATAACATGGCTAGTATGACTAATATGCAAAGGGTGGTTACTTTTATTGATTCTAAACCTATCTACACTCCTCTTTCATCTAAAACATATCATGTTATCCAATATTCTTATCCAACTCATTTAAATGAATTAGGGAAATATGACCTTATTACTTTTGATGATCCCATTTCTGACTCTCCCTCAGATAACACTTCATTTTCTATTTCTACCACTCTTCTGTCATATTATAACACTAATGACACTCAAATTTATAGTAACACTTCTTCTACCAATTCTCAAAATCAACTTGAACTAACTACTTCATAATCTAAACATGATGTTCAACATTGTTCTAATTATTCTTCTTCCTACTAACAAAAGTTCTAATGTACTTTGGCTCCTCCTTTTGAGGACCTCCTTAATCATTATGGACCTATATCTTACAAACTTATTATGGGTTGTGATCAGTGGGATACCATTGCAAAACTTACTAATCTCCCATCCCAAATTATATTCCTTGAGCTTATTAGGACTTCTCCACATCATATAAATATTCTTATGCAACTATTATTAGAGATGAATGTCCCTCATCTTCCCCTAGAAGGATAAGAGGTAGCCTTTTCTATATTTGAGTATAGTATTTTATAACAATGTGAAGAGATGTATATAAACATTGATGAAACTATAAACACTTCACTTTCTTAAAATTTCCCATAGATTCAATGATTCTCAATGAGATTATGCTTCATGTGAATGATCCTCCCTTATTATTTAGTATTCAAATAGGTGATATCCAAGTTAAGTGTGATTTTATTGATGAGGGTTATATCACCTATGTTGCCTTTATTTACTTCATTAAGACCCTTGGATATTTAGAATGTAATCTCAAGTCTACATGTAGTACCTACTAAGGATATGATAGAATGAAAATGCCTCCTTTAGGTTATGTGTGGCTTCCCATTACTATCCCACCTATCACCATTCATGTGAAGCTGATGATATTCAAATTTCCCATTTCTTATAACATCTTGATTCATAGGCCATGAACACACCGTATGAGAGCTTCTACTTCTTCCACTTGCCAATAAATTAAATTCCTTCATAATGAAGCCATTTATAGTATTTAAGGTGACAATAACCCTTAGATTTTTGAACAATTTGAATACCATCATGTACTAAAGATTCTTACTCTTGAGTCTTTTCCTAGTATTCTATTTCATGAGTCACAACATCTTAATTTTACCGCTAATTCAAAATATGGTTTTAATGGGCATCCTAAACTAATTGGTAAAATTCCTCCTAACATATTATATTTTGATGATGATGATGAGCTATATTAGATTAACCTTAAGATTAAAAATTTATGATCTCTCACCTCATCACATATCGTAGCTTCCCACTTCCTCATAACTTTATTCTTGCAAGCCTCTTTGTGATGATATTCTTGTATTATTGACTAAGACATGTCATTCTATTTACCACACTTCCTTAGATGACAAATTTATCCATAATTTTGTCATTAATTTTCATACCCTAGATTATAATGATGGTTATTCCCTAGATTATCCACTCTTAGGCATTATTTTCCAAGCTAGTGATGCGAATATTATCTATTATTGTTCTTCATTACTTGAGTATTTTTGTGTATCTTCCCATCTTCCTTCATTTATAATTCCTAATTTTAGTATTTTCCTATTTTAGGAAGATATGGTGCCAACACCTCAAATTTATAAGGAACCTCATAGGAGTATGCTCATGGATCATTCTATGATTGGGCATTACTATTTTGATAGGTAACCTGATCATCATAGTTGGTTTACTGTTGAGATTAGTGTGACCCTTGTTAGACCTTCTATATATCCTACCCCTCCCTCAATATAACCCTTAACAAAGCCCATTATTTTTCCTACTATAGTTGAGCCTATATCACTCTTGCTCTTGTTGAGCCTACCCATATTTCTCATCTCAGTATTCCTTCTATTGAGCTTAGTTTCATCCCTCCTCCATCACTACCTTCCCTTGGTGATGGTTTGTTTCCCATGCCTAAGATGGCTTTGTTGCCCACCAAATGAGACAATGATTCATCTGCATCTCTTTCCACTCATATTATACCTCCTTCTATGACTACTTCTCCTAAGACCACTCACAATCATATCTATTACTTTCATGGGATAGATAATCATTATTCTACCCATTATTGTATGTTGCTATAGTATATTGATAATTTATGTCCTTCTTCTCCTACCTTAGACAAATCCACACATCATTTGAAGTTTCTACTTGAATATATAGCTAATTATGGTGAGGTTTATTGTTTATGACAACAATGTGGCACCCATCACACCGATCAATGCCATATCCTTCAACAACACCTTAAGGATCACCTTATAACTATTATTAGACCTTATTTCCTTCCTCCCATAGGTCATTTTAATAATAAATCTTCTCCTTCTTCTCCCATGGCTCCACCTCTAGTGGTTCCATCCCCTCCTATGGTCCCTTTGTCACCTTTTATGCCTCCACCTATGATTCTTTCACCTATAGACCTTCCCTCATATGTGGATCCTTCTCCACCTATGAGTCCTTCACTCATGGATCCTTATCCACTGGTGATTCATACATTTCCCATAGTTCCCACTCCCATTCATTCATTTGATCATCCCTTGCCTAATTTTCCTTAGCATGATCTATTGAGTATTCCTAATTTTTTAGTTGAGCATATTAGAAGAGAAGTTTTTTCTGAGTTTTCAACAAAGATTGATGAAACATTAGTAAAGCTTATATCTAGATTCATAGATACCTATTTGATGTATTAAATAATGTGTGTGGGTATATTTATCATTATCTATGAGAACATGCATTGTGCCTTTCAATTTACATTTTGATTGGATGTGTGCTCCAATTTTATTCTTATCTATCTATTATATCATTTGACACTATTTCAAATCCATATTTTTCTTATATGGTGATTTTTTACTATTTGGTACTATATATTTCTTATTTGTAATTTATATCTACATATTATTATCTTTCTTTATCATTACTTCATCTATATTTCTTAACTTTTTCTCAAAACCCTCTTCTTGTGTTTTCATGATTGTTTTCTTTCTTATATCTATTTTTAACAAATAATTGTCACTATGACTTGGTAATACAAACCCTTTTCCCTTTGGTTCTTGTCTCCTTTTACCATGTGATCAGTTAGCAAATAATGAATCTCATTATAATTTCCTTTTACTGGTCTACATATGGATCTCCTTTCATCCTTCTTCCTTTTTCACAAACTAAGCATATACATGGATGAGATTTGAGATCACATGCTAGTTAATTATTAAGATTAAGTATCCCAATTATTCTTTGTATGTGGTTACTTAGCTTCCTTCATCTTATACTAACTATCATTCATGTGTATTAATACATCTCTCATGATTGGTCATTCCAAATCCATACGGAGGAGGAATATTTAAAATATATAAAAAGTTAATATCCAAATCATTTAAATAAAAGGCAATGATATAAAAAGCAAAAATATTTTTAAAATTAAAATACACTAAAATACATGAGTAAAATAACATCTCCTTCTTATATTAGAATATCAAACTCCATAGTTGGCCTCATGGTAGAACGGAGGTCCTTTGGGGTGCAGTAGGCTAGTAGATTAGAAGAGGACCCAATCTTCATGGTAGATCAATGAATCTATAAGGGAACTTGAAGAATGGGGAACATGTTTTGGTAATGTAGGTCTATTTTATTTTTCCTTGTACCAATCTACCTTGATCATTTGATCTTAGTATCACACTTATCTACCTACAAAGCTTTGTGTCTATAGTGAATAGGTTTCCTTTGTACATCGATGGTCACTAATCACTTAGTATCTTCTCATGTATTTAGTATGCCTCTTGCCTCCTAAGGTCTTCTCATAAAATGCCTAAGTATTGATTTTTAAACTCCCTTTTTCATTCCCTATATCCCTCATATTTCATCTTGATAAATATTTCTTTGTTTACTGATCACTCCCCTTGGGATTTCATTTTTCAGTTGCATTGGAAGACCATGGATAGGACCTGGCCATCCTCACAAATTACCACATTTTTCCTTCATATTACCCAAATCCTTTATTATTACATCATTTTTATTTTGATTTTATTTTCTTATTTTCCTAGTGCATGTAATAATACAACCATTTCTTGAAATTTTTTCATAATTCCCAGCTTGAATTAGTGTGATAAATTTATGAAAAATATTTTGCTAGTTTTGTTTTTCTCTTATACTTCCCAACATGATTTAGTATAGTTTATTGACTTAATTAGTTATTTTTATACCATGTGTGCCCTTTTCATACCTTCCATTTTATTACATTATTTTCATACTTCCCAACATGATTTAGTATGATTTTACTTGTTTTAATTAATTGAAAATATCTTTCACTTTGGTTTAAAACCAAATTCCTTTTTACCATATTATTTTACCATCCCTTGGTTATTTATACTTAGTCATTTTCTTATTCTTACACATTTCCCAATTTTGAATTATGTGTAGCACATTATTTGATTGATTATGTTTTACCAAGTCTTTTTGCTTGTTTATTTTTAACCATGCATGTGTATTTCACAATGCTAGAAAAGAAACCACATCTCATATATTTCCTATAGTATATATAAAAATAGTTAAATTCATGTGCTAGAAAGAAATATATTTAAAGCATACACAAACACAACCATAATAATGATAACATACATAACTAATATCAATATGCTAAAATGATACATCATATATACATCTCATGAGTTTTGATCCAACAATATAACTATATGTAATGCTCCAACTATATGGTTGGGCCCAATCCTATCTATCTCATGGCCTAGCCACACTACCTATTGATTCCTTGGTTTAAATCCTCCAAATATTATTTTGTGAGGAGGTCATTCAATATATCAATCCATATACCTATCCCCATACTCTATCTACACATGTGCATGTGCCAAATCAATTTGGGTTATTGTATGAGCTTGCATAAACTAGGTCTACATCACCATATTTTCCTATTTCATCTACATTACTCTAGATAGATGTTCATATTTCCCCTTTATTAGGGCCTATCATGCCCATATCTCACCTACACCCATCTCTATTAGTGGTTGTATCATCTCCCTCTATACTCATATCTACCTCATTTCCTCCCCTACTAATATAAACCAACTCACCTAAGCTACGATAGATGTTACACTGGGGTCCTCTAATGTATTAGGGTCATACAGATATAAAATCTCATCTAGGATGTCGTGGAGTGATCCTTTCACAAGGGACACCCATCTCTCCTCCTCACCCTTAGTAATGCCTACAAAATCACACCCAAATAGATATTAGATCACTATCATATCTCATAATATCTATATACCTCTATTCTATATTTCAAAATAAAAACTTAAGAAACAATATAATCATCTTTATTACCCATTTGTGTCTTGGCCACTATGATCTTGCCATCTACACAATTGCCTAGCATAGTCTTTCCATATGTGTGGCCTCTTATCACCTCCTTTATAGGTTACCTCAGCTCAAATCTAGCTATCATGGCTTGAATAAGCCTTAGTATGCACTTGAGTGGCCTCTCTATCTTCCATCTCTCCTCTAACTCACCTATTGGGTCATTAGGGATGGTGATAGTCTCCACTCTCTCTTGCTACTCCTACCTCTATTTTTTTTGTGTCCTCAGTGTTCATATCTCATTTCAATATAGAGTTGGTGGTGGTATCTTTGGTGCTACTACATCCACATATCTATCCTCTTGTTCTACTCCCTATCATTCTCATTTAATCCATGGTCACTCATAATGTGGTATGATCATGGGCCTCATCACTAGTATCCCTAGTCACCTCCTCCCATGTGGTTCTCTTACATGTTGAGGCCACTACTTAGAAATTAGTATTGGTGTCACTGGATGAGTAAATCCCATCTATCCTATCACCCATGCCACTAGATGTGGCTTTCTTGACCAAAAATAGTGTCCAATAACATCTATCCTTATTATAGCTAGTGTAACTATGTACCAACTCAGCCATGTAGTCATTATGTCTCCATATGGTTGAGACATTATGTCTACACATCTCATAGTCTACAATGCTAGCAAATAAGGCATAACCCATGCTACCTAGTCCTCTCTACATATCCATAATTGAGGTTACCTATCATCAACTACATGGGGCAACCCAACTGACTGATATATAACCTCTCATAGATCTAAACTATCAACAATATGATTAGTCTTATATATTTTTACCCTCTGACCAACACCTCGTATAGATCATGTATGAGGTAGACCCAGATGATAGAACCAAGATCATATAATATGTCATCTTCTAAAATCCTCCTACACAAGGCTACTATGAATAGTGGTACCTTACCATCTGACTTATGGAATAACACTCATTGTATCATAAGTCATATCATAACCTTCCATATATATATATATATATATATATAATATTATGCATACACATAAAACATGCTAACTCACCTACCTCCTAATATCATATTTGAACCTATAGCCCACATGGCTGAGGCTCTCCTCTCCTTTAGGTTATCTCGTATGCCTTTAGTCACTAATGCTCCTATTACGGGTAGCCTTAGGATGGCATGCACATCCTCTAATGTGATAGATACCTCTAACACATCCCCATCCACCTTCCATCTTAAGGTGTTTGTTAGTCATTCCTAACATCCCAAGATCATGACTAATAGATCAACACTTAGGGGAATCCTAAACATGTTAACTATCACTCCAAGACCTATAGCTACTAGCCTTGATATATCACATATGGTTAGACACTCTAATATATTTTGTATCCAAGACATGTTTACCAATCTCTAGAACAAAGGTCATCCCTACAATTGAGAAATAATAAAAGATGTTTTAGATCCTCCATGTCATGTATAGTCAAAATGCATTCTTTTTACAAGTTTAATAAAAACATGCCTAAACTTATTTAATTTATTCATTTTGACCTATATTTATAATATTCAATCTTTTCTACCCTTACCTGGTCATTTTAGGCCATTATATCATTATTTTGTCCTTTTACATGCATTTTCATACAATTTTAGTTCTTTGGTCAAACTAGTTTAACAAAAATTTCCCTATTTTTTGCTTTGTTGACTTAAAAATCTAAGCCAACCCTCTTATTTTTTCATCCCTAGTGAAACATTATCATTTTAGACTTTTTGTATTAGTTGGAAAACTATACTAGGTTGATAGTCTATGAAATGTATAAGGTCGGCACACACCTACTAGGTTGGTAGTGTGAATTTTGACTATTTTCATCTTACTAGGTCGACTGGGTTGACCCAATTGTTTTTGGCTATTGACCCATTAAATTTTCCTAAAAAATTTCCTTTTTCTTAGTTTCTTCATAATTCCTCTAAATCCATTTCCCATTTTTCTATTTATTGCATATAAAATCTAATTTTACCTCATTATAACTTCTATAAATGCTAAAATAAAAATTCTTAAAATACACTAAACTCAACAAAACTCTCAAAAATGGCTTAATATTCATCATTTCATATATGTACTACACCTTCTACCACTCCTAGAGCCCCTCTCATCTAGCCTATGATATCCTTGTCATCCTAACTTGTCTGGTCTCCAGAGATCTTTTTCTCTCCTTCACAAGTCAAAATAACCGAATTACTTCTCTTTCCCCGTATTTAAAAACAATTTTTAAAATTGAAATTCTTTAATTATTTTCCTACATATTGCTTGTTTTATTTATATCTTTATTTTTACTCATCCATTTTCAAAACCATAAAATTCATTAGATTCATGATGACATAGAGAATCTTTTCCACTATCATATGCCTATCTTCCAAATTTTTTGATTTTAGTTTTTTTTTGCACTAACTTATATAGTTCGCCTAGTGTTATTCACATTAGATTCCTTTACATATCTTAGGTTATACTTCTTTATATACAACACCAAGGTAAGTAAAGGTATGTTTTTTTCAATTCTATCATTTACTTTATCTTATTTTTGGCTTACTACACTTTACTTAGCATCAACATTATGTGTTACAATGATTTATCTAGAAGCACCATCCCATGTTGTACTTGTATGACATGTGATGAGCTTAATTAGGGCATATGTATACACATAATATTTTAGATTTTTTATTAATTACTAACACTTTTTATCTTTCAGTAACCTATCAAGTCTTAATCTTTCTTAGTGCATGCTTGCACGGGTACATTGAGAAAGGGGTCGGTAGACCATTGGTGCTTCATAAGATTGTTGTCCCTTTTGCCACTTGCCATATACACACTCATCTCCTAAAAATAATTAACCTAAGATTATTCTTCTCAACCTTACCAATTCCAATATTTTGCCATTTTTATCCTCTGTTTATTTCCTTAATTATATTTTGGATAGTCAGTTGTCCTAGGTTGACCAATTCAATGATGTACAATTTAGTGGTACTTTTCCCTTTTTGGGTTTGTTATCCTTTTAGATGACCTAGCTCAAACCTAGTCAATTATCACCAAAAACATATAGGGTTGACTGGGCCAACCCTATACAACCAACATTTCTAAGAGGATTTAGGGCAAGATCCACCTATATTTACAAGGTCATTTCTAACCATTTGTAAGAAGAGAAGTAAAGAATAATAAGTGCAAAAAAACATTTGGTTATTGACCATTCTACTTGAGGAATAAAGCTTAGGGTTTTATACTTTCTTTTGAGATATGGATATTGTCTTATGGATAAGTATTTTGGATGAATAGATAGATTGTGTAGCCTAGACCTGATTTATCTATGTTATCCTTACACACTATAACAATCTCTTGTGAAGAACCTTGGCCAAGGGAGAGATTGAGGCTCGAGAGGTTCATCTTAAAAAGTAAGTATTCCTAACTTTATTTCTCCTTTGTAAGAGTAGATAGATAATGTAGTTGTGTTTATTTCTTTCATGCATTAATATTTTGTATACATTGATGTTAGTATATATCTTCTATGCATGTTTAGATTTTCTTTTTTTATAACCCCCACCTTATGCCATAAGCTTTGGTGTGCAATAGATTAGATTTAATTTATTATTTATTACAATAGAGTGAACATAAAACCTAGGACTCTTTTAGAGTTGTTTAATGATTATGTTTGACTGTAGGCTTTTGAACCTTTCCTATCATGGTGTATTGTGACAAGTGATCCCCTAATTAGGTCTAGTCGATCCCCATATTGGTCATGCCCCCATTAAAAAAATGTATCCCCAATAGAAATTGTAGGTATTCTTTATCTTCTTTGAGATAGGACTGATTTATAGACATCCTACATTTATGATTCCATATAAACCTCATCTTCAAATTTTGTTCAAACCACAATTGATCCTTCTTCCTTTCTCAATAAGGAAATTATAGCTAACATGAACAACTTAAATATATCATTTCATCCATTGCACCTCAACCTCTTAGGTCACATGAACTGACTAAGTACCTAGTTCAAATGACTACTCCAAAGTATATCATACATGGTTCTCATTTACCTCCTTTACCTTGTCATTCCTCTCCTACACATCCTATATCACATTTAATATATTTAAAATCTAATGAACCGACACATTTACCTATCTCCAAATGTACCTACCAACCCAATGTAAACCATTTTAATGGTTCAATCTTATGCCACTCCACTTCACATGTTGTGGCATCTTACAATTCCCATCCACATGTCCCTTCATACTTTGGGGTATATTTGTGATTCCCATCCCTCCATCTAATTTCCCATTGGGGCATCTTACGATTCCCACTCTTAATTATACAATGCATAATACCAAACAAATTCAACTTCAAGAAACCTTTTGAGAGTTATAGACTTATATTTCACAAGATTATATTTGATACATGTGTTAGCACATATATTTCTTATTAGTTTTTTGTCTCATATTTCTTTGTTTATGTGCACTTTGCCTATTTTAATCAAACTTTACTAGAATCAATATTTTCCTTTACTTTCTTTTGTTTTATTAAAAATTACATTCGGCATTTGTTTTCATTTTGGTCCTTATATATCTCATTCATTTTTGTCTTTTTATGTCATTTTATTCCTTACTATCTTTATGACTATTTTCCCCCTTATTTATCATTCACCTCATTGGTATTCACCTTGTGAGTTACAATTTAAGACCATGGATATGACCCAACCTTCCTCATAATTACCACATTCAAACATATTTAAATAACTTTTGATGACTACTACATTCATTGGTGTTTGTGTTAGATTTGCTATAGGCTAACATGGCTTATCTATTGACATGACTATCATAACATAGCCCTATTTATTTTATAACACTATTTTACCTCCTTGTGATTAGCTAAAATCATATTCATCATTCTATCACTTATTACATATATGTATCTATTATGTTCCTCATATCTCCCTTATTTCCTTTCATTTAATACTCACATCAGTCAATTTAATTTTGGGCAAGTCTAGGAGCCTTTAGACACCTTCATCTTTAGGTCTTTTTATCTATTGACCAAGTGTAATCTCTCTTGTGTTTGTCATATTTAACACCCATGTTTGGGTTTCTAAGTCCTTATGGAGGAGGAATAGAAAAAAACCATCAAGAAAGTTAAAATCCAAATCATAAAATATAAATAAAAAACATTATTAAATAGGAAAAATAATATTAAAAGTCAAATCACACCAAAAAACATGATTTCAATCACATCTCCTTATATTCAAAGCTAAAACACCATAGTTTGCCTCATGATAGAGCCAAGGTCTATTGGGGTGCAGTAGGCCAATAGATTATAAAAAAAGAATTAAAAAATCTTCTAGTTCTACCTACTTTATCACGCAAGTACCCAATATTCATAGAAAACCAATAGCTCTATAAGGGGTCCTAAGAAATGGGGAACATGTTGTGGGAATGTAGGTCCATTTTAATTTTCATGCATATATCCTTCACGAAATGATCTATATACCTCACTTGTTAGGCCAAGATTTGTGTTCATTAGTCAAAATGTCCTAATTCCTTGGTGTTGATAGTTATTAGCCTTTATTACTTGCTTAGTATATCTCATTCTTGCTAAGGATGTTCACATCACCTATGTGGTGCTTCACATTCCTTATTTGCATCATATTTTCCTTATATTATTTTTTTTGGATATTGCTTAGAGCTAATCACATCTACCTTATTATGCCTCTTGGTTTATATTTTGTAAGTTTCATTGTAATAACATGGATAAGACAAAGCCTTCCTTACAATAACCCTTACACCATTTGATTACCACACCATCTCATTATCATACTATTCATGTCATTATGTGGTTGTGTTTTCTTACATTATATCTTAGAACAAGCACTAAATTTGAGTTTTCATCCTTTAGATATTTTGATTTTCATTTCTCAATCATGTTAATGTTTGATTTTTGTGGACTTCAATTATCTTACATATGAAAATTGGCATTATTAAATATTTCTCTTTATGTATAACTGATTCATATTTGTTTCACATCTTGAATTACATCTCATTTTTAGTCTTTCATGTTTTTATTTTTGTTTAATTTGACATGGTTATCTTGCATGGGGTTACTTGTCACTTACCTACATATTTTTGTCCAAGTTTTCTTGTATTGATATTTCATTTTTCATTCATGTTTTACATGCTTCCCAATGTGATTTATTATGTTCTGCATTCCTTTTTTACATTTATGTTTTGCATGCTTCCTAATGTAATTTAGTATGTTCTACGTTCTTTTTTTTCATTATGTTTTAAATGATTTTCAACATGATTTAGTGTGTTCTACCTTCATTATCAATAATTTTTCATTTATTTTCCATCATTCGTCATTGATTTGCCCTTAATATTTTTGTTATAACCATGCCTTAACAATCCTAATTTTCCAATTTTGCTAAAAATGCACATATCTTTGTCTCTACTAACTTATTTTTCAAACCATAAAATGTTCTAGAATCTTGACATCATAGAGAATATTTTTTCACTATTATATGCCTATATTCCAGAATTTTCACATTTTTCTCTTTTTTTTCATTAATCTCTAGAGGTTCACCTAATGTTCCACACATTGGATGCCTTTAATTATCTCAAAGTCTCCTTCTTTATCTACATCACTAAGGTAAGTAAAGGTATGTGTTTTTAATTTCTATCATTTTTTTAGCTTATTTTCTACTTACTACATTTTAATTAGCATCAAGATTATGTGTTATCATGTTATATTCCTAAAGCACCATCCCGTGATATACTCACATATCATTCGATGAAATTTGAGTGGGGAATATGTATACACATAATATTTCCAAAATTTTATCAGTCATTGACACTTTGTATCTTATAGTAACCTTTCAAGTCTCAATCTCTCTAAGTGCATGCCCTAAGGGGTGCACTAGAAAAGGGGTGGGTAGAAAATTAGTGCTTCATAGGATTATTATCCCTTTTGCCACTTGTTATCTACACACTTATCTCCTAAAAATCATATACCTAAGTTTTTTCTTGTCTCTTTCACCCTCCTGTAGTCATTTCCCACATTTCATCCCTCTTTTCCTCACCTAAATCCCTTCTTGATAGTTTACATAACTATGTCAATTGTGTCGATCCTATATTATTTTTAACATCAGCTTACATTTTTGACATGGTTCATTGTTGAGCATGTTTCATTGTCAAATTCAATACTAGGTCAACTAGGTTATCCCTATCAGCTAAATTTTTTGGAAGGAATTAGGGATAAACCCACCTATATATATAATTTCATTTCACCATTATTTATAAAAGAAAAAAAGAATTAAGATCTATTATGAATCTTATTATCCATCATTATACTTGAGGAGCAAGCTTAGGGTTTCATACTTTCTTTAGAGATATTGATATTATCTTATGGAGATGTCTTTTGGATGCATTGATAGGTTATGTATCCTAGAGCTGATTTTTATTTGTCATCATTACATACCAAAATAACCTCTTGTGAAGTACCTTGGCAAAGGGAGAGATAAAGGCTTGATGGGTTCATCTTCAAAGGTAAGTATTCCTAACTTTGTTTCTCCTTTGTAAGAGTAGATAGATATGCATTTTTACTTATCTTCCATGTATTAGGATTCCTTATACATTTACATGAGTATATGTCTTCTATGCATGTTTAATTTTATTATTTTTAACCCCTAATTTTTTCCACAAGCTTTGGTGAACATTAGATTAGATTTTATTTACTTGTTATTAGTTTAGTGAGATATCAAAAAATAGACCTCCCTTAGGGTTTTTTCATGGTTATGCTTGAATAGAGGCTTTGGAACCCTCCCTGGCATAATGTATTATGGTAAGAGATCCCATAATATGGTATATCATATCCCCATATTCATCATGTTCTTGATTATTTAATGTGTCACCAATCAGAAGTGTATGGTATGATCTATCTTTTATAAGTTAAGATTAATTAATAGACATGTTGCCTTTATAATTGCATATAGTTTCCTTATCACATAAGGAAAACAATCTCATACCTCAATGACCACTCATCATACATATTCACTAGATTCACATAGACATTAATAAAATAAACATTGACATCAGTGAAAACACTTCTCAATAATCTCCCCCTTTGTCAATGATGGAAAAACATTCTCCAAAATGATCACTTTTATCTCCCCTAGTCTAGTTAATCTCCCTTACAAAAATTTCTTCCCCTTTGAAATTAATGACAAAGGTTCATACTTATTATAACTTATGGTACCATTCATTCTCCCTACATGTAAACTATTCTTAAAAACTAAAGAAGAAATTAGAGCTACCAAGCTCCCCTTTTGACTTCACAACTTGAGCTCACAATGAAGCAACATAATTCTCAAACACAAGTTATGCTCAACTACCAACTTCTATTAACATAAAACAAATTGAATATCTCACCCTCAAACCAAAAATCCATCAATCTTTTATTAATTTAAAAGTGTATCCATGAAGCCTAATGAAGTCACCCCTTTCTATAGGACACTAAAACAACACAAGTGTGGGTGATTCCCATATATCCATGTTCTCACAAGATTGAATATCCTTTAGTATCCTTTTAGGATTGATTGGAACTATAGGCTTAACCTCTTCATCAACAATTTGATTATTAATACAAGTTGATAACAGACATTCCTAACTTAATTTCTCATCTGATGTATGTTTTACCGTATAAAATAGTCCATTTAATATTTTAGACTTAAACTAATCATGACTAAAATTTAATATATTTGGTTTCCACAAATTAATTTTCCTTCTCTTTCAATTTATGGGCTTTAAACCTCTTTTTTTGACTTGATGTTCTTATTAATCTATTAAGGTAAAATCTTGCAATGTGTCCCATAATATGACAACTATAAAAAACAACATTATACATATCTCTTGACTAATGATTCCTTTCATAATCCATTTTATATTCATTTTTAGAGGGTCTTAAACACTCTCTTGATTTATGACCAAAATGATTGAATGTATAACAATAACTATTGAATGAATTAGCAACCTCATAGCATTAATTTATTTTATAGGTCTTTTTATTTTAGCTTTCTTATCTTTATTAGCTTTATCCTTGACTTGAGTTACCTCCTTTTGGTCTTCCTTGAAATTAAGACTTTTTTTATCACTTGAAAACTTTTGACTACTCAAGATGTTATCTAGAGCATCATTACTATTTTCATACTTAATAAAGGTATTCAAATTACTAGATTTTTGATCCAATTCAGCTTTCAAGGATTCCATTTCAGTTCTATACATGGTGCACTATTCCTCTTCAGTCTTTAGGATTATAGTGACTCTCCATTTATGATTCAATATAATTGATTTTCTCATAATACTCTATAGATGTGTTTCTCAATCTTTCCTCAAACAAACCAATATTTTCTTCATAGTCCTTAACTAATGATCTTAGTTTTTTATTCTTTATTCTTTTTAACTTCAACTCCTCTAGATCAATCACTAATTTTGATGCAAGGTTAACTTTGGATTATTATTCATCCCATTCTTCATTAACCATAAGGCCTTTCCAATTTTTTAAACCCTAATTATCTATTTATATGTCCATGAATAAGGTCTCATTATTGTCATGCTTAGGTTCATTACTACCATCATCACCATCATATATACTTGTGTCACTTATATTAGATGAGTTATTATATTTTTTATTGTATAAAATTCTCTTGTTCATTAATGAATCTTTCCTACCTTCATAATTCCTAAAATATTCTTTATCTAAATTATTTTTATCCTTATTAGGACACTTGGATGCAATATGACCAACCTTACCATGGTTTAAAGATTTAAATGACAATGTACCCTTGTACTTACTAGATCCAAACCTCAACTTCATAGTAAAAATGGTTATTATTTCATAATAAACAAAATCTAAACATACGTCATACCTGAATTTATTTACTTTTGACATATTCTTATATTTTAATACTACTTCCTTCTTGGGAGGTCTTCCTTCATTTGTTCTCATCTCATAGGTAGTCAAGATGCCATGTCCAAATCTTGCATCTCTTCTACTATAGACACATTAGAATCAAAATTATGAGTTAGTGATATCAATACCTTTTGAACAAATTTAGAATCCTTCACTTCATCTTCAAATCCTCTAATGACATTGATAACTTCATCAACCTTCAATAGGAAAGATGCAATGGTTTCATCTTCACTCATATTTAGACTTTCAAATTATTTATGATGGGTTTCCAAATTTTCCATATTCACCTTGGTGTATCCTTCATATATAGTCTTCAATTTGTCCCATATTACCTTGGATAACTCATATTGCATCACCTTCACAAAATTTGGCTCTGATAGGCTACATAGAATGGAATTCATTACCTTGGAATTGTTCTCACTTTCCTTCTTACATACTGCATTAGTTAGTGGTGTAGGAGGTAAAGTGTATCCATCCATAACTAAATTATATATGTCATAGCCCATTTAAATTAGATACGTATTCATTATAATTATCCAAAAAACATAATTGGTCCCATTAAATAATGAAGCCTTACTAGTAGATAAACCACCTTGAGCTACTAACTAGCCATCCTTGCTTTTAAGATCTCCTTTAGGATATTAAACCTAATTTAAAATACATAATCTGATATAAAATATTGGAATAAAAATTATTGAGTTGGGGTGAATCAGTCTTCAAAACTTTCCTTATCAATTATACTTAAGAAATCATGACTTATTCAAGTAAACATATAGATCTAAAAAGAATAAACATCTATCCATATAAACATGAAACATAAAAAGACATAACATATGTGGGAAACCACCAAAGGTAATAAAACCTAGTTATATCTATAAATGGAATACATTATGATAATACAAACACCAAATTTAGTGGATCACCAACTCCACATGGAGAACCAACCCCAACTAGATAAGCACCAACTTAGCTAGCCTTTAACAAGGACCAACTTGTAAGGAGGCACCAACCCCCTAGATGACTCAACACCATTTTAGCCACCTAATTTATTTCATCACCTATAGGAAACCTTATTTTTAAACCAACTTATGATTACCACCTCTTTAGCTCTTCACACTCTTATCCTTCTTAAACTACCTTCTAAGCCTCTTCACTTAATTAGGTCTCTTCAAGACTCATTAGGTCATATGGACTTAAATTTCATATATATAACCTACATAAAATATTCATAAAATATCCTCTACACTAATATTTTTTTATACATTACCTTCTTCTACTCACCAATGTACTATTTTATTCACTTTCTTTCTGCACTCTCAAACAGGCCTAAAACTACCTAAATTAGGCCTTATTTTATTATTAGGTCTTAATGGAGACCTAATTCCATTAGGTCTATTTTAGAACACATTATAATTTACCTTCTTTGGAACACTTTAAATATATAAATATGGTATTAAAAATTCATATTATACTCTAATATATCCCTAATTATCTCATCTTATGTCCATGACACTTTTTAGCTCCAAACACCACTTGAAGCACACCACTAGCACCGTTCACAATTAGGCTTGTGAACCTACAAAAAGTCAATATATAACTACTAAATATGAACACAAATTCAAAAAAAAAATGAAAATAAAATACATATAAAGAAAATAAATTACCATAAGCTCATCACCATGTGTTTTATACTTCATAACATAGGGCAAAAGGTTTCAATCTTCTCTGTAAATAACCTACTCAAAACTGCCAAAACAATCCGAAACCCAAACATGAACAAATTAATATTAAAAACCAAAATAAAAGACATAATTACATATAAAATATAAAAATATCATTTAACATCTCTATACCATTCAAAAATACAATAATGATAAGGTATAATGTCAAATATTGGTCTTTTAGAACAATCTTTTATCTTTAGTATACATAGTCAAACCATAACCAGTCAAGCCATTTTGGATTAAAAATTCATATCACTTTAAATAAATATAAAACATTATAAAAATAATGTATATGAAATATATTTATGAAAAAAAAACACCATGTGTATTATATACTTCTACTCAGGGCATAGTGTCTCAAACTCATCACTATAATTTGCTTACCCAAAACTGCCAATTTACCTTAAAGTATAGTGATGGTGACATTGACCTTCAACACATATATAACCAATTTAAAATAATTATAATTAATTAAAATGATCCTATCAGATAATTATACCATTATTATATATAAATATAATATATTCAAAAGGAAATATAGGTCTTACAGACTAATCTCATAACCTCACTATACACAGACCTAATTGAGCCAGGCAAGTCAACTTGTGAGCAACATTTTCAATATAAACACCAACCTAAATAACTTATACAAAACATGATAATGTATTAATATTCCTAAACAACATATCCATGAACTTGGTTTCATCCCTATTCCATGATAACACATTCCTAAACCTCTTCTCACTCTTGCCTAGGTTTTTCATTATTTCCACCATTAGGCCTATTAGTGACTGGCTATCTTGGATGACTATTTTATCATACATTAAGGATATAACATATCAATAAACCACTATGGACATAAAATATAAGTATCAACCTTCTTAATGTAATGATTTGTATAATTTGGCTTGGTCATTTCTAACTACTATAGTAAATCTTTAAGAAATGTGCACTTTCATGTAGGGTTTACTCACACACTTGACAACTCAAACACACCTAGATGTGCCTCAGAGAGTTGGATACAATATCTAATTTTTTTTTTATCAATTTCATCCCATTATGGGACATTGTTATCAACATATTGAACATCAGGTCCTTATTAGGGTTCTATAAGGGTTTAATCCTATTTTCACTCTTAACAATCATTCATAAATCATATCCCCTTAATATAAAAAATATTACATGGAAATTTTGAGCTAAGACCCTTCTCCATATGCCATGAATATATTAGGTTATCATGTAGAGGCTACACATGCAAATTAACACTTTAAAGTCCTTCTCGAGTTAATAACCCTTCATTTTATGCACTCGAGATACATCAAAGAACTTTTTATTTCCTTAATTTTCTAAATTTGACATAAAAATTCATGAGAAAACTTAAAAAAACATATCATGCTTATGTTCATGATCATATACTCACACTTGCCTTGGAAACTGATCTTGATACCCCATTAATCTTACACTCTCTCTACAACATAGTATCCATACCTTACTGGGCCTTTTTATATCCTTCATTCCTTCTTCCATGCTCTTAAAACCTAAATTCCATGCTCAAAATCTCACTCTCATACCATATGTATAAAATAAAAAATTCACCATGGCTATAAATCAATCCTAGCTTGGAGAAGATAGAGCATACCTACACTTCTGATTAAGAATACATTTGTTAAGTAGGGACATGACCAATATTGGGATCCTTTATACCTAATTATTGGATCAATTTTCATAATATACCATGCTAGGAAGTGTTCCAAATCCTAAAATCTAACACAATCACACAACAACCCTAAAAGAGTCCTAGGTTTAATGTTCACTTTATTATAACAAACAAGAAAGTAAATATAATTAGTGCACACCAAATCTTGTGGAAAAATATAAGGGGTTAATAAATATATAAATAAATGTATAAGAGAATCTCAAGATAAGTATGAGTAAGATGCTAATACATGGAATATGAAGAGTAATATTATTTGATCCAATACTTATCCTACTTCTATCTACTAAAGAGAGGAGAATAAAGTTATAATATACTTTCTTGAATGTCAACTTGTCGAGACTCAATATATCCCTTGGACAAAGGGGATTTTTAAGAGGTTATTGTGGTTTGTAAGGATAACGAAGAAACTCTAAAGCATCCAAGAATTATCCACAAGGCTAGATTCTCTAAGTAGAGACCCTAAGCTAAGACTCCTCAAGTAGAATGGTGGAAGAGAATATTGTAAAGAGGTATTAACAAATAATAAATCTTTATTACATATTTAAATAATGATGAAATGATCTTGTATTTATAGGTGGATGTCACCGTAAACCCTTCCAAATATGTCAGCTATATGGGGTCAACCTAGTTGACCCTATATATTTGAAGGGATAAATCACTAGGTCCTAAGCTAGATTGGATGAAGGGCTAACAAAAATCAAAGTGAAAAATAAACCCAATTAACCTTTTACAGTAATCAAAAGATAAAAACTATACAGGGTTGACCCAAATGACCTAGTACAATTAACTAGCTAAAGGATATCAAGGTGAGTAAAATAGGGATGGAAAGAGAAAAAATACTAGAGTGTGCAAAAGAGGAGTAATAGCTTAGGGAATGGTTTTAGGATCTGGTTAGATTGATAATAATGTGGTAATAATGGACAAAAATCCTATGAATCACCAAAGGTCTGGCCACCCCTTAAGGTATATATTTAGAGAGATTGAGTCTCGATGGGTTCCTAAAAGATGTAAAGCATTAGTATTTGATAAAAGTTGAAAATATTATATGTACACATATGCCTCACTCTAAGTTCATCATGTGTCACTAAGGTATAACAGGGTGTGGTGTTTTAAGAAATAACATAATAACACACAATGCTGATGCTAAAAAAAATTATAGTATTTTAAATCATAAATTAAATGAAAGTAAATGACTAAAAGGGAAAATAACCAAAAAAAAAATGTAATGGATACCTTGACTTACGTTTATCATTGGATAGTTTTCTAATGTTTTATTAGTTCTAATTATTGAGGGTACAAAGACTTCTTTCAAAAAACCTAAGAATGCAAAACTAAAGAGTGAAAATAAATAAACATAAGAAAAACCAAGATAGTTGGTGTTATGAGGATGGGACGTACTTTGGAAATTTGGAAAGATAGGATAAAAAGTGATATGTTAAACCAAATGACCAAGTTAAAAAACAAGATTAAATTGGGTAATTGAAATTCCAAGGTTACTAAAGACTAAAAAACTCAAACAAATTATCCTTAAGTAAGAAAGGGAAACTCACCAAGTCAAATTAAGGATACATGTCAAACAAGATGGTAATCAAACATCAATAGTAAAAATAAGAAACAAAATGGTAAAAAAACATTAATGAGTGAGTAGTAAAAATCTTTATCTCCCTCAATAATGGAAAAAGGTGCATAAAATTAAAAACAACATTGATGAGTGAAAAGTAACAAGTCAACCTCATTCAACAATGGAAAAAGGGTAAGAACTCAAGTGTTCATGATAGAAAGATAGTACATCAAATTACAAATGGTAGAATGAAAGTAAAATAAGTCTATAAATATAAATCATGGTGTAAATAACATAATCCATAGTTACTCAAACATGTTGTTTCACTCTTAGGATAGATAAAAATGAAATAATGTAGTGCTAGCATGTTTTTAAGAGGTGAAGAAGAAAGAATTAAAAAAGAAGGGAAAATAGATTTGGAATCAAAATTTGTCTATCAATGGGGAAAATCAAATGGGTGTAGGGGAGTAATAAGGAATAACCAAGGTAGATGAACTCTTTATCAAATTCAAGACACTCTAATTAGGTTTTTTAAAACAAGAGGACTTTTGAACTTACGGGCATTGAACAACTTATCTTAGCTACACAAGTCTTAGGTCAACAAGTGGAATATGTAGATAATCCCATGATGGCTATATGCATGAAAATTAAAATGTATCTACCTTCCCATAATATGTTCCCCATTTTTTAGGATCCCTTACAGGTCCAACTCTTTGCTATGAAGATTGGGTACTTGTATGATAAATTAGGTAGCACCATAGAGTTTGTTGAATTCCCATATTCAAATATAATGGTCTATCACACCCCAAAATACCTTGTCTCTATGTGAGGCCAACCACAAAGTATTATCTTTGATTAGAGATAGATGTTCATGTAATCACATGTTTTGGTGTGATGTTAACTTTTGAGATTTGTATGCTGCCTTTTAGATATCATTCCCTTTTGTTTCAAATGATTTGTATTTTATCTTTATTCATGGATTTTTCGTTTCCTCCTCCATATAAATTTGTAAAACCAAAAATGGGTGATAAATATGACTTTTATTTGAATACTTAGGAATTAGTTATTAAGAGAGAGAAAATTCAAAGAGCATGGGGTTTAAGAGTCTCATAAATCTAGGTAAAATAAGAGTTCTATCTTGACTTCAACCATGTTTTATCTAATGTGAAGTGAAAGGAAAGGGAAATCAAGAGGAATGACACATGGAACAATTTAAATTACTTTAGATTTCAAAAAAAAATGTTACAAAGGAAAAAAAGGGATACAATGATAGTAAAGTGTGATTCCTTATCATAAGAATGAAGGAATGGATGAAAACATGCTAACATAGATTTTTTTTGAAAATTAAATATGGAGGTGAGTGGATTAGATCATAATGAAGTTGATAAATATTACAATTTTTAGCATATTCAATTACATCTTGTTCAAGAGTATGCCAAAATTAACCCATATGTAGGCATTTGTAAGCTATAGCATGTCTAATACAATTGCCACCACAAATACCTCCATGTATTTGTTCAAGAAGAGGAGGGACCTCATCTTACATGACTCAATGAAGTAAAGTAACTTAAACATTGTGATAATAAAGGATGTTATGGAAAAATACATACTTGAAAGCTTGTTTATGAATGCATGTCTTTTCATGAGAGTCTAAATTAGAAGCATAAGTTTTTTGTTACATAAATTGGATAATGTCTTAGTTCCATACACTTTATCAAATGGTAATAACCTTGATATGGAGATAAGTGAATCTAGTGGTTGAGTATATGATGGAGATTATCTTATTTTTATAATAAAAGTAGGATCAGAAAGGACTTGGTGTGGATGAAAGAGAGGCTGAAGAAGCAAGAGAATCAACAATGGAATTTTGATCTCTTGAAATAGGCTCAATAGTGAAATATTTAGCTAGAGTGGTTGAAATTTGATATATGTGATGAGATTATCACTTTTACATTAATAATCACCACTAACTTAGTAGGAAATAAGCTGAGAATCACCTGAAGCATGAAGCTTATTGAATGTCTAAATTAAGAACAATTGGCATGCATAAACTGAGAGCTTCATACTTGACCATAGTTTTAGTGACATCAAAGGTGAAGAGAAAATATAAAGTAATAATATTTATAAGAGGAATTATGAAAATTTAACCTACCATAGCTCCTTGAAGGAATTTAACACCATCAAAGTGAAGGGTCCAAGTATCCTCATGAAAGTTGACATTAATTTTAAGAAGCTCTTCGATAACTATTTTTGGTTTTGTAGTACCAAAGGGAGTAGAGTATTCATCAAGGTTACTAGCTTCAAGATCAGAAATAAAGCCAAGAAAATAATATTTTAGAGAAGTATCTTGATTAAGACCTTTGATGTAAAGGATATTTTCATTTAAAATATTATCTTGAAGAGAAGAAGTGGCTAGTATGGGATATGTGACAAGTTGATCAGCTATGATTTTCCCTTTGAAATATTTTTGAGTGATGATGCAGAGATCAAATCCCATAAAGAGGACCATAAATCTACCAATTCTATCTCCAAGAAGAAATGATTTAGATAAGAAATAATGAATGGTGTTGAAATTAATAATGACATAAGTAGTTTGGTAAAGCATATAGTGGTGAAGATGTTCAATTTCAAAATAGATAGCGAGGCAATCATGCTTAATTTTGGTATAACATGTTTCATAGTCAATGAGGCTTTAGCTAATGTAGTAGATAGCATACTCTCTTCCCATATCATCTTATTGGGAAAGCATTACCCTAACTAAAATAGGTGTGGAAAAAGTATATATAATCTAAGGTTTATCATTAGAAGGAGGATGATGTGTAGGTGGATGAAGTAATGACTCTTTCATATTATCAAAGGCATTTTGACATGGGTACATCCATTCTAAAGTAGTACCTTTCTTGAGAAGGGAATTGATAGAGTGAATATGGTTTGACATTTCAAGGATGAATCATCTAGTTTCCCCAAGTTTTCTTAAATAAGTATGAATGTTGGGAATAAAATGAGGAATAGGCATGTTAATGATAGCACTAATATTGGTAGGGTCAAGATTGATGCCATGGAAAGAGACTAAAATTCCTAATAATTTTATAAATGTGACACCAAAGACACATTTTTAAGGATATATATTAATTTTATTTTTAATTAGATGGTCAAATATGATAAAAATATTAGAAATATTATTCTTATGATGTTTAAATTTAGCAGTGAGATCATCCACATAGGTTTAAACAATTTTGTGAATGAGATCATGAAAGTTGTGAGTCGTCTCTCATTGATAATTGGCTCTATAATTTTTAAGGATGATGGACATTTTTACATATAAATAGGTGCCCCATTACATGGTAAAATTAGTCTTACATTGGTCCTCAAGGGTGAGATGAATTTGATTGTATCTAGAGAAGGCATCCATAAGAGATAACATTTTGTAACTAGTCATGGAAACAACAATGGTATATATTGAAGGTAAAGGGAAGTTTTCCTTGGAAAAATAAAGATTAATATTGTATAAATAAATACAAATGTGAATGACCATAGTTCCCTTCTTCTAAATGGGAACAATGTTGGAACCCCATTCAGAATAATCCACTGCTTTGATAAATTTAGCATCAAGTAATTTGATGATTTCCTTATGACACAAAGTGGAAAATTCAAGTGGAAATTTTATTTATTTTTGATGTACATCTTAGCATCAATATAAGTAATGATACTAGGCACCAAAATTCTAGGGTCAATGTTAGACATGTCTTCATAGAACCAAACTAAGGCCTCATGATATTTATCAAAGAATAAGCTAAAATGATCATATTCGATAGGCAAGAGATTTCAAGAGACTGTAATTGGTTAAGGGAAAGATGGAATACCATATTCATTGGGATTTGTTTCTTTAAAAATCACGGTATTTCCATTTTTAAAGTGGTATGGTACATCAAGTAAGGCATAAATGGGATTTGTTTTAGGATCAATGCTAGCAATGATGTTTTTAAAGGAAGGAGTTTTAGTCTTAAAATTTCCAAGTTTATGATGTTGTTGAGGAAGTTAACGTTCTCAATTAGAAAGTAACTCAAGGATAGCTTTGTCACTAGGTAAGGTAGGAAGAGGAACATAATACTCAACATCTACTTTAAGAACTAGAATTTCAATGCCATGATGACCATACTCAAAATGTATTTGATGAACATTAGTTGCCTTGGAATCTAGTGTAATTTTAGGAGTATAAGAAATAGTTGGAGCAGAAGGGTTTAGAATATTATTGGGTTAATTGATGGGAGAAGGGTGAAAGCTAATTATTGTATTGATAGTTGGTAAAGGAGATGTATAAATTTATGAAGGTTTTGAATATATAATTTTATCTACCACCTAAGGAGTATCGATAAGAGGAGGATTGGTAGGAGGCATAGGAACCTTAAAATCTAAGGTATGATCCATAGAAATGGTATGAACATATAGATTTAAAGCATGAATTTTGGATGAGTTTTTTTTATAGTGATAGATATCCAAGTCTCTATATTGAGCTTGGGACATTATATAGTTATCATCATATGTTGGAGAAATTGTATAAGCTTGAGAATCAAGGGGAATTTTAGAGGGTGAAACCTTGATATTACTAAATGTATGAGGAGATACAATGAGAGTATCTTGAAATATTTTGGCCACTCAAAAATCATTGCAATTGAAGGCATGTTTAGGTAAACAAGGCTCCTAACCATTACATGCAGAAGAAAATTGGTAATCTCATCAATAAGAGGATTTGTATGATCCTTGGGTAATAGAGAATGAGCGAGCCATTAAAAAATACAAGGATGCAATTTGGTAGTATTTAAAGTATATTATAAATAATTGGGCTCATCATCATTAGAATATATAAGAGTAACTAGTAAATTAGGATTCATGTTGATGAACTTGGGTAAAGGAACACTATTGATCTTAGGAATGGTAGGAATATGATATTATGATTGAGGATTAGGAAGTTGAATGCTCTATGGGTTGGGATAAAATTCATGATTATACCATTTTTCATTATGTAAAACTTTAATGCATTGACTATCATAAGAAGTAATGGCCCTCATTCGATGAGTCCATGGATGACAAAGGAGTATGTTATAAGATAAAAGAAGATCAAAGACCATAAGATTGGTTTGCACAATCTTAGTTCCAATGGTTAATGGAAGACAAATATAACCAAGTGGTTTTTTATTAGTCTTATAAAAACCATGACAAGTACGATGGGTTTTCTTGAGATGGATCTTTATTATAACTGATTTTTTGTATAAGCCATAAAGTTGTTAAATTAATACCAAAACCTTCATCAACTAGAAATTTATGGATAAGAGTGGTATTAATGGCTAATTTTATGAAAAGTAGTGGATCATCAGCATGAAAGATAATTTCATCATTTATCATGTCCTTTTTAAGGAATTCAATAGAGGGCTTGGAAGAACACAAATTTAATGGAATTTACGTTGGTAGGTTTAGATTCAATAGAAGGTGGTTCTTCATTTATGGAAGATGGATCTTAAATTTTTTAAATTTGTTGCATAAGGAATTTACTATTATAGGGAGAAGTCTGAACCAACTCCATAAGTGTAATCTTACAAGGTATATAGTTGAGTTCTTCAAGAAATTTCCAATTGGACTTAGAAGAAGCAACATGAGGTTTAGGGGGTAAATTACACTTCGGTGCAATAGTTTCAGTTGGAGGATCAGAAGAAGGAGATGGTTCCTCTTGATATTTTGAAGAAACATTAGTAGTGGTATCATCTTTAAGAATTTTTTTTCCTTCAAATATGGCTTCTTAAGCTTGGTAACATGATCTTTGTGAGCCAGTTTATAATGATAAATGGCCTTAGAAGTTTTGACATATTGAGAATTGTTAAAATATTGGTCATAATTAGTATTAATTGCACAAATATCCATGGTATTTGACTGATTATTTGAAGAATAATTTTTGGTTATTTTACATAAATTTTTTATAAGTTTGTCATTTTTGAATAGCAATATTGTATTCTTGATGATGAAGATTGATCATAGCTTCATGATTGAATGAATCACCAAACATATAGGAGACAAGAAATTTAGTGAGCTCTCTACAAGATTCATGAGAATTCATAATGTTGGCATTGAATCAAAAACATATATTGGGGTTATACTAATTATGAGGAACATTGGCATAAATGAAAGGTTTTGAGCATGGTAAAAATTGTTTCATTTATTGAACCAAAAGAGGTGTAAGAAAAGGTGAAGGAACATCAGTTATGGAAACTCCTACTATGGTTTGTATAGTATTACTAGTGGTATCATTATATGTTTGGAAATATTATTTAATACATTTAGGATTAGGTCCAAATTGATTCATAATAAATTCTTAATGTTTAGCTTGATCAAGAGCATCATTAAGTGTCTAGGGAGTAAAGATTTAGACCTTATATTAAAGAGTAGGAATCAAAATGGTGATAAAGAGTTTGAATAAGTTATCATTAGTCATGTTATGGTTAGCTTTATGAGCTAAATATTTCCATCTTTTGATAAAGTTAAAAGATGATTCAGTGGGAGATTGCTTAGCATTGTTGAAGTGGCTAAGATAATTTTTAGGAAGATCATTGTGTTGATAATATTTAATCAAAGGATTAACCAAATCTTCAAGTTTCCAAATAGAGTGTTGGGGAATTTGATTATACCATTCTAATACATCACCAATAAATTTTTTTACTAAGAATTTAGCTATGGTGAAGGTATTAGTTTGGACCCACTCTTCATAAAGGTTGAAAAAGGCTTTGAGAAATGAGGTAGGGTCTTTAGTCCCATCATATTTGATAGTTGGAGATATGTTACAAATATCAATGGATATAATGAAAGGAGATAAAGGTTTATTTTGAATGGTTTGAATCATCTTTTTATTCATTATGGGCTAAGGAATAACATTACCTGAGGCATCCTGAAGAGGTGGAGGAATAAAAATGGGATATCTTGAGTATGCGTAGTTGGAGGTTGATTAACCACATTGATTAAGTGTTGTTGAAGATGCATAATTTGTTTGTTATAATTTAGCATTATGTTCATTCATTGGATAACTTAGTCTAAAAGCTGATTTGCATCAAGAGGTGGGTTGGGATTGGTATGAGTACCCCCCAAATTGGTGTTAGGGGGAGGATTACTAGAAGAAGGATTATTAGTGGGATTATTAAGTAAACTTGTATCAATTAATCGCATATTAGTTTGAATATTTTAAAGATGAGAATTTTTTTGGTAAGGAAAGGATTAGATCTGTCAACTTCATCTTGAAGTGTTATTTTCAACATATTATAGGTTATAGATGAAGGAGGGGAAGAAGTTCCCCAAGAGTGATGGTGCTCTTGGGAGGAAAAGAGAGGGAGAAATTAACATCCCATATAGTATTTAAATGGATTGAAACTATCCAAGAAGATTCTAACAAGAGACTTTATTATGATGGAAGAGTGGTGAACATAATGCAAAGAAAGAGAAATGGGGAACTAGATTGGCAAACAAGGAAGGCAAAAAGAAGTACATAGTTGACTAGGTTGACCTAACATAGAAAATAGGGCCTATAAATAGTACAAAGTCAACTAGGTTGATTTAGTACAGTAAAAAAATATTTGAAAAGAAAAATCAAGGTCTAAAAATAGTACAAGGTTGACTGGATTGATCCAGTATAGTGAATAGAGGCTAGAAAAATATATAAGATAGGCTGGGTTGACCTAGTATAACAGATAGGTAAAGATAAGAAGCTTATGAAATATTATCAAATGAAGCAAGATAAATTTTTTAATCAATTTGAAAATAAATTATATAAAAGAAATAAATATTTAATTGGATTAACTTTGGCTAATCTAATTAAGACACATAACATAAAACCTTACATCAACACTAGCTAATGCAAGTTTTTACAATACAAAATACAATTGAGAAAAGAACAAGAAATAAACTTGGAAATTAAATATCTAACTAAATTTTCAATCTAAATTTTTATTATATATTAATATATGATTTTAAATGTGATGGTAAGTTGGTTGTAAGGAAGGAACTAGAATAACAATCTAAGGATGGTTTTAGGTGCTTTGTGATGAAAGGGACTATAATGAAAATGATATAGGTTTAGTATTATGGCATAAACCCTCACTTTAAATAGAATAGAGATAATGGTGCTGAGTTCTTAGACAAAATATACCATTAACCGTGATTTATACTTGACCAGAGTATAAAATCAGCTTCCCCCTTGGGTATGAAATCCAAGTAGATTGGTCTTGGGTAGATAAATGTTGAAATGCTTGTTTATATTTTATGATTTGGCCATATATGCATAAAATTTAAAATAGTGAAAATAAATGATTAATTTAAAACCACCTAATTAATCTATGTGATATATTTTAAGCATGCAAACAATAAGAAATGAAAGTGTGAATTAATTAATAGCATATAAGGTTAATTCCAATCTTGAAACAATGTAAAATTTTGATATGGTCAATAGTGTATGTAAAAAACATAAAATAAGATCAAAAGTTTTAAAATCATACTATGGAACTGTGGTCTAAAAATGAACAAGGTCGGTAGAGTCGACCTAGTTATCTAGATAGCACATAAAGCATAAAACTGGGTTGGTAGGGTTGATCTAGTTGAATATGAAAAGGTAGATTTAAATATTAAAAATTGTTAAATAAAATAATATAAATAAAGAGACAAATATATAGAAAGAAACCTTGGTAGATCAAAGATTTAGAGAATAAATATTGTTATTCAAGAACATTGATATATGCTTACGAATTGTACTAACTAGGTCAACTAGGTCGACAAAGCTTTATAGAAACTTGATATTAAATTCTTAAAATGTACAAGGTTGACTAGGTTGACATAGTAGCTTGGATCTCATATCTAAAGAGGTACAATATTGATTAGGTTGACCTAGTAGTCTAGATTGGACGTATAAAAAGCTAAAAGCATATACTCAGTCAACTGGGTTGATCTAGTAGCGTATACCTAAAAACCTATGCACATAGTTTAAATACTAGGTTAATAGAGTCGATATATATGGTAAATATATGATAAAATAATGAAATAAATTAAATAATATGAACAATTTCTGAAAGGGTTAGTTTATGTTGGGTTCACTAGAATGTATGTAATCAAAAATGCACCATGTCTATAAATCAATCATAGCTCAGAGAAGATAGAGCATACCTACACTTCTGATTGGGAATAAATTTTTTAAGTGGAGTCATGACCAATATGGAGATATAATAGACCCAATTAGGGGATCACTTATCACAATACACCATGCTAGGAAGGGTTCCAAATCCTACAATCTTACATAATCATGCAACATACCTAAAAGAGTCATAGGTTTAATGTTCACTTAAATCTAATAAACAGAGAAGTAAATCTAATCTATTTCACACCAAATCTTGTGGCATAAGATGAGGGTTTATTAAATCATTCAAAATATTTATAATATAATCTCAATTAATTTAAGAATACATGGAATATTAAGAGTAATATTATTTGAGCTAATACTTATGTTACTTCTATGTACTAAAAAGAAGAGAACAAAGTTAGAATATACTTACCTAAATGTGAAACTATTGAGACTCAATCTCTCCCTTGGATAAAGTATATTTTCAAGAGGTTTTTATGGTTTTTAAGGACAACTAATAAATTCCAAAGCATCTAAGACTTATCGACAAGACTAGATTCTCCAAGTAGAAATCCTACGCTAAGACTCCTCATGTAGAATGGTGGAAGAGTAGATTATAAATATGAATTATTGAATAATAAATATTTATTTAATATTTAGATAATTATGAAATGATTTTATATTTATAGGTGAATCTCACCCTAAATCCTTTCAAATATGTAAGCTGTATGGGGTTGACCCAGTTAACCATGTACGTTTTCAGGAGATAAATCACTAGGTCGTGAACTAGGTTAGTAAAAAAGATAAGAAAAATCAAAGTAAAAAATAACCTAAATATTAAAAGGTTGATCCTATACAATAATTAATGGTTAGAAACTTTACAAGGTCAACCTAGTCGACAAAGTATATTCAACTAGATAAAGGAGATCAAGGTAGTGAAAAGAGGGATGGAAAGAGGAAAAATACTAGAGAAGTGTACACTAGAGTAGTAATATCTTAGGTAATGGTTGTAGGATTTGGATATATTGTTAATAATTTAGAAATAAGGGACAACAATTTTATGAAGTACTAAAGGTTTGGCCACCCCTTTCTTGATGCACCCCTTAAGGCATGCACTCAGAGAGATTGAGTCTTGATAGGTTCCTACAAGATGTAATTCATAAATGTATGATAAAATTTGAAAATATTATGTGTATAAACCATACAACCCCTCTCATTTTTAAACATAACAATACATCTTTCATATGTCTTGATAACATATCATGATGCCTCATTAGGTTAGGTAGGGTCTAGAAATGATCTAGTTGAAAACATGACCTGTAGATCCTATCCATATATAATTACCCTAAAAATATTATGAGTAATCCAATGATTCACATACATTCCCAATCATACTAATACAATAACTCAATCCTATGTGTACTCATCTCACCAAGCCATCATACTCATACTTTCTCATAAGGTCTCTTCATGCTATGACTAGTGCCATGACAAGGCTTCTCAAGCACTTTAAACTTGAAAACTAATGATGAAACACTTAAAAAATTATCTAAACTTATATTTCATGATCACATAGTTTCAAACAAACTCAAATAATCATGTGCTTACTTACTTCACCAAACTTCACTATGCACACTTTCTTACAGGGTCTAGACTAGGATTCTCAAGACACCTTGTACTCAAGAACTAATACTCAAACATGCTTACCTTAGTGATACCAAGAAAAAAAATGCATTAGATAGTAATTTAACACTACTAAAATAATATTGAAATCAGATGATATAAGAATCATTATATTTCCTTCAAATTCTTTCTCAACAAAAGAGATATTAGGTTGCCTTCAAATTCTCTCTTGTCACATGGGTTCCTTATCCAATCCTAAAAACAATCTCTTACCTCAAGTACCAATAATAATTCATATTCACAAAATGTACCTATACATCAATTACATTAACCTTAACATCAATCAACCTTGACATCAATGACAACACTTCTCAATAGAGGTAAATCAACATATAATAGAATTATAAAAGAATAATTTTGGTGAGCTAGCACCCAAATAGAATTCACTGAGCCAAGTGTAGTGGTTAGAAAAGAATGAAAATATTCCATTTAGGAGACTTACTTTATAGGGACTTCATCAAGGGTGTGAATATATTATATGAGTTAAAAAATTCAAACTTACTTAAGGATATGGTGAATCATCTAAATATGAAACTCTAGTTATTAAACACTTCCTCATATTTTTAGACTTCAAAGTTGTAGTTAATTATTCAAGAACCTACACACGAGGGTGGAAATAAATTAAAAAATAAAGGAAATAAGGGAAGGATTGATTATTATTTAAGAAACATCTCTCATTAGCTCTTCTTTACATTATTTCTTTATTTGTTATTTCTATTTGGCTTTCATTATCTCTCTCAAGATTTATTTGGAGACCTTCTTTTTTATGCTCAGAGGCTTTACTTCCCTTTGTTTGTTATTTTTCATTTGGAATGTTTTTTCATCTGTAACATGTAATTTATTATTTTATTTAATATATATTTATATATGCATGCACTTTAACACTATTTTTACATCCATGTAACTTCAACATTGTTTGGAAATTCTAAATTAATCCAATAAATCAATAATTTATCATACAAATAAATAATTCATTTTTGGATTCTAATTAGGAAATTGATTGGTGTAATTCAAATGAATTTTTATTTTTATATTTTATATCTTATAGATAAATATATTTAATCTATTTCTAAATACTTGCAATTTTTTAGTTTACATTTTAATTTTTAAGACTTGATCATATAACTAAGATTCATGATTTCACCCCATATAACATGTTTTTATTATTTGTACACTATTTTTACTTTATGGCTATAATGTTTTTCTATGCCTATGATGCTTTATTATACCTAAAATGGTTTTTAAGTCCTATGATTATCTTTTAAGATTTAAGTGATTTTATACTCCCATGATTATTTCTAGGCCAATGCTGATTTTATAGGCTTGTGATTATTTTCTAGGTCTCTAATGCCTTTCCATTCTCATGATGATTTTCCAATCTATTTTTTCTTTTTAATCTTGTGATTATTATACATGCTTGGGATGATTTTCAAGGTTTGTGATGCTTTTCTAATCCTCCAAATCATTTCTAAACTTGTGATGTTTGTTTAGGATTATAATACATTGATATATATGTGATGTTTTTTCAAACATAACATCATCTACCTACTTGTGGTTATTTTTTATGCTTTTAAGTATTTTATATGCTTATAATGATTTCCCAAGCCTATAATGTTTTTTAATGTTGTAATTTTGAAAGGATTTTTCCTTCATATGTGGATTTTCCATCCTAAAATGTTTTTATTATTATTTTGAATATATTTATACTAAATTCTCTAATTTTGAGAGTTGAGAGATGAAGGAGAGTAAGGGTGACTAGTGGATGGATTAAAGAATAGATTATTTTGATGGATTTGTGTATGACCTATAGGTCATATTTATTCTATTGGATATAGTTCTATTATAGGATTGAAGAATTGGAAGAAGAGGTGTGTGTGAGTGTTGTAGAGTGGAGGAAAGAAGAAAGGGTGTGTTCCCAGTGGATGGGTTGTAGAGCAGAGCAAGTTGATGACTATGTTTATGACCTATAGGACATATTTTTTATGTCATAGTAGTGATCTTTTAGGTTTGAATATTGAGGATGAGTAAAGAGCTCTAGAGTGATCCAAAAGGATGTTTTATATGCCTTGAGTGTGAGCAAAGGATAGATGATGTTTGTGTGAGCTTGGTGGTTGATTTGAGAGGTAGATTAGAATTTCATCTATTTTTATGACCATTTGGTCATATTTTTGAGGATGTGATATAGTTATTGTTGAGAAGTGTAGAGTGATCCAAAACTTGTTTTTGGATGTTTGTAAGTGTGTGAAGAAGTTAAGGGGGTTGTGTTTGTAGGGTTTCTCCATCAAATTGTTAAGAAATAGGTGATCAAGAGATGTTCATATCATAGGTGTTGGGACGTTTCTCAACATCTAGGTAAGAAGGACTTGACCATCCTATAGGTAGGTTCTCCTTGTGAAATAGGTGTTTTACTAAAAATTTTTTAGAAGGACTTGACCATCTTAGGGGTAGGTGATCTTTATGGAATAAGGGTTTCACTAAATTATGGCTAGGACCTAAAAATCCTAGGGTAGGTGATCCTTATGTAATATGTGTTTCACTAAAGTCTCACATTTTAATACTTATTATAGGACAAGTAATCGATGTGTTTGTAAGCTTGAGAGTGGGATTTATTCCCCAAAAGGGTTTTCCACATAGATCTTGTGTTGTGTGTGTGATCTTGCATTATATATTGTTCAATGCTATAAACATTTTTAATGTTTCAGGAATGGTTGTGTTTAATGCTAAGGTGTTTGAAGGGTTTGGAAATTGAATTGGATTATTTTCACCACTGATTCACACCCTGTTAGTTATTTGTACCTATAACAATTTTTTTTCATAAAATCAATGCATCCAAACACCTATTTGGATCAGGCTCAGATTCTTCTCTCATCCTCAAATTGATTTTTACTTTAGTCCATGCATTGATAACACTATCTTTGATCTCTTTCTTTCATCTCTATTTTCTACTCTCTCAATTCATTCACATCAAGTCTAGAAACCATTTCCTTAGTCTCCACCTTTTATAGAGTCTTCATGAATATCAACATCTAGGTCAGTGATAATACATGCCTTAACCCTTAAGACTTGTATCATTATAATACATATCTCAATACCATCTTGATAGTTCATTCGTAGCATCCATGGGTCACACTTAACTACCCATGCCTTTCAATTAGGCATTAGTAGCTCTTATAGGTCTCATGTAGACCTATTACCCCTTTATCACTTTAGTAAAAACAATTAAGAACCATAAAATTAATTTAAAATACATGGGTCCACTATATATGACCTCTAAGACATCTTCAAATTATTAATCCTACCAAAACACTCTTCTGTTAAAGCACAAATTGCTTAAACATAATTATATACATAGAAACACCATGAATGAATAAATAGTCAACTTTGAATATCCATAAATTTTACTATGAAAACATTCATACATTATAAATAGATTTTATATATGTGCCTTGAATTCCTTTTCAGATTTTTTTACACCACCATGAAATTCTATATATATCAAAATTTATAGCACAAAAACTATAGACTAGTTTTCCCTCATTAATTTGAATATTTGAATTCCAACAGCCACTATGCAAACACTAAACATCAAACATTTTGACCTCATATCATGCTCACTAGAAAATTTTGACAAACATTCACCTTTGATGTCCTCAAGAGTATAGTTTTATTTACCTTTCAATGCTCATTGTTGATCTTTGATCTAAGCTCCCATGATTGTGTCACTTGACAACTCTATTTGCCTTTTGCACATTTATCTCTTTGACTCAACATGCAGCATTGATATCTATCTATATGAACACATACATGTTATTGATCTTTTTCCAAATATTTTTATATTATGACAATTTTCACCAGCATGTACAATCTTAGACTCTTTGACATATTGACTAAGTATGCACCATTGGATCACATTCTCAAAAAGGAATGCTCACCATTAGATCTATTGATTAGTTAACCTCAGACTTTAATGTAGTTAAACTTGATAGTCTCTACCCCATCATAGTTTTTAAGGGAAAATTTGAAGGTTTATAACTTGATCTAGAAAATAATTCAAGAGTCCAAATGTTTAGGGTACCTTTTTGGCACTATAGACAACATTTCCATGAAAACCTTTAACCTTAATTGAATTTTTGAGTACCTATATTAAATGCACAAAACTGTTAGCTAATTCATATCTCCATGATGCATAGTGATGGTTTGGATTATATTAATCTATATGATTCATATTTCTCTTTCCAAATGATCAAGTGGCACACTATAACTTCACTAAGAAATCTATGGATGACTCAAAACTTCTTCTATTTTTACAGACCTGTAATTATTTCATATCTCTCCAAGTTGTCAAACACAACTAATTTGTTATTAATTCACTAGAAACATATGCTATCATTTTCATCAATGACAACCAAACATCAATGACAATTCTTAACAACCTCTTCCCAATGCTATGTAGAGATGGATAGAGGCTACAATAGACTAGAGTTTTTTATGGTTTCACCTTTATTTTGTTGATAGATCATACATTCAAACACATATTTTTGGACAAACCTCTAGATTCCTTCCCAAAAAAAATATTGTTTGAATCTATCATAGGTTTTCAAAAATCCTAAATGACCCCTAAGTTTAGTTGTATTAATTTATTAAAGGATATTTTTTTTTAGAAGAGAATTCTTGCATAGGTATAATCTATCATTATACCATAATACATTACCCTTCCATATGAATTTTTCAAATCCACCTAAACCTTGTTGAATATTTTGAATCAAATTATGGGTAGCAATATCATTTTCCCATTCTAATTTTGATTCTTGTATCCAATCTACCTACTAAATGGTCATGGCACATAGCAATGCCTCAACTTATTCATCCCTCCTAGATAGTGCATTTGCCACCAAATTTTACTTTCCTCTCTTGTATACTATTTAAAAATCATAGCCTAACATCTTAGTTACCAATTTATATTGTTATTATAATGAAAACCATTGTTCCAAAAAATATTTGAGACTATCATGAACAATCTTTACCTAAAAGTGATGACCCATGAAATAAGGTCTCCAATGTTAGAATAAAAGTGGAATAGCCATCATTTCATTCTCATAAATGGGCTTGAGCTATTTTTTACCCTTCAATTTGTGCCTTTAAAATTAAATTGGTATACCTTCTTACATGATCACAATATCAATACCATATGTAGATGCATCACATTCTACCATAAAAGTCTTAGAAAAATTAGTAGTGGCTAACACTAAAGTGGTGAAAATAGCTAGTTTCAATTGTTAAAATGCCCTAGTAGGTGTATTAGTCCACTAAAAGGAGTCTTTATTCAATAAAGAGGTGATCGAGGCTATAATGCTACCATAATTTTTGAAAAACATATTATACTAACTAGTTAGCCCCAAAAATCTCTTTAGTTACTTCAGTGTCTTAGGAACCAACCAATTCACCATTGCTTGGATTTTTTAGTATCCACTTTCAATCTTTCATGTGAAACCATATGACCCAAATACTCAACCTCATGAGATCCAAAATTACATTTGGAAGGTTTGGCATACAACTAATGTTGTTTTAGAATTGAGAGTACCTATTTCATCTATTGTAAATGGATTTCTTAATTTTTACTACAAATGAGGATATTATCAAAAAACACTAGAATAAATTTCCCCCAAATGGCCTAAAAATAACATTCATCAAAATCTAAAGGGTGGATGGTGCATTTTTTAAACCAAAAGGCATAACCATAAAATCATAATGGACCTCATGAGTTTAGAAAGTTTTTTTGGGTATGTCTTCATCATGGATCTAGATTTGAAGATATGTAGAAAACATATCTAAATTGGTAAAATAAAGAGAACCATTTAATTCATCTAGAAAATCATCAATAACAAGAATAAGAAACTTATTTTTGATATTTTAATTATTTATATCTCTATATTTAGGGCACATCCTCCAATTTTTATATTTCCTTCTCACCATGACAACTGGTAAAGAATATTCACTTTGGTTGTACCAAATGATTCCTACATCCAACATCTCCAATACCATATTTTCAATTTCACTTTTTTGGGAATATAGATACCTGTATGGCCTGATGTTTGGTGGTGCACTATTAGGAATAAGTTTTATGGCATGATCATGTATGTAATTAGGTGCATGTCCTTTTGGCATGTTAAAAATAAAATAAAATGGGTGTCAATCACTTGTTGTAGATCAGGATGTGTAGATGGTTGAATTGAATGGATTTTCATGGGAAATAAGCATGCTAAAAATCCTTTAGTAGCATTTCTTATAACTTGGTCATTTTATGGGAGATAATAAGTAGTAAATATTTAACCATTAATCCATTTAGCTTAAATGTCCTTCCCTCAAATGAAAGTGCATGAATAATTCATCAAAATTAATCTCAATAGTGCCTAAAGTGGTGAGCCACTGTACTCTTAGAATAATGTTAGCTCCACCCATGTGAATATAAAACATAAAAGAATATAAAAAATAGTCTCCCATGGCTATGCTAAAACTATGATATTTTCCTAAATAGTTGATAGTAGAACCATCTACAATTATGACCTAACATTTTAGAGTGGGACATATAAAATAGTTCAAATAAGTAGCCAACTTACTATTCATGAAGTTGTGTATGCTCCTAGAATAAATAAATAGAGTGACCTTCCATTTCTTAATAAAACACACCACCTTAAGAGTTTTGGGAACACTAATACCTAAAAGGGAATGATAAGAAATATTAGGCTAAGAGTCTTTCAATTCTTCCTTAGGTCCTTCTACATCCTCATTGGTACCTTCAATGTAAAATAAATTCCTTTTATCATAATGATGTCCTTTGATCCATTTTATATCATAACTATAACACAACCCTTTGGTTCACTTCTCCTCAATTTGATGAGGTGTCAATCTAGTGGGTTAGGAAATGATGGTGTTGGAAAGGTACGATCATGACTAGTAGTGAAAATTTTCCATTTGACCATCTCTTTTTATTCTTCCATGTTTGCACTTGGGATAGCTTTTGATACATATCATGGATTAAACATCCAAACCTCCAATTAGATTCTATCTTTGAGTCCACCTAGAAAAAGGTCAATCAAATTTTCACAACCTATTCAAACACTTGTTCTCAATGTCAATCATGGCATTTTTAACCAAACATTTCCATGTATAATAGAATAATTTATGAAATTTTATGAGTAGAATAAAAATGATAAAAAAATTTTTAACTCTCACCTAAATGTCTTATTATATCCCCTAAAAGTTTACCTGAAATGTTTTCCATAGTTTTCTTGTCTTCACCCTTATTTTTATTGTTTATTGGATACCTTATAGTATTTATAAATACCTTAAATATCAAAGCCATTAAGTTATTCATTAATATTACAATGATTTTTATATCACAAGTATATTATAGGTTACTAATAATAATAATAATAGTAGTATTCCATGGTAGAAACATTCCCTAACCCTTATGTTTCACTATAGTCTGTATGGGTAAAGTTATGCATTTTATTATTCTATTTATTTAATAAATAATATTTATTTTCCATATATTATATATAATTCCCCATTTTCAATGACATATGTGGGTTTTATAACCTTTTAATAATTTAAAAAACCTTTAAAATATTTTAAATAATCATTATACTTTTTTAAATAAATTCCAAAACCATATTGTGGTACATAAATTCCTTTATACACCTAGATATATAAGACCTTATTTACAAGGTGTATAATTAATTTAGAGTTATAAGCACCTCAACACTCTAAATTTATTTTATTAAATTAAGGTAAATATAATCATTATAATACTATAATAACTATGTTATCCTAATGCTTCTGTTTCATTTCCGTATTTCATTCTTTCTTCACATTGTTTCCATGTACATAAGTATAACACACATTATTGTTGATCGCAACCTATGATTAATGGAAGGTATAGTAAACTTTCATACTCTTTGCATAATAACTTATGGTATTATTTACAACACCATGGATCAATGCTAATTAAAAAATAATCATAAACCACCCTAGTATAAGGTGTATGCAAAAAATTACAATG
Source organism: Torreya grandis (assembly GCA_037957365.1). Lineage (NCBI taxonomy): Eukaryota > Viridiplantae > Streptophyta > Pinopsida > Cupressales > Taxaceae > Torreya > Torreya grandis. Next base: position 235,921 of record JARHVA010005582.1, read on the forward strand.
TATCTACAACTTGTGCTACTTAGTGGATTCCAAGCTTGGATAAGCTAATATTAAAAAAAAATTGTATATATATTTACATTAAGACATGACCAAATCAGATCTACTAAACCTAACTAAGGGATATCTTACCACACAACAACAAAGGATAGGGTTACAAGGAATATATAAAAATGACATTACGTAATAACCCTAACTCGGACTATGATTCATAAAATAAATATAATTTATTGATTACTAAAACTTGTGGCACAAAGAGGATATCTTAAAAAACCATGAAAATATAACTCTACTCAAGTCAATGTAAACGTAAACTAATCTAGGAATGCACCATTCATCCTATTACTTTATGAAATATATATATATATATATATATACCAAATGAAAGAGTAAAAGTTAGGAATATTTAGCTTGAATTGAACCTACCATACCTCAATCTCTCCCTTGGCCAATGGTGCATTGAGTTTTTTGTGGATTTTTAATGATCACACTATATAAATCAAACATAAAATAAGATACTCATATGTTTCATCTAATACTTTCCAACAAGACAAGATTATTTTCCTCTAATGTAATACCCTAAGTAATGACTCCTCAAATGCAAGAATAACATAGTTGTGAGATGTAATAATGTGAAAATGAATATTTCCTTTATATTGGATTTAATTTAAGGTTGTATTTATTTCAAAGGATTGACCCTAAACCTCTCAAAAATTTATCCTACAATATCAACTAACTTGATTTTGTTAGGTGTCGTTAGGTCTTGGACTAGGTCAACTAGGTAGACATAGTTATGTAACGTGCACTCAATACCTAACAAGATCAACCTAGTTGACATAGTAGAAAAATGAATAAAATGGGTGTATTATTATTAAGAATATATTTAGGAATGTAAAGTAATTATAAGATTAGATAAATGGGTTTTAATTTCTTATGGAATTGGATAATATTAACTTATAGTGGTTTCAGGTAATGATACAGGGGCCAACAATCTTGCATAGCACCAAAGGTTTGCCCACCCATTTCTTAGTGCACCATTTAAGGTGTGCACTCAAAGAGATTGAAACTCATCAAGTTATTAAAATAGAGAATTAAATCTCATCATGTGTCATGTAATTATAACATAAGATGGTGCTTCAAGAAAGAACATAAAAATATATAATGTTGAGCTAATAAATTGTAGTAAAAAGTGGAAAAATAAATGAAAGTAAAGAATTTAAAACTACATAATTCCACTTACCTTATTTCTATAAATATAATTTTCCTATGAAACAAATCAAAAAGGTGTCTAATGTATAGAACATTAGGCAAACCTAAAAATTAAGCTAAAATTTGATTTTTTTAAAATTATGGGGTAAGTATAGAAAAATTCTCTATATTGCCAAGATTATATAAATTCTTGTGTTTTGGAAAAATATATTATATAAACATAGGTAGAATAAAAAAACATATGTTTTTGCTAAATAATTATGAGCTAAATAATTTTTGAATTTTAACTATTAATTTGTAAATTTAATATTTTTAAAAACTAGAGATATAGGTGACCTAGAGGATTAAGCAAAGAGACCATGGAATAATGGCAAGAAGCAATGCATGTATGATGCATAATGATTTTTTAAAAACTGATCCAAGTATGGGATGCATTAAATTTGAATTTTTGTTTATTTTAATTATAAAATGAAGTATATTTTAAAAAATTAGGTACTGAGGCAAATCCATGTAGCTAGATTTGCCCCAAAAACTTTAGGGTAGGGTAGGAATTAAGATAATTAATGGTTTAGGGTCAAAGTGGGCGATTAATGTCTAGTGAATTAATGATAAATGTGTGAAAAATCACCACAATAATTGAATGGAATTGGCTTAGATGACATAGTTGTAAATTATTGGGTTAATAATAGTGGTCCATTATGTAGTATCGAGTCAATATAATTAGTCAATAACTGGTCAAAAATGTGTATATGGGTTGATCTAGTTTAATATCATATAGGTGGTCGACCATGTACATCTTGACTAATTCATTAATATATTTAGGTGACTGATGTAGTTATAATAAATGGGCCATTCCATATTAAGTGGTTCATTGTGTATGGAGTGGATGATGTAGTTAAGTTAGCTAGTTAAGTTTGTATAAAGTAGATAAATTATTTTTATTTTAATAATGACCAATGTAGTTATATATATGTATAACTTATTAAAATTATATTATTGGTCGACATAGTTAGCTATGTGGTCAATATAATATAAAATATTGAGAAAATGATAAAATAGGTTGCATTCACCAAAACTATCCTACATACAAAACTTTTTCTTAGATGGATAAAGCTACTCTCTTGAACCCTTCAACAAACTTCTACCCCCATGACTAGTCCCTTTCTAGTCTTGAATTGATGATGCAATGTAGTATTTTGTGAGGTCCTAGTGTTGTGTGAGAAGCTGAGTAGAGTTATGGTTGAGTGAGTGATCTAATGGTAAACTGACAAGATAGGCCTCATGACCCTACCACATTTCACTTGAAATATTTTGAAATACATTAAGTAATTTTTAAGGTGAATTTATATATTTTGAAGAAAAGGCCTAGAAACTTGTCTAAAAAGGAAAGTGAAGGCCATCCCATATAGGTTATTAAAGTAATAAATATGTTTTTTATGCTTATAGGTGTCTTGGTAAAGTTTCAATGCCTCCTAGTGTCCTTTCGAGGAGATAAATATGACTATCACAAGCTTAAATGAACATGTTTATCTTATCATGTCATGTAGGAGTGAATAGTTTTGTGTCTTAGTGTGTTTCCTATCTCAATATATATGCCTTTAGAGATGATTTAGTAGTGTGGGATGTGCCATGGGATGTAATTAAAGCCACATGAAATATCCAATTGGATTCAAAAAATATTCAATGAGGTATGAATTAATCCTATGGTTTCCAAGTGTCAAAACCTTGTTTGATCAAATCAAAGATCAAAAGCATGTGGCTAATCAATAAATTCAATAATTCAAAGTTACCCATATCAATATTGATGGTGCATATTCTTATATATAGATTATGATTGATGATTTGCATTGATGACAAAGGTTAATAAGTCAAGATGGATGAATGGTGCACATTCAATCATGCAAATAGAGATCGAATAATGATCATGAGGTCAATAGGCTAGAATATCCTAAGATTAAATGTGAAACTACCATGTGTCATGATAATGATGAATTAGAGGATAAAATATGTGCATTTGATCATGTATATCAAATATCAATGGTCAATGTTGAAATTCAAGGATAAGAGACTCCTGAGGATATTGATGGAGCAAATTTGACAAAGTTCAAGGGGGCATGAGATGAACACACATCTCCAAAGTGAAAATTATCATATTTTAAATTTAAATAAATAGTGTGGGAAGCAGATGACACATAGGTAGACATGTCAGATCAAAATATGAGATACAAATGCAATTTAGGTTATCAAAGCAAACCCTTCAAATTCATATACTACCATTAATTCTCAGTTCTATGAAAAGGTCTACTTAGTTAGGTTATGAAGTCTATCTTGGGTTTTTAATTTATGTCTTGTTCAAGATCAAGAGAAGAAGTAGCATGTGGATCTTCATTAATATTATCACTATATGAAAATCACTAAGGGGATTGGTTTTCATCTACAATGGACCTATGTTCAGGGTTTAGATTAAGGATAGAGTTATGATTGCAAAAGGTGTGTCAAAAGGGACACCAGATGACTGCATTCAAGTGACTATCAAGTTTAAGTATGGAGGTTAAGTTTGTAGGTTGAGAAAGGCAAGTGTAACATTTAATTAAATTTCAAAAGTATTTGGAGATTTTTATTTCTTAATGGATCATGACTCATCATCCTCAACAATTTTTAGCTTATAGTATGTTCCTAAGCTAATGAGAGAGATTAAAGGCTATTGGTACTAATGAAGTTTGGTTTTTTGAGGAAGGATTAGTTAAAATAAATCTAAATGTGGTTGAAAATTCATTAAGGGTGGTTATAGATCATTTATTGAATTCTATTTACTTTTTTGTATCTCTCTCTTCCTTTTTCTCCTATATCTCCCATTTCTCTCCCATTTTTAAAGGGAGACTCTAATATTTGACAAGGAGAAACTATATCAAAATATATAATAACCAAATTTTGAATTATAATATTATTTTGAACTTATCTCTTGCCTATAACTCGTGTTTAGTAAGCTTATTCATGATGAACTTGTGAATAAGTGTCTTCCATGTTCATTGTCCTTCTTTCTTTCCACTTTTAAGGTGTTTTCAAGTTATTTTTAGGTATGAACTTGAGATCTTTCCACCATTATTGGATTCTTGGTGTGAGTTTCTAAACTCTTCTTTGATTTATCTATTACTTAGTTAGCCTAATTTAAGAAATACTTATGCAAATAAGTTAGTTTGTAAGATTATGTGAGTAAAGCTTGTCTTATGTTAGTGTCTTTTTAATGCTTATTTGAGTGTCATTAAATTTTTTACATCACCATTTTATCTCTATTCGCTACCCTATACCCCCTCTATATCCCTTTTCCAAGTAAAATTATTAATTTAGGTGATCTACCAAAAGGACATTGGCCTTCTCTAGAGGTTCAGCCTCATTACAGGAAACCACAACGTGAGGTTGTTCCCATATTATGGATGGGATTCTGAGAGAATGCATAAATATCCCACAAGGGTGAAATTACATGCTACAAAATTTGCTGGCATACCTAGTGGGACCATATTCAAATAATATTGGTCAAGTTTGATGCTAGTTTGATCAATTTGTAATGGTTATATATTTCATATTTTAGTAGCTAGTGACTCTGAGCAACACTCAACATTATGGTGGTAGAGCAATATATATCTTTCATTCTAAAGGTGACTACAAGATAAGCTTCTAGAGGTATTCCTTTTGAATTTGTTGAATTACCTTTCAAATCAATAAAAATGTTAATATTTTCTAAGACTCACCCATTCATGGGAAACTTTCCTCCTAAACCAATTTCAAAATCTACCTCTGTAAGAAGATATTTATTGAGTCCTTTAACTACCATGGTAGCCCCTAAATATTTTCCCTTTTATGTATTTTAATGGTCAGATTCCTTTGTACCTCAACCAATATGATCCCATTCTTGTGGAAGCTCTTAAAAGTGTTCCTTACTTCATGGTAGATGGTTTTAAAAAACTTTATAAGCACCTTAGAGACATAGCCAACTTTTTCAATATTCATGATATCAATGAAAACAATGTGCCCATTAGGTTATTGGCCATCTTTTTCAAGGGTAAAGCCTTAGATAGGTATATAAACCTTACTAATAACTCCTTTACATCATGGGATGAATTGGGTGATGTATTATGTAAGAAATTTGAAGATAAGAGTGACCACTTATCACTTACATAATAGTTAACCACAATCAAGAGGTATCCTCATGAGGTTATGCAAGATTTTAGTACTAGGTTTTAGAATACATGGGACAAGATACCAATCTCTATCAGACCTAATCCAAACTATGCATTCTTTTACTATTTAAAATCCCTCAATAGTGATATTGTAGTAATGATTCAGTATATGGGAGGAGACACACTACCAGATACTTATGAGGTGTCAATCAAAGCATATAATAGTCTAGTACAAGTCAGAAAGATTAAACCTGGGCCAAAAATTCATTTAATTCTTGAGATTAAACCACATCCTATCATCATTCCTCTCATTTTTTCCATTCCTCCTATGCCAACACTTACTACCATAACTACACCAAAGTAGGAAAAGGCTTTAACTAGTCAATCTAATTACTCCCAAGAAAACAATAATTTCCAAGAGATTAAGAGAATGTTTCAATACTTTGGAAATAAATTGGTGAATGTGAAGAGGCATCAAAATCAGTTAAATAAACCTTATCAAACTCCATATCATTTTTTGTAGTAGTCTTATTAAGCAAATAGGCCACCCTAAAAAGGAAATTTCCAAGGACAAGGACAAGAACAAGGGCAACCTAAATATGTTAGGAAAAACAATTATAATCCAAATGTCTCAAGTACATATAATACTTTAGTCCCTACTTAGAACAACATTGCTCAAGAATGTGAGGGTACTATGCCTTGGAATCAGTGATTTGGTCAATCCATTATGACAAACACTGAGTTCAATTAGGATTTCAATGATCAATGGAATTACGGTTTTAGTTATGAATTCATTCAAGATATTATGGCTTAGAACACAAAGGTACCCATGATGACAAAACTAAAAGAGATTCAACAAGGGTAATGGCCTAATGAAGGATGAAAATAGTTAGGTGCTACAATGCTTAAATATGATTAAGAAGAGTTTTGTGCACTCAATCAATAGGCTAATTCTAACCAAGTATACAATCCAATGGCAAACAATACAAGGTTTAAAAGAATGAATATGGATAGTAGTCAAGAAGTAATCATAGATCCTCCTAATATTACTCCATTAATATCAAAGGCAAGTGAACCTATTATTATTTTAAAGGTTCCAATATCTCCAAATAATAAGAATTAATAAAATGCCTTTATATATTAAAACTCGTAAGTTTAAAACATGGTTGTGGCTACCAAAACACAACCAAAAGTTGGTGTTTTGTCCATAAATATTGTTAAAAAAATGAATAAGTCCAATGTGAGTTTGCCAATGTGGGACATGCTTTCGATACCTGGTCAGGTGGATATCCTTCAAGAAGGTTTGTCAATGATCAATGTTTTTGAGAAGCAACCAAGCAAGGAAAATGTGGTTCTCACCAATGCAACCAAATATCTTAATGAAGGGAAATAAAATAACATGGTCAAAGTTCCTCCCTTATACATTTCTATGATCATTGGTGACTTTTTGGTATATAATTGCATGGTATATAGTAGAGCAAGTACTTTAGTGATGTCAAAGTTAATAGAAAATAATCTTGGTTTGAAGTATGAACCCCAATATAAGGGATTTTTTCTACTTGATTAATCTTCCACCAAACTAGCTAGCATCATCAAAGGTCTAAAATTAACCTTGCATGTTTGTCATAGTGTTTTAATATCTCAAGATGTGCCTCCTCATTTTACTTTATGTTTATCTAGAGACTTGAAAACAAAAATTTGGGGGTTATCTAATAGCATATTGGTCTTAAATAGATTTTATAATAAGTTATGGGACCAAGGTGTATATTAAATCTGAGCCTATTACATAGTTTCACATAGAGTCTTATGGGATAATTAGTCCAAACATCAGTTGTACCATTCTTGATGAAGATGAACACCTTCTCGGTCAATAATTAGACACTCATCCTAAAGGCATACCCAATATGTTCTTAGATGATTTATGGATTGAAATTTTATTAATTGACCCTTTGAAAGGTGTTAAGGAACGAGACATGCAAGTCTACTTCTTGCATGTAGAGAATGAGTCCATGCCATCCCTCACTAGGCCATAGGAAGATACTATTAGTTTGTGTAAATTATTCTTTAATGTCTTAAAGAGTAAACATGGGTTAGGTTCAAGTATAATTATAGTATCTACCTCCAATTATAAGTACTTCTCTTTATAGATATTTAATTTAGTTTATCTTACAATGTAGATAAGTATGAAGGCCTTATCCATTGCCTTCAGTGGGATATTAAGAGGGGTATCAAGTAGTTACATGTATATGGGGATAGTGAGCTGATGGTAAATCAGGTCAAAGGCCAAAAAATCACAAATAATTCCTTAATGAAATCTTGAAAAAATAGAGTTTAGGATATAATTGAGACTTTGAGGCCCTCAACATCCAAGCAGTGTCAAGGAACCAAAACTAGCACGCTAATAGGTTGGTAGTTATGGGAGCTGAATTTGACATCCTAAATGAGTTGAAGGAGTCCAAAATATAGCCACATGTTAAAGTGGTGTTAAAACCATTAGTGTTAGACAATGAATCTCATTGATAGGTCTTTGATAGTGATAAATACATTGCTTGTTTCTTGTAGCAGGAAGCAAATTTTTCCTTAATGAACCAAGGTAAATTATAACATCAATATGATGATAAAATTGTTTATTTGAGGTCTAAAAAACTTCCTAAAGGGTTGGTCACCCTTGAAATTCTTTTCCATAAGTGAGATCATATGAGAAAAGATAAGACAGTAATGTCCACTAATGAGGAAAACTATGAAAGAGTCCTTATCTTCAAGGATAAGCTCCTCAAGCTTAGAAAAGTATGCCCTTAGGCTAAAAAGCATGCTTTCATTAAAAATTTTAATGGATATTTAGGTATCTTTTCTTTAGAATATAATGATATGATAGGTTTACATCCCAAGCTATCCCAACATGCTATAGAGTTAGAGGCCAATGCCAATCATGTCAGGTAGAAGCAAAGGCCTATCGACCCATAAATTGAAGAGATAATGAGGAAATAATTAACTAAATTGATTGAATCCAATATCATATTTTCCATCAAGCACTCCTCATGGGTAGGAAACATGGTACATATGAGTAAAAATAATATCAAGATCTGATTGTGTGTTAACTTCATAGACTTGGATAGGGTCTCTTTGAAAGATCATTACCCCTTACTATTCATGGATAAACTCCTTCAACTAGTTACTAGTTAAGAACACTTCTCTCTTTTTGATGGGTACTTGGGATATAACCAAGTGTTGGTAAGAGAAGAAGACTAATACAAGACTACATTCACCATAAAGTGGGGCACATATACTTATCAAAAGATTCCTTTTGTCTTGTCAAATTCCATGGATACTTTCTGAAGATCCATAGACATGGATATCCAAGGCTTGTTAAATCAAATGGTACTAGTCTACTTGGATGACATAATAATTTTCTCCAAAAAGGCTAGTGAATACTTGGATCAGCTAAGATTTACCTTTGAAAGATGTATAGAATATGGGATCTCATTGAATCCCAAGAAGTGTCTCCAAAAAACAACACGTGTGTAGAAGCCCTTAGGGAATTGAAAACTAATGCAACTATCAACTAAAAATGTGCATAAAAACACTTGGAGGAAAGTGAAATCTAAACACTACTACATATAACACTCAAAATTCACATGGATCAAAGCAAAAACCTCTCAGGTCCTTTCTATTTGGTTTACAAAGATGAAGAACAAGTTGTTGATTGAGTGCCATTTTGGTAGGATCAACTCTTTTCCTGCTTGTGAACCTCTTTGAATTTTATACAAGTGAATCAACTATATAAAATATATTTCCAATATAGACAAAATCATCTTGTATTTTAATTCTCACCTCATATTTATCTTTAATATTAAGAAATATTTTCAATATAACCACATTATAATTCATAGGAATAGTTGCAGCTTCAACCTCTAATGGCTCACTAGAACATTATTCTTGGCTTTCTATGACATCTTTAGATATGTCATCTTAATTTTAAACTGATAAAAAATGTTCAATCTCTTAAGGGAGATCTAATTACTACTTTATATATTTATCAAGGTTTATTTGAGATATGTTTTAATAAACATCCTCTTGAGAATGTTTTCCAACCTTTATAACCACTTTATCAATGTCTTCACAGGGAGATGTAGGCCTAAAATGATTCTCAAAGTATTGAATATAATTGAGGTACTAATTCCATAAGTAATAAAATCCTTCTTGATCCTAACTTTTATCTTCTTGAGGTTTAATATAAATCATTTCATCTTCATTTATATCATCACTTAGCTCATGTCTAGGGATATTACCCTATGAAACCATTGCTAAAAATTGTTCACTAGCTGATGCCATGTCATCTTGAACATCTTCATGATATAATTCTTGAGTCTTAATTTTAGCTACAATTTGTTTTTGATACTTTGGGGCTAAAACATGATCTTATTATATGATAAATTTAATCTCATTTAACTAACACAACTCTTTATCTTCCTCTCTTAACAAATTTTCCTCTTCACCTAGATGCTCTTCTTCTTTCCTGCATACAATAGGCCCTCCTTGAAAAAGGGAGATGGTTGGAGGGAAAGGGTTCCATTTGGTGTCATATGATTATAGGGAATTATGGATTTCTATTTAATTGGATTTAGTAATTAAAATAAATTAATAAGTCTTTGATATTTGGAAATAATAGTTTCATTTGAGAATGATTTGAAAGGAGGGCAAGAAACTTGTGTTAGGGATGCTTCATTCTTCTCTTTCCATTCAACAACCAACCTCTCACATTATGATATTCCTTGATCTTCATGAAAAATTTCAACATGATTATTATATGAGGGGCTTAATAAACTTTTAATATTTATTGATTTGGCTTCTACAACTTTATCCATATCTTGATTTTGGATTGGCATGGGAGGATTATATGAAAAACTTGGAAACTTCCTTGATTGAGGGACTTGGGGAAGAATGGGGAAAGTATGCACAATAATACACTCTTTCATAGGATTATGAGTCTTAAAACTTGTAATTTTGAATTAATAATATTTTATTGAATGCTCCAAGGGTTGTATTTCTTCTTATTTCCAACTTGGGATTTTTTATTCAATTCTTTGTGTTCTTATGGGCAATTGTTACATTTGTTTTATTGTATCCTCATTTTATCTCTTAAATAATTATATCTGTTTATTAAATATAGGATTTATATTCAATATTTTGTTGATTCCTATTTTATTCCCCTTCCCTATCAATTTCCATACATTATCTCTCAAAGTCAAAATTTATCTCTTACACACTTTTTTCAGACTGATTGGAAAGAACATGATTTTTCCAAGGCTAATTGGAAACATGATTAGGGGTGGGATGGTTATAAATATCATGATAATACTGATATATTTATATTTTATGCCTAATTGATGTGAATCCATATATATTTTTGGCTTGATATGAAGGATATGAAAGTATAAGAGATGCATTTTACCAAAATGGAGGACTGAAATACATAGCAATTGATGGTCTTTAGGAACGTAGACAATTTAAATCAGATGTATATAACTTGGAGTCACTATATATTTATTAATTGATTAATGTGTTTACTAAAAATTTATAAAATCCATTATCACCAATATTTATCAATCCTTTGAGCTATTGTTCCATTGGGCATGCCAAAAACCATTATCACTCAAAAGTGTACCCTTCTAAGAATGTGTGTTTGTTCTCACTCCTATTGAAAAAATGGAATATATCTAAGGTATGGGTGACCTTATTTTTTATATAATATATATTAATGGTTTTTAACCTTTGGTAAACTCACTTAATTCTCTCTAAACCCTCTAATTTATTGATTTCCTGACTAGAAAAATGGTAAAAGGAACAATACTAAAGTTAAAATTGAACATATTATTGAAACTTTGAGGTGATGCACCAATATAAAAGTAAATTATTCCTATATTTGACACAATTTATAATATAAATAACTTTCACACATTAAATTCATCTCTATATAATGACTCTTACATCAGAATTTCATACAAATGCTTGACTAACACTCACACTAGCATGAAAGGATTAAATAATGGTTGTATTAAATTGAAAATTAGCTAAAAATCAGACTTAGAAAATTGATATGACCTAAAAGAGTTCTTATTTTTTGCATAAAGATGAAACATTTAGACATAAAAAAGATAAATAATCATTCACTAAGTTACATAAATGAACACAAGACACACACTTCATAAACGACTCAAAAATAGAGGAAAAAATAGCTTCTTATTGCTTCAAAGGTGATGTAGTGCAAAAAATTATATATATATATATATATATATATATATATATATATATATATATATATATATATATATATATATATGATAATATTCTCTCTAAAATTCAAAAGACAAATAGAAAATGAAGACATGAAAGAGGAGACAAACAACTTCAAACTCAGTATGAGGCCTCATGCTTACTCAACTTCACTCCTACTTCCACTAAAAATTTAACTCAAACACTAACTTAATCTTAAAATTATAAATTATTACATATCATATCTTGAGTTTTAACATTGTTTTCTTGGAGTATGGTGTGGGAGGAGAGAGAATCTTTTTTAATGTTGTTGAAAAGTCAAAGGTCTCATGCATACATTGATGATATTCAATATTGAAGAGTTATTGAACATATTAAATTAATTCCTTGTGAAATTCACCTAAATAATTTTGATATTTCATGTATATTTAAGTTTTACATCAACTATCTCCCTTGTATCTTATAGTTTGACACCAATCATCTTACTTGCATCTTGCATGCATGTTTCTTCCTTTTGACTTTCCAAAATTGCTCCAAGGTGGCATAATAGAGGATATATTTCATGTTGATTTTTTAAGGAGTCATTTATATGAAAATATGGCCTCAAGTATTAATTTATACTTCAACTCAATTGATACATTCTTGCATATTTTGATATCCACCTTTCTAGGGCTCCTTCATGGCTTCTTGTAATTTTACATGAATTTTTCTAATATTAGATCCAACAGGGGAATATTAAGAGATAGTATTATTTATTAATTATTATTTTTAACTAATATTTAAACCTTCATTCCATTTTGAAAACAAAAACTTAACCATTTTTTGATTTCCAAATAGTAAAGAGAACATGTGTTTGACTAGGCAAGGTTCTTGAGGGTTTTAATGCATTGATTAACATCATAAATTGTTTTATTCCTCAAAGGTGAATATAAGTGGGAGATATTGGATGTTACATTTTTTTAATTATTCATGAAATATATCTACTAAGAGTTAATTTTATTATGACAATCATAACTCTCCATACTGATTCTTCCTGGATATGCCTATCTTATCCAACTTGACAAGCTTCTTGAATACACCATGAGAACCTAAAAATTAATTAATTTTAATTATTTTAATATATAATTAGTTTATATATTATTGTAACATCATTACCATGGTGTCACAAACCTTTATAAAAATGTTTAGATCCAAATTCCACATACAACTTTTTAAAATGCAATTTTGTGCTCTCTAGGGCTCAATAAACCCTAATTTAGATTTGGGTGTATAAAATGAGTTATAGTAATCATAAATAACTAATAATATTTTTATTATATATGTTAAAATCTTAAATAACTTTAAATTTTTGAAAATCTTGAAAAATCTTCACCAAACTCTTAAACAAAAATTCACAAAAAAGTGTCTACTTGTTGCCTAGAGATGTTTTTCTTTGGTATGAGTTTATTTTGTATTGGTTTTAATTTTATAAACATGGATTAATAATTTTAAATTAATACAAACTATATTCAATCATTTTTTCTTGGAATGATATGAAATACTCATTTCTAACTCTATTTGTGAACAAATTTAATCAAAACCCAGATTTCCTTCATGAATAGACCTATGTTTTGACATTTTAACTCTCCTCGAGTAAATTAATGATATTAAAAAAATTTATAGCATTAAATTAAATCAAAATATACTTCCATTTCAAATTTAAATAAATTTCATTTAGTAAATCTCAAAGTATGTACTACCAAGGAAGGGGAAAGAGTAGGATTGAGAGAAATAAAATAAAAAGAACTAAAAGATGAATGTTTAACAAAAGATATAATTTGAGTGTTAGAAATTAAATTAGATGCATCCTAACCTAATTTATATCCATGTAGTGTTACTTTTCCTTTGGGGTCTTGGAATTTCAAAACCTTGGCTCTTTATAGCTCCTTATCCTCATATGTAGACTCACCTCCTAGTGAATATTGCTCTCTTAAGGGTCATTTTGTAGATATTTATTCAATATTTGGAATCTTTAGAGGGATGTGAGATATTTATTTTATCTTTTAAAAAATAGTAAATTTCTCAGCTTTAGGGTAAGCCTCTTGAGTGGGTATGGTTTAAAATTCCACACTTGTAGTCTCTTGGGTCGATGCAACAATAAGATGGACATGGCCTTCTGAGTATGAAGATTCAAGTCAAATTAGATCATCTTGATATCCCTCGAGTAAAGCTTCATCCAACCCAAGAAATTTATTTACAGTTTTCAATTCCATAAGGAATGTTTCTGAAGGCTCCCCATACTCCAATTATGTTTAAAAAGGTTTGTTAATCTAAAAATCATAGGTTACCCATCCATATGTGGGTTGGATTTTGATGTGTGAATCCAAAATTTAAATGGAGGGATCCCCTTGAATTATTTTAAATATTACCTCACCCACACATGATTTTTATGCTCTCTATTTGATGCAGGCATCACTCTTGGCATTGAGAAATAAGAAATCATTATCATAAGGTTCATGTTGTTATGGAATACTAAGGCCTTAAATATTATTTTAGACTTTACCATGAGGGTCCCAATCCCTATGTGGTAGTGTGGATAGTGATTAATACTCTCTAAATCTAATAGGATCCCGTAAGTGTTTATGATTAACATAACACATTCTACCAATCATGAGGTGAGATCCATATAATTCACTCTTCTTATTCTTAGTCATATCTCTAGAAATTCCCTACCATAATTGGTAGGATATCTCCTACTTTACTAGTATATTTGGTACATGTTTTGGAAGATGTAGGGGTGAAACCTTATGTCCTATGACCATAATCATAGTGTACTCAAGATACAACTAGTAGTCCCGTATAACCATCAATGTGTCTATAATACTCTTAGATGATGTAGGTAGTTGGGATTTATGAATGTATCCAAAACCTAAGGGATCAAAAACCTAATGGTATACATCTTGTATAATGTGAGTGATGTCCCGGGTATAAGTTCATATGTGCATAAAAGAATATGAATCACATATATAGTTTTTAATGAAGTCTAAAGATGGGCTATAGATTGACCCATTATGTATATAAATTGTGCCCAAAAAAACATATAGAAAGTATGAAATCATATATAAATTCCCCCCTCATTTATTATTATCCTTTTGATGTACTTATTCCTATAGCTTATCACTAACTGCCTTACGTAGAGAAAATGTTAGCTCTAAATTCATTATAAGTCCATCAGTGTAACCCATTAAAGGTTAAGGAATTATATGATGGGGTAGTAATATATCCAATTTATGAAGGCCATCCTAATATAGATTCCCATTTGAAACTTAGTTATAGGCACCAGTTGATTTTCCTTTAGACTAATAGTCTCCCTAAAAATTATCCACTTTATCAATGTTTTTTAAATTGAGTTCTCCTTTTTCTATGTAACTATTATGTGCAAGTCATATGTAACATCCATGATAGGTAGGTACAAATTCCTATAGAATTAATCTCTTTAGATGCATGTTATGATGGTTTTGTGTTATAAGTCATGTAAGAATACTCCCCAAGTCATTTTGCTAGTGAAGAACAAGTCTCGTAGGATGCATATGCATGGCATAACCTCACGTTTGAATACTATAAAATGTATTTCATGTCATTTTAGAATGAAGAGGTCTAAAATTGATTGTCTTTGAGCTAGTGTTAAATTATCCTTGTGAGTGTGTGCATCCACCTAGTGAATCACATCTCATAACACTAAGTAATTGATATAGTCATCGTTGAACACTTTTAGATCAAATATCGTGTCTTTTTACTATATTGAATCCTTAATGGAGAATATTGATTGGGAAAGGGATCCTATAAATGTCTTGGATGAATATTACATAGTTAATTCATTAGGTTTACAAAGTTCTATCTCTTCAATTTAGTACATTGGATCTTATGGATGCACTTCTTGATCAAAACACATGTAGTTAGGACTTTAATGTAAGGAGGTGAGTGAGTTGAAAGATAGTTTGTGATCAATGAACATGGTTTTTTTTCCAATTGATTTATATATTTTTTGAATTAAATTCTATTTTGTGTGTCATTAATTTCTATAAACTTTCTTTGATTTTTCAATTCAAACTTTGCCACTTTATTTGGTCGTTATGCCAATAGGTACTATAGTTAATAGTCAAAATGCCACGTCATTGCTTTCTTATAAGTGTCATTATGTCACTCTTTTCACTTTATTTTACCTATGCCATAGAGGCTCTTAGTAGTCAAGAGTCATATGCTTCATTAAAATAATGTTCATAAAGTGAACAAAAGTTTTGAAGACTTTTTTCGAACACTTTTATCGAAGACCAAAACTACTAAAGGGAAAAGTTTAGCAAAACAAAGTGCAAAAAAAAAATTATTAACAATTTATCCAAAGACCAAATTTATCACGAGAACTTTTGTCAAAGAGTAAATTCTATGTATTATATTCCAAATAATTTTTTTGAATAATTTCATCGAATACCAAAATGTTGAAGACCAAATGTTCAGAAGACCAAAATTCTAAACATCGTATACATGGTAAATAAAGTTGTGAGGGCCAACCTATGAATATAAATTTCAAAAAAAAAACCTAAAAACAAAACCTTGAATAAAATTACTAAAGATATACTTTGCACAACAATTCATATAGGTGTAAAATGTTAAATACTGTTGAAGATAGACTTTTAAACAAATGTTTCAAAGACCTATTTTTTAAAAGAGTAAGAGTTCACAAATTGTGCATCTCCCAAAACTTGTAAATATGCAAAAAATTTAAAGAGTATTAATAGATTAGTCTAACTAAGTAGAAAATGTTTATATATGTTAGATGAATATCGATGTTAGGTAAAACATACAAATCTCTCTTCGAAGAATATTTTCTCAATAGGTCTAGACCTTCTTAGAACATAACGGGTCTCTATTCTAAAAAAATAATTGGTATATGTTGGTACAACACAACCTAATATTTCTTATCATGCACTTTTAGGAATTATTACTCCTTAAAATCTTAATGTTGTGGTTTTTCTAAGGAAACAAAATGTGACTATGTTAATTGAATCTGGGAATACACATAGCTTCATCAATAGTAAATTGGCTACCTTTTTTACTATTTCATTTACCTAGCTCTATAATTTAATGTCATTACTATATATGGTGGTATATTTAACTATTCTATAAGATGCCATATTGAAGTGTAGTGGCTCACCACTTTAGGCATTATTGAGATTAGTTTATATGAACTATTCATGAGGTTCCATTTAAATGGAAATGCCTTTGAACTATATGCATTATGATCAAAATCTATACAATTGGTTAGTTCCCATCAAATGATGAAGATTCATAGAAAAGGTATACATGTATTTGTGGCACGCTTGTTTTCCATAAGGATTAAACAAACCAAGGATTCTACACATAATGATTTATAAAGGGTGTTGGATGATCATTTTCTTATTTTTGGTGACATACTAAAAGGACATCTTCCAAATTATGCACATGATCATGCCATATAGCTCATTCCAGGAAGTGCACCACCCAACATTAGACCCTACTGGTATCCCTATACCTAGAAGAGTGAAATTAAAAAGATGTTAAATGAGATGTTAGAGAAGGATTCATTTCAAATAATCAAAATTAATATTCCTCCCTAGTGGTCATGGTGTGGATGAAGTATGATAGTTGGAGAATTGACCTAGACTATAAAGAACTCAAAAAGTATACCATCAAAAATAAGTTTCCTATTCTAGTTATTGATGATTTTTTAAATGAATTACATGGTGTTTCTTATTTTACCAAGTTAGACCTTCACTTTGGTTATCATCATATTTTTATCCACAATGAGGACATACCTAACAAAAACTTTCATAACTCATGAAGGCCATTATGAATTTATGGTCATACCTTTTGACCTCATAAGTGAACCATATACATTTTGGATTTTTATGAATACTATGTTTAGGCCAATTTTGAGAAAGTTTGTATTAATGTTTTTTTATGATATCCTCATCTACAAAAAAAATTAGAAAGACCATTTAAAGCATGTGGAATAAGTGCTTTCAATTATATAACAACATCAACTTTATGCCAAACCTTAAAAATATTATTTTGGTGTCCAATAGGTGGAGTAATTGGGTAATATTGTTTCACATGGAATTTATGTTGACCCTAAAAAAGTCTAGGCAACGACGGAGTGGTAAGTTCCGAAGGCCCTTAATAAACTTTGATGATTTTTAGGGCTAACTGATTACTATCATAGGATTTTATAAAATTATGGTAGTATTACGTCCCCACTCACCTCTTTTTTTAATAAAGACTCCTTCCATTGGACTAATTCAACTAATAATGAATTTGAACAGTTGAAAATGGATACATTCACAACTCCAATTTTGTCTACTCTTAATTTTTCAAAACCTTTTGTTGTGGAGTGTGACACATCAGGATATAGCATGGGGGCTATACTCATGAAATAATTAGATCACTAGAATTTTAAATTTTCTAATTGGAGGGAAAAAATAGGATCAAACCAATCTATGAGAAAGAGATGATGTCTAGTCTACATGTAGTGAAATAATGGAGACCTTATCTGATGGGTCATCATTTTTAGGTAAAGATTGATCATGATAGCTTCAAATATTTTTTAAAATAATGATTATGATCTGAAGAACCATAGAAATGGGTGACTAAAATGCTAGGATATGATTTTTAAATAGTGTATAAGAAAGGAAAAGAGAATGTGGTGGTATATTCCCTCTCCTGATGAGATGAATCAGTTGAGGTATTGTTATATTCCATGACCATATGGTAGGCAGATTGTCTAGAGGAAGTAATATATGAATGGGATAATGATATTACTCCAAATATTTGATTAAAAATATTTAGTAATGTTCTAAAGGATCTAAAAAAATTACATGTAAGGGGAACACACTATGGTATAAATGTATATTATACCTCTGTAAGCATTCTCTCTTAAAACGTAAAATTCTAATGGAAATTCATGCCTCTCCACTTGAAAGTCATTATAGAATTTTTTAGAATATCATAGAATCAATAAAGGTTTTATTTTTGGAAGGAATTAAGGGGGATGTCTAGAAACGTGTCGCTAAATACATGGTATGTCATTAAAATAAATGTGAAACCATTAAGACCCTAAGTTTTTTACAACCTTTATCTATCCCTAACCAATGTTAGGAGACAATTTCCATGGATTTGATTATGATTTTTCCATGGTCTGAGGTTGAAAATGTTATCATGGTATATGCTCATTTTTGTTCTTTATCAAAACCATTTTTTCTAATATAGTAGCTTTTCCTTTTCTCAATATATTTTAGAGATTGCATGGTACTCTAAAGATCATTTTAAGTGACCAAGATCCCATATTTATGAGTAATTTTTGGACTAAATTATTTACATATGTAGAAACCCATTTATCTTATAACTCATCTTATCATCCTATATATGATGGAAAAATATATTTAGTCAAGAAATGTATAGAATGATATGTTGATTTTTTTGTTTCTAACAAACAAGACAAATGGGTTTATTGGTTGCCACTTGATGAATGGTGATATAAAACTTATTTTTATACTTCTCCAAAGATGTATCCCTTTATGGAATTTAATGGGTATAACCCCCATACATCACTTCATCTTTGATAGTGTATCCTAAGTTTTGAAATATCAAGTAACAAATTCACCATAAATATGAGGTGTTAGTCAATTTGTAAGAGAATTTAGAAATGACACAAAATAGAATGAAGTAACAAGTGGGTTAACACTACAGTGAGAAACATTTTTTCATAGGTTATTGGGTCATTTCTAATTTTAAACAATATAATTAGATGCATTTGAAGTAATATAAAAATGAAAATAACATGTCACCTAAGTATTATGGCCCTTATCAAATCTTGTAAAAAAATGGTAGTGTGGCTTAAAAACTAGAATTTCCTCCATCCATTCACATACATCTAGTATTCTATGTATCTTGCCTAAAAAAGGTAATTGGACATAGATTTTTCCCCTAAACTAATTTACCTTAATTAGAGGAATAATTTGATTAATTATATATTCTAAAGATATCCTTCACACATGCACTAAGATATTGCAGACTAGAACCCTTAAGGAGTATTTGATCAAATGGAAGAACATGCATTCTAAAAATGTAACATGGGAGGATGAAGTTTTCCCATAATAACATCTTGGTTTTATTTAACATTGATGACAATGTCATTTTTAAGGGAAGGGTCATGGTACACCCTAAACCTATAGTGTGTCTACAGATATGTATGGTCGACTTATGGCTTACACACTTTCATATTATCTTGTTACATTTCTCTATGTTCTTAGTATGGTTGGCCTATGGAATAACCTTAGATAATTAGAGTAAATATAATAAGTAGTGGTTAGTATTTTATCATCATATTATTAATTTTATTATTATTATATTATTTTGGAGGTTGCCCCCTAAAATTGGATCAATCACAATATTCAAATATTATGCTTTTTTGGTAATTATTTTTTGTGGACTGTTTATTTTTCTCTTAATTCTATGACATATAATTATATTTTTATTAATCATCTAAATAATTGTATTACATTATTTACCTTAGATAGTTCAAATATGATGTGAGTCTGAGATATGCTTAAGATAGGTGGGTGGATGGGTGAATCCAACCTAAGGTGATCATGATCAAAATAAAATCAAAAAGGAGGGAAGCATAGGGAAGAAAAGAAGGTTTTTGAGTCAACTATAGATGAAACCCTTCCAAAATAGATAGTATACTATGAGTTTGACAAGTGGTAGGGAACTAATGCTTGTTGCAAGTTACTATTAACACACAAAGAGACAAACACAATTAGGAGTCTAAGGGAACCAAATATGATAAAATGTAGTTCTCATAATAAAATATTTATATGAATTAATGATAGAATCTGAACATATTCAAATGGATATTATGGTTATTTAAACACAAAATCATCCAAATTAGATATTTCACAATATGAATAAATGTATTAAAATAGTTTTACACAACATAAAGACTAAAATACTATAATAATGGAAGTTCTTTAATGAATTATAGGTTTAAATAACAATGAAGAATGCACATCAAGACAAACTTTAAAAATAGTCTTCAAAATTTCTTATTCACCTTGATAACCAAAATTATCCTCCCTTTGTAATTAGGAAAATACAAGTAAAAATATCTTGGGTAGGGGTTGTCTCACCCTCCAAGAAAAGTATAATTTTACAATCCCATTGTAAACTCAAATGTTACAATCCATGCAAAATATGCATGCATAAGATATTTATTAAATTGGCCAAAATTACATACTCTCAATATATATATATATATATATATATATATATATATATATATATATATATATATATATATATATATATATATATATATATATATATGCCAAAATAGAATAGATACCCAAGTTTCATTACACTAAAATACATGGGTGTGTGTGTGTGTGTGTGTGTGTGTGTGTGTGTGTGTGTGTGTGTGTGTGTGCATGTATTTTAGTGTAACGAAACTTGGGTATCTATTCTATTTTGGCATATATATATATATATATGGTGTTGAATTTTCACTATTGGAGGAGTAGATCAACTAAAACTTGATGTAGTAGAAAAAACATATGTTTTGTATCTAAATATTTCACCAAAGTAGGTGTAATAGTAAAATGCACCATGTTATAGGAGGAAATAAGAGTGTGCTCTAGGTTGTAGTAACAACATACTCAATAGCTATGATATATTCATATGAAGCATATGTAGTTTTGAAATCATCATTGATGATACTAAATTTTAGCATAGATGGCTTAAATATTCATGTGATTTCATCCATCAAACTTATACACTCAACTTTTGAAGCTTTAAATTTAGCCCTAAGGTCCTTTGCCTTTGTCACCTTGTCTTTTGCAAATTTGATCAGATGCAAAAAATATTCAATAGTCTTATACACCATCCCTTCCAGTTTAATATTAAATTTATCCTTTAATACATTAATTAGTCCCTAAAAATTGGGATATTCACCAATTTACCTATAGGGGTAATCACACCTATGGTCCTCATATTTCTTATTATTTATATAACTTCTCTTTCTTATGTTACAAACTAGATTACCAAAGTCTTTATTTATTTATACCAATTAAAGGTACTGTCTCTTTTAGAAATCACATAATTTAAAGCCCATACAACTTATTGGGTGGTCATTATATTCAAATCATTGTAAGAATTGTTTCTCATACAAGATACCAAAAAAATCAGCATATTTTTTAATTATTTCAAATAGTTCTAAAAATTTAATACCTTTCCCCATTGAGTCTAGGACTCACCTCTATAAGTCATAATTATATTAATAATATTATAGATTTTATTAGATGTGATACAAACATTATATACTATTTCCCTTAGATCTTAAACATTCTATTTTTGTAGAAGCCTATTTTTAGCCTGATCTTAACTATTATACACTTCCTTCATGGCTTTTCTTGGTGAATCCACACAAAAAAAAAGAAAAAAAAAACATTCCTCATATTCATCAAGGTCATTGGGGTTGTTTTTATGATTCTTTGATAAGTGAAATAATTTATCCCTTTTCTCCATTATTATTTCCTCCCCTCCCATGTCTACTACATTTATCTTCCTTGCCCTCTGATTAGTCCCATATTATTTTTAAAAAATGTGTACCTACTATTTCACTTCTATGAGGACCAATCATGTTATTATTTTATTAAACTCTTTATAATATCTGACCTAATAAGGGATAATGAATTATCCTTATTCTTTGGAATGAGTTGTATTTATATAGGTAAAAGGTGGAATCGATCCAAGTGGAAGCATTGAGGTAATTACTTGAATAAGAAACTAAATAAGTGGATGACCAACCCTTATCCATGATGATATATCCTTATAAGGTTTAGTTTCTATTGTAGATACCTAAATTTGGCCACCAATGGCTTCATATCTGACATTAGACCAATTCTTGCCAATAATTGAATACCTAGCCCAAGAATTTATATGAGTCTTGAATTTGGCTTCATAACCTTGGATAAAATAAATTTGGCTTATTAAATAAATTAAACAAGGTAAATACACACATTGAATTAATCAAACTCAAACAAATGACCAGATGCCTAAAAATAATTAATTAACTTGCACACCCTAATCAAAATCAATTAGAAAGTTAAATCAATTTCAAATATTAATTGAGTTCACCCATGAGCTAATAAATCAATCAAATCAATTAATAAAAAGGAAATTAAAGAGGATCTTACCTTTTTGAGTTGTCATTTTCAGAAAATATCTAAAAGAATATCCTAGGAATATGCCAAACTCAACCATGGTTGTGAGTTGTCAGTTTTGGAAAGAATATCTTAGGATTATGAAAAACTCAACTAAAGTTTATAAACTCAACCATGGTCAGATTTAACCCATTATAAATGATTTTAAATCCTATAAAAACAAGCCTAGAGATCTTTGTTTTATGAGCTCAATCAAAGTAAAGTTATAATGTAGGAATAGATTCATGAATCTAACAGCTTAGTGTTATAATGTTGAAATTAAGCCAAGCCATAAATCAAGACAAGAATTCAATAATGGTTCATAGAGGAGATGATGTTAGCCATATGTCATTGATGAAGACTTTTTATGAATTATCTGAGTAAGCCACAGGAAGAAATTATTTGGATCTCTCAAAGAAGGTAAAGATTATTGTTCTTTGCATTTTATTTAGGTTTTCAATTATTGTTTATTCATTAAGCTCCCCCTAATATCTAGGCTTAGAGATGTTAGTATGTTAGTGTGTTGATTTCATGGTTTTATGGATTAATGCTTGATATAACCTCCTCTCTTTGTTAAATTCATTGATCATAAATGGCACGTCTGATGGGAATATCTACATG
This sequence comes from Torreya grandis, assembly GCA_037957365.1. Classification (NCBI taxonomy): domain Eukaryota; kingdom Viridiplantae; phylum Streptophyta; class Pinopsida; order Cupressales; family Taxaceae; genus Torreya; species Torreya grandis. The sequence goes on from JARHVA010005582.1 coordinate 259,472, forward strand.
ATTGCACAACCCACAAATTTATTTATATTCATAGTTTTAATTCTTTTTTTGTTTTTCTTTCTTTGTGTTACATTTTGAGTCACCCTTATTCAATTTTTTGTGAATTTTTCCAAAAAATAAGTTCACCCACCTATTGTTTCCTATGTGTGAAATCTATTTAAGAATTGAACCTTTGAACTTGAACCTTTCTCAAAGTTCAACAAGTTCAATGGTTCAATGGTTCAATATGTTCAATACTTATCAAAAGTGATTTTTTTTCCCTTTGTGTATTTTAATTATGACTTTGAACCTTCCAATTGAACTTGAACCCTTTTTTAGAGTTTAAAAGTTCAACAATTCAAAAGTTCACGAGTTTAAGAATTTAATACTTAATGTTTTATAAAGAGTCATGCTCACTCAATTCCCTTATATAAATTAATACATTGCTTAAACCTACATAGAAAAGTTTAATGGTTCAATGTTTCTCAAAATGCACTATTTCTTTGTATTTTAATTATTTCTTTAAACCTTACGTTTGAACATGAACCTTTCTCAGAGTTCAAAACTTCAACGCTTCAATGTCTTAAAGTTCAAAGAGTTCAACGGTTCTAAGTTTCAAAGTCTAAAGTTTTTGGAAAGATCATGTGACTATTGGTCGGTATGTGTGGATCATTTCATATCATTGGACCCTAAAGTTGAACCATATTTTCAAATTTTCAATGGTTCAATGACTATACTCTCATCTCACCCTGAATCTTTCTCTAAGTTAAAATTAGCGAGAGATTTAAAGGAGATTATATTTGAAAACTCATTATAAAAAAAATTTTGAATTTTCATGAGGTTACAGATAATCATTATTCATCAAAATCGCACGTAAAATATGTTTGCCATTAATGCATATGTCAGAGTGTGTGTCTTATCAAGCATGTTTAGCATGTATTGTCCTAATTTAATCATTTGATATGGTTAATAGCTACATCGAGAGAAAATAATTCAAATTCAACAAACAAGCATATTGGGTGACACAAGGGAGAACATCACAGGTGGTATAAGATATTTGATAGCCTAAATTCACAGTGATTTTACATAAATTTAAGTTGAGTTCACTCTTATTGTAATCTATTTCCTTTACTTGGTTGGAAAGAAGGATCCTTTTGAGTTTTCAACATTATTTAAAAATTCAAAACTTTCTCTTTTTGTTATATTCTCTGACCTATAGCCATGAAATCTACTTGTCTTGATTATGAGGATGGCCCTAGTCTCATATGTTTTGTGTCTAAAATTGGAGACACCTCTCTGATCCAATATGATTTTGAAGATTTTACTGAAAGGGCTAGAAATCATCTATCAAATCCTATGCTGCAAAAAATAGTAGAAAGTGGCCTAGTTGAAGCTACGGCCTTTCCCATGGCTATACAATGCCCTAAATTTGTCCTTGAATGGATGAATAGATATGAACCTAAAAATAGGTACATTAAGACTATAGATGGTAATGTTCTACTACATATCAATAGACAAACCCTAATGTATGTGATGAGAATCCATCTTAATGAACCATACTCTGACCTTAGTATTAATTCTTCCTATGTTTACTTTTCAATAAAGAAAACAATTTACAAGAGTGTGATTGCTAAGAATTGGTTCTTGAAATTCCAAAAATGAGGTTCAAGATTGACTAGGCCATTAAAAAAAACTCATATGATTCTAGAAGTACAAGATATCATTTTATTACTACACAGATTGAAAGGCAATGCTCATGCATATTATTGGGAAGACTATATGTACTTCTTCATACAGGTGATCCTCCAAAGAGAACAATATCTGGAATGGGAAAAAATTGTAGTTAAATGTTTGCATCATGGTTTAAGTAATTATTTGGGAAATAGAGAATTTTATGTCTTCGTACCTCCTCTATTGCCTGGATTCTATGAGACAATGGGTAGGGTTACTTCATGCACCCTTTGCTAAAGACAGTAAAATTTATGATTATTACTCATAGTTACAAATGCATAATTGATATGAGGATTAAATGAGGGTCAATGATGTTTTTATTGGGAAAATGACTTTTGAATTGTCAAATAACATTAATAAGAGGTTATCTAATGAAGCTATGTAGTTAATTAATATTTATGGTAGTTTCTTCATTTAATTTTCTAAGTTCACTTATATTAGAGTTGGGGGTTTTGATGGTGAACCCTTGAGGTTACCCAAGTATGTTTTTGATCGATTTGTGCTAATAAAAGTCTGCAAGCAATTAGCACATGTAGATAAAAAATTCCCAATGAATAATGAATATGGTAGATATTTTCCTATTGAACTTGGATGTTATTCATGCAAAAAAACATATGATGCTTTGAATTTAGAATTGGATCTTAAGAAATTCAATTTTGAATACTTCATAGCCAGACCACAATTTGACAGTAAAGGTTTTGCCAGAGATAACTTGGATCTTGGAATAGGATTTTCACATATTCCTTAATTAGAGGATTATTAGGAGGATTTTTTAGATGAATTTGAAGTCAGAAGAAGACTATGGTCCAAGTTTTCCTTAGGGAAAATAATTACCCTTAAATTAAACATGGACATTTCTAGAATTATTGACAATGATGAAAAGGTGACTGATCCACAATTTAACCAAATAAAATAATCACATATTCCAAAAATTGACTAGGAAAAAGTGAGGAAGATAAAATTGATGTCAAGACCCTTCTAGTAATAATGAGAACTAAAAAATGGCTGAGAGATCAAAAATTGGGAGGAGCTCAAAACATAGTCTCCCAATAATGTACAACAATAATTGAATCTCCATTCCCAATAAGCTCATCTAATTAGCCTATTGTTATCTATGATGTAGGTACTTCCAAGTTAAAAACTAGGAGGGACCCTGTCATCAAAGAATTTGAGAAGGCCCTTGTAACTACCCTGCCTCCTCATGCCACAAAGTCAAGGACTCAAAGCAAGAAGAAGAAACAAATTTTTGAAAAAGTGATTGTGGATTTGAATTTTGAAGAGGATTCAGGAGAAGTCAAAGGTGATAAGGAATCTAATTCACCAATGGTGGAAGAGGTTAGTACAAATCAATAGACATTAATTCCTTCTGATTCTACCAAATTGATGATTGCTTCAATTGTACCTTTTGATCAACATTATCCTGATAGAGAAGCCTCAGATTCTACACCTAAATGGCTGGAAAGTTTAATTAGTCATAAAAGGAAAGTAGGTCCATTATCTTTACCCTTGGAAGATATGGTAATCAAGTGTTTATGGAAAGCTCCTAAATCTAAAAATGTAAAAACAACATCCATAGTAGACATTGACCTAAAAATAGGGAACTAGAATGCAGAGATAGCCCACCCAAGAACCAATGAAGAAATTCAAGATCCTAAAGTTCATGATTTTATAGTTGAAAAAGTAGACCTTGGGACTACATCACGTGTCACTAATGTGTATCATCTAGAAGCATCTACTAAAAGGATAGTCAATAGAACTTAGAAGGATGAAAAGGATAAAAGAGAGTTAAAATAGACTATGCAGTTAATGGGAGAGTATATTGATGCCATTCATAGTCCAGATCCCCAACCAATTTCCCAAATGCCCATGTCTTTTGATCCAAATTCTCCTATCAATCAAAGGATGCTAGATCAGATACATAGAGGCAAAATGATTACCAGAGTATTTGATAGTTGGTTGGATGGCATCATCCTAAAAGGTACATAATACATTCATAAATTAAAGAATGTATATGATCTGACCATAATCACTGTTGAATATTTGAAGACTTAAAATGCTTTGTGGATAAAAGTGCAAAAATATGGGATAACAAAGTTTTTGTCAGAAAATAACTTGACAAGACTGGATGAAGATATATTATATACAAGTAAGAAAAATGTTGAATGGAGAAATTTAGTATCTAGAAAAGGATGATTGGAAATCACAAAAATGATCAAAGAAATAACTAAATTCATTTAGTCATTACAGCATGATCTACAAAACATTGATATCAATTACATAAAATATGATGGAAAACTAAATAAGGACATCAATGCTATGATTCAGTCCTTTAGGGAAAAGATTAACCTCATTAAAGAAAGTGACAACTTATCAACTAAAAAATTCTCTTATATTTCAAAGGTAGAGTCACTTATTTGTTGATGTATGGACACACTCCCGGAGCACACAAAAAAGATGGGAAAAATTTAGAGGGAAGAAAACATTTCAAAAGCAAGGATAAAACATGTCAACATTCCCAATCTTTCAAAAATTTAAGAGTTCGTTACAGCATTTTAGGAATGGAAAGCTCAACGTGTCTACCCCATTTAACACAACAAATCTGGAGATCCTAGTTCATCACTTCAACAATGATTTTCCTTACATAGTCTCTTTTATTCAGTTATTTAGTTACTTTTCTATTTGATACTTGATCTTTATTGAATTTGTAAAAACTAAATCTTGTATGGGTCAGAGTTACTTTAACTCTGGTTTAGTTTAAAATATGGATGAGTTAAAGCAATGATATATATTTTTGGTTGTAAAAAGATGGGGATATATAGAAAAGATACGAAAAGAAGGAGTTGTAGAAGTAGACCATTGTTTTTACAAATATATGTGATGTTTATCTGAAACATTTTTCATCTTTGAATGAAATTGAGAATTAATTATTGAGTACTTAGATTTGTGAGTTTGAGTATTTGAAAGTGAGGTTTTCTATGTGAAATCTTCCTTCATATATTAATTACTTTTCCATTAGACAATTTGTTATGTGTGTTTTATTATTTACTGGTTCAGCATATATATGTTTATCTATTAAAGCATTATTAAAAATAGAATCTATGTATTCTGTTACCTATTATTATTATAAAATCTCATATACATAACATAATGATGTAAGGATATTATTTTGCCTTTAAACACTTTCTAGTTAAAAGTGTATCTAAATATTTAAATTCATTGAAAATCTTAAAGGGAGTTGTACATTAATTTAGAGGGGAAGTAATCTTGATAGTTCACCCATTTATTGTTTAACTTATTTGTTCTTGAGAGAAGGGTATGGAGTTAAAATAAAATATGTTTATATAAAGACAAATCTATTAGCCAATAGTTTTTTGGCGACTCTAATGGGGGACAAAATTGATTTGGTTGCCTTAATATGAGGCAACAATGGTGCTTACTCATGAAAATATAATTCTTATTTTAAAACCTAATCTTAGTTTTCATGATGAACAAGAAGATATAATTAGTTAGTTAAATACTCTTGCTTGGTGTTCTCATCTGAATATTGATGATTATAGATTAGCAAGTAGAATACTAGAAAAAGAAGAAAAATTTTCTAATAATATAAGATTGATGCTACTCAGGCAAAGAAGAAGACAAGAAAAAAATGCAACAAGGAATTGAACCCCCGAAAGTGTGAAAATATTAAGAGCAAAATCAAATTTAATAATTATTATATGATAAGCTAGATTCTAGAAGGTACACAAGGTCTTTGAGAAGATAAGGAATTGATGATTCTACTTTTTAAACATTGCAAAGCCTAAATTTTCCTTATATTTCCACCTGTGTTAGAAAACCTAGAAGTAGACCTCCTAGTCCTCCAAAACCCTCTACATACTCTATCTTTCAAGCCATAACTCTTTTTGGTACTATCTTTCCTTCTACCATAAGTTTTCTTCCAATGGCACAACCTTGGGGTGCAGCCATAGGACCCCTAAATTTAGGGGCCAACCTGAATCCTTTACCTAAAAATGCAAGGGAAAATTTACCCAAATTTAATGGAGATGGATGAAAATCACCAAAGGAACATATGAGTGCCTTTGTAGTGGCATGTGGTCTGTTAGGTGTGCAACATCAAGATGTATCCATAAGGCTTTTTGTACAAACTCTAACTGATATTGCAGTATAATGGTTTTATCATCTAACTAAATATTCAATCACAAGTTGGAATGATATGAAAACTATGTTTGAAAATAGGTTCAAAAGTGTAGAAGATGAACATTCCCTTCTTGCTCAGTTGTCTTAGCTCAAGAAGGATATACATGAACCCATGAGGAAATTTATAGCCAAATTCAATAAAATTGTGCACAAGATTCCTACTGCTAAAAGACTAAATGATAAGAACCAGAAATGTTTCTTTATTAAATCTATGCCTCTTGATATAAGTTTTCATCTTAGAAGAAGTATAATTGTCAATTTAACAGATGCAAAATCATTGGCAGTTGAGTTAGAGGATGGTCTTATTATAGCTGGAAAATGGGAGAAAGAAGTTTACGTATCTAATGCTAATCTTTCATCCTCTACAGACCTTATAGTTCAAAAATTATTAGATGATATGATTGATATTAAAAGATAATTACCAAAAGCTAGGACTTCATTCCAACAACCATATCAAGATATTGGTAGGAGAAATAAACAAGTAAATGTTGGTAAGACATTACCACTTTCATCAACATTACCAAGATTGGCTATTGAAGTTCCTCCTGGAAGAAATAACATGTGTATTTTTCATTTGACTACTGATCATGATGGAAATTCTTTCCTTGAGATGCTTAGATTTAATCAAATGACTGCTACTCAAGATGTCTTAGGGGAAATTACTGAAGAAGAAAGGAGCTCTGAGAGACATGGTGACTCTGAAATACACTTCCTTGAATATGATTCAGATTAAGAAAGAGGAGGTGAAATATTGGTTACTCTTGAAGATCTTTCATGTGTTGTACTTACTAGAAGTTAAAAGAATATAAGATTTTCTAATACTCAAGAAGTGTCTGTTAAAGGTAAGGAACCTTTTACTAGAACTTTTGATGCTTTTACACAAAAAAACAAATTGTTATACAAAAATGATTGTGAGACTTATTTTGATATTTTAGAATTTTGTAAGTCTACAAAAATTCAAATATTCCCTGCTGAATACCTCAGGTTGAAACCCAAAGAACTTGATAAATTGGTTAAATATGTCAAAAATGGTCCTACACAAGTTGAACCTAAAAGTCAGTTAAACATTAACACTAAGTCTCCTATTGCCCAATTATTTACTTCTCCACCTGAATCACCCATTCATACTTCTAGAATGACCCTCAATTCATCTGATGATATTCCTTATATGACTAATATGAAACCCAACCCATTTTATGTTTCCTTATTTATAAATGGTCATAAACTCAGTAATTATATCATAGACTTAGATGCTTTTGATAATATAATGCCTTCTTCTATAGCCAACGCATTAGGCTTAACCTTTACAAAAACATCTGGTAGATGTTATTCCATGGATGGTAAATAGATCTCTTTACTCAGATAAATTAAAGATGCATGAGTTTCTCTTATAGCCTATCCTGATAAAAAGGTGAATTGACTATCTTGGTAGCAAATATCCCCACTAGTTATGGGATGTTGTTGAGTAAGACTTTTTGCAAAGATTTGGGAGGGTAGATTAAATTGGATTGGTTAGAAGTTATAATTCTAGTGGGAAAGTAGAAAGTTAAATTGGAACTTGAACCTAAATGCAAGTTTACATTATATCCTTCTGATGATCCTAAGTCTCAGATTCTATTTGAAGAATGTGAATTTGGAAACTATTTTCTCTCCTATGAAGATTCAAAGGAAGAATCTATCCCAAAGTCTCTTCATTTAGATGATCTATGGACCATGGAATTTGATAGTAGTTTTGCTACCACTAGTTTAGGAGTAAGAGTTGTGTTGATCTCACATGAAGGTGAAAGTTTTCCTTAATCTTTCAAGCTAGAGTTTAAAAATATTAATAATACTGGAGAACATGAAGATTTATTACATGGGTTAAATGAAGCTAAAGGAAAGGGTATAAAAATACTCAAGGAAAAAGGAGATGTTGAATAAAATGTCAAACAAGTCAGAAGCATTTTCTTAGTTAAGAATGATAGATTAAGACATTACAGAAATAGAGATTGGGAAGAGATGGAATGTTTTGATGCCTTTTCTATTGAGGCAATTCCTAGAGACTAGAATACTCAATCAAATTCTCTCATAGTATTAGCTTGTCTTATTTTCCCACACCTTGATTTAGAAAAGGATTCATATAGAATAGAACTAATCTATCATCCTAATTTCTCAGATAATACTAAAAATTGGCAAGTTTTTGAGAATAATAAATAGATTAGAAATTTTTTCGAGAATGCTGATATGTTCTTGGGGACTTATTTTGAAGGTTCAAAAATAGAATGTAAAGAATTCACTCCTAATCTAGGGATCAATCTAAAAGATGATGTAATTAAATTAAAAGGAAACAAAATCCTAAAGGACTGGTCTCTCTAGAATATTTATTCACTAGACAAGATGAATATATTAAAGGCAAACTTGTCTAGAATGCTAACAAAATAGAAGATTATGGGAAAATCAACATTGGAAGTGAAATTGACCCTAAATGGATGTCCATTGGTAAGTGTTGTTCACTAGAGGATAAAAATAAATTAATTAATCTACTAAATAAATATAAAGATGTCTTTGCTTGGTGTTATGATGACATCAAAGATTTTAGACGTGGATAGTTTCAGCATCATATTCCTTTGAAAGCAAATGCAACTCCTTTTAGGTAGAACCTGAGAAATTATAACCCAAAAGTTACTGAAGCTATCTTTAAATAGATTGACAAGATGCTAAAGGTTATGATTATTTATCCAATTCATCTCTCCACTTGGGTGGTAAAAATTGTTCTAGTACACAAAAAGAATGGAGAAATAAGAATTTGTGTTGACGTTAGGAATTTGAATCAAGCCAGTTTAAAAGATAATTATCCCTTGCCTATGATAGATCACATCTTGTAAATTGTTTTTGGGTCAAAAATGATTTACATGTTAGATGGATTCTCAAGTTATAATCAAATAAGTGTGGCTGCAATTGACAAACATAAAATAGCTTTCACTACACCTCAAGAAACTTTTTCTTATAACTGTATTCCCTTCAGTCTAATTAATGCTGGTACAAATTTTCAATGGGTGATGGATTCATCCTTTAAAGATTTGTAAGATAGAATTATTTTTATCTATCTTGATGATTTGACTATTTTCTCTAGAAAAAGAGAAGATCATCTGAAGGATCTAGAGACCATCTTATAAAGATGCTTGAGTCATGGGATATCTCTTAATCCTAAGAACTCAGTTTTCTATGTTATAGAAGGGAAATTATTAGGACACCTAGTTTCAAAAGGTGGAATTAAAATTGACCTAGAAAGAGTTAAAGTAATACAATAGTTAAGTCTTCCATCAAATAGGACTAGAGTTAAGTCTTTCTTTGGTCAGATTAATTTTCTCAAAAGGTTCATTCTTGATTTTGCTGAAATTATGAAACATATTATGGGGATGATGAGAGAAAAACAAACATTCAAATGTAATAAAGTTTATAAAAAAGAATTTGAAGTTATTAAGGAAGTAATTGCACAAACACCTACTTTGGTAAATCCTAATTTCCAAAATTATTTTGTTATTTACTGATATGCTTCAGAACATACTATGTCTGGTATCTTGTTATAGAGAAATGAAGTAAATGTAGAAGCCCTAATAGCCTTTCTAAGTTTTCCTCTCAAGAAATATGAACTTAAATATTATTTGGCTGAGAAACAAGATTTTGCTGTAGTGAAGGTTGTTAAACAATTCATATATTATATACTTCATTCTCATTTAGTTTTATTTGATCCTAGTTCAGATATGAGAAGCATTCTAACTCAACAAGAGGTTGGGATGAAAAATAGAGAAACATGGGTTGCTAAAATTCAATAATATGATCTGGAGATTAAGCCAACCAAATTAGTTAGTGGTCGAGTTTTGTGCAAATTAATAGCTGGAAGTAAAGAAGAAGAAGAATAACTCCCTACTATCCTATTGGTGAGCTTACAAGATCCCTGGTTCCTAAATGTGGCACACTATCTTGCTTATGGAGACTATCCCAGTCATTTATCCCCAAAGGAGAAAAGGAATTTGAAGTTAAAATGAGCAAAATATGTGATATGGGGTGACGTCCTATACAAAAAGGGATTAGATGGAACCTTTCTGAGATGTGTAGATAAAGAACAACAATGCAAAATATTGAAAGTTTTTCATATTGAAGCCTATGGTGGACATTTCTCTTCATTAATCACAACTTTCAAAATCCTTAGAAACTGTTATTATTGGCTATGTATGTTCAAAGATACATATAAATGGGTAGCTAACTATGAAAAATGCAAATTGTTCTTAGGAAGACCATAACTTGCAACATTACCTCTAAGACCTGTCATTATTGAAGAACCTTTCAAATAGTGGGGATTAGACTTCATTGGTCCTCTTTCACCTACTTTGAGTGCTGGTCATACACGCATTCTAACAACAACTGATTATTTTAAGAAATGGTTTGAAGCAATCCCTGTGAAGAGAACTACTTTCGAAGTGGTATGTGATTTTCTCAAAGAAAATATACTAGTACATTTTGGTGTTCCAAAAAAGGTTGTGGTAGATAATGCTACCAATTTTTCTTCAATGGAGATTATTTCATTCTACGATGAACATAGTATCTCTCTTTCTCACTCATCAGATTATTACCCTCAAGGAAATGGACAAGCAGAGTCTAGTAATAAAAATTTTGATAGCCATCATGAAGAAATTGTTGAACGATAACCCCAAAGATTGGCATAATAAACTATATGAAGCACTTTGGGTTGATAGGGTAACCACAAAAAGAGCAATAGGAATGGCACCATTTGAGCTAGTTTATGGAATAGGAGCATAGCTATCATTACTTCTAGAATTATCTATAGCTAGATTTAAAAATGTTATTAAAGATCAGTACTTTCAAGACTCTTTAGAGAAAAGAGTTATGTATTTCTATGGGATAGAAGGAGAGAACATAAAGGAGTACATGGTAAATTTGATTCAATTTAGAAAGGACATTTCAAAATTCATTAGGTACTTGGTCCTAATTCTTTTAAATTGGAAAATCTGGATGGAGCTATTTTACCCCTATCCTATAATGTATAGGATCTCAAGTTGTACCAACTATGAAATAGGTATCCCCTATTTTTTACATAACCTTTTCTTTATCTTTTTGCATTTTGCATTTTCCTTTCCCATTTTTGGTTTGTCTTTCTCCTTTTCTTCCATTTCTATTTCTCGATCTACGTAACCAAAGTTTCTGAGTTATCAACAATTTAACATAAAATACAGTCCCCAGTCAGAGCCAATGTTACCTTTTGAGTCACCCTTATTCAAATTTTCATGAATTTTGCCAAAAAAGAAGTTCACCCACCTATCATAGCCTGTGTGTGAAATTTCTTTAAGAATTGAACCTTTGAACTTGAACCTTTCTCAAAGTTCAACAAGTTTAATGAGTTCAATGGTTCAATAGGTTTAATATTTGTCAAAAGTGAACTGTTTGTCCCTTTGTGTATTTTAATTATGACTTTGAACCTTCCAGTTTAACTTGAACCCTTTCTCAGAGTTTAAAAGTTAAACAGTTCAAAAGTTCACCAGTTTAAGAATTCAATACTTGATGTTTTTTAAAGAGTCATGTTCACTTAGTTCCCTTGTCTAAATTAATAAACCACTTGAACCTACATATCAAAGTTCAATGGTTCAATGTTTTTCAAAATGCACTATTCCTTTGTATTTCAATTATGTCTTTAAACCTTATGTTTGAACTTGAACCTTTCTCAGAGTTCAAAAGTGCAACAGTTTAATGTCTTAATGTTTGAAGAGTTCAATGGTTCTAAGTTTCAAAGTCCAAAATTTCTATAAATATCATGTGACTATTGGTTGATCTGTGTGGTTCATTTCATACCATTGAACCCCAAAGTTGAACCATATTTTGAAAAGTTCAATGGTTCAATGGTTCAATGACTATACTCTCATCTCACCCCGAGGCTTTCTCTAAGTTTAAATTGGCGGGAGATTTAGAAGATAATATATCCAAAAACTCATTATAAAGTGGAAAATTTTGAATTTTTATGAGGTTACAGATAATCTTTACTCATCAAAATCATGCATAAAATACACTTACCATTAATGCATATGTCAGAGTGCATGTCTTATCAAGCATGTTTAGCACATATTGTCTTGATTTAATCATTTGATCTAGTTAATATCTTCATCGAGAGAAAACAATTCAAATTTATCAAATAAGCATATTAAGAGATACAAAGGAGAACAACACAAGTGGTATAATATATTAGATTGCTTGAATTCATAGTGATTTCATATAAATTTGAGGTGAGTTTCACTCTTACTATAAGTTGGTTCCTTTACTTGGTTGGAAAGAAGGATCCTTTTGATTTTACAACATTATTTAAAAATTCAAAACTTTCTCTTTTTATTATATTCTCTAACCTGTAGCCATGAAATCCACTTTTCTTGATTATGAGCATGGCCCTACTCTCATATGTTCTCCACCTAGAATTGGGGACACCTCTCTAGTCCAATATGATTTGGAAGATTTTAAGGAAAGGGCTAGAAATCATCTATCAAATCTTATGATGTAAAAAATTGTAGAAAGTGGCCTGGTTGAAGCTACAGCCTTTCCCATGGCTATAGAATGCCCTGAATTAGTCTTTGAATGCATGAATAGATATGAACCTCAAAATAGGTGCATTGAGACTATAGATGGTAATGTTATACTACATATCAATAGACAAACCCTAATGTCTATGATGAGAATCCCTCCCAAGGAACCATACTCTGACCTTAATATTACTTCTTCCTATGGTTACTTTTTAATAGATAAAATAATTTACAAGAGCGTGATTGTTAGGAATTGGCTCTTGAAATTCCAAAAAGGAGGTTCAAGATTGCCTAGGCCATTAACAAGAAATAGTATGATTCCAGAAGTATAAGATATCATGGTATTACTACATAGACTAAAAGGCAATTCTGATGCATATTATTGGGTAGACTAGATGTACTTCTTCATACAAGTGATCCTCCAAGGAGAACAATATTTTTATTGGGAAAAAATTATAGTTGAATGTTTGCATCAGGGTTTAAGTAATTATTTGAGAAATAGAGAATTTTATATGTCTTCATACCTCCTATATTGCCTGGCTTCTATGAGACAATTGGTAGGGTTACTTCATCCACCCTTGGCTAAAGATAGTAAAATTTATGATTATTAATCAAAGTTACAAATGTATAATTGCTATAAGGATTATAAGAGGGTCAATGATTTTTTTATTGGGAAAATGACTTTTAAATTGTCAAATAACATTAATAAGAGGTTGTCTGATGAAGCTATGTATTTAATTTATATCTATGGTAGTTTCTTCATTCAATTTTCTAGGTTCACTTGTATTAGAGTTGGGGGTTTTGATGGTGAACCCTTGAGGTTACCCAGGTATGTTTTTGATCAATTTGTGCTAATAAAAATCTGTAGGCAATTAGCATATGTAGATAAAAAATTGCTAATGAAGAATAAATCTAGTATATCTTTTCTTATTGAACTTGGACATTATTCATGTAAAATAATATCTAATTCTTTGAATTTAGAATTGGATCTTAAGAAATTCAATTTTCAACACTTCACAACTAAACAATAATTTGATAGCAATGGTTTTGCTAGAGACAATTGGATCATGGAATAGGATTTTCACAAATTCCCCAATTAGAGGATTATTGGGAAGATTGTTTAGATGAATTTGAATGCAGAAGAATACTATGGTCCAGGTTTTCCCTAAGGTAGATAATTACCCTTATATTAAATATGGATATTTTTGGAATTGTTGATAATGATGAATAGGTGACTGATCCACAATTTGAGAAAATAAAACAATCACCTATTCTATAAATTGACTAGGAGAAAAGGGAGGAAGATAGAATTGAGGTCAAGACCCTTCCAATAACAAGGAAAACTAAAAAATGGTTTAGAGAGCAAAAACTAGGAGGAGCTCAAAACATAGTCTCCCAACAATGTACAACAATAATTTAATCAACATTCACAATAAGCTCATCTAACTAGCTTATGTTTATTTTTGATGCAGGTACTTCCAAGTCAAAAAATAGAAGGGACCCTATCATCAAAGAATTTGAGAAGGCACTTGTAACTACCCTGCCTCCTTGTGCCACTAGATCAAGGACTCAAAGCAAGAAGAAGAATCAAATTTCTAAAAAAGTGATTATGGATTTGAATTCTGAAGAGGATTCAAGAGAAGTGAAAGGTGATAAAGAATCTGATTCACCAATGGTGGAAATGGTTAGTGTAGATCAATAGATATTAATTCCTTCCAATTCTACTGAATTGATGATTATTTCAATTGTACCTTCTGATCAACTGAATCTTGATAGAAAATCCTTAGCTTCTACACCTAAATGGATGGAAAGTTTAATCAGTTATAAAAGGAAAGTAGTTCCATTTTATTTACCCTTAGAAGATATGGTAATCAAGTGTTTATAGAAATATCCTAAATCCAAAAAAGTAAAAAACAAGATCTAGAGTAGATGTTGACCCAAACACAGGGAACCAGAATGTAGAGATAGCTCGACCAAGAACTAATGAAGAAATTTAAGATCCTACAGTTCAAGATTTTATAGTTGAAAAAGTAGACCTTGGGACTACATCACATGCTATTGATGTGCATCATTTAGAAGCATCTACTAAAAGGATAGTTAATATAACTTGGAAGGATGAAAGGGATAAAAGAGAGTTAAAATAGACTATGTGGTCAATGGTAGAGTATATTGACACCATTTATAGCCTAGATCCATTACCAATTTCACAAATTCTCATGTCTTCTGATCTAAAATATCCTATCAATCAAAGGATGCTAGATCAAATACACAGAGGCAAAATGATTACCAGAGTATTTGATAGTTGGTTGGATGGCATCATCTCAAAAGGTACAAAATACATTCATAAATTGAAGAATGTATATGATCTGACCACAATCACTGTTGAATATTTGAAGACTCAGAATTCTTTGTGGATAAAAGAGGAAGGAAAATATATGAGCATGATGAATCAAATTGATGAAGTGAAAAAATATGGGATAACAAAGTTTTTGTTAGAAAATAACTTGACAGGACTAGATGAAGATATATTATATGAAATTAAGAAAAATGTTGAATGGAGAAATTTAGTATCTAGACAAGGATGATTGGAAATCACAAAAATGATCAAAAAAATAACTAAATTCATTCAGTCATTATAACATGATCTACAGAGCATTGATATGAATTAATTAAAAGATCATGGAAAACTAGAGAAGGAAATCAATAATGTGATTTAGTCCTTTAGGGAAAAGATTAACTTCATTAAAGAAAGTGACAACTTATCAACTAAAAACTTCTCTCATATTTCAAAGGTAGAGTCACTTCTTTGTCATTGTATTGACACACTCTCAGAGCACACAAAAAAGATGGGAAAACTTTATAGGGAAGAAAACATCTAGAAAGCAAGGATAAAACATGTTAGCATTCCCAATCTTTCAAAAATTCAAGAGTTCATTACAATATTTTAGGAATGGAAAGCTCAATGTGTCTACCCCATAGAACACAACAAATTTGGGGATCCTAATCCATCACTTCATCAATGATTTTCCTTACATAGTCTCTTTTATTCAGTTATTCAGTTACTTTTCTATTCAAAACTTGATCTTTATTGAATTTGTAAAAACTAAATCCCGTATGGGTCAGAGTTACTTTAAATCTGGTTTAGTTTAAAATATGGACGAGTTAAGGCAATGATATATATTTTTTGTTGTTAAAAGATGGGGATTTATAAAAATGACAAGAAAAGGAGTTATAAATTTTATAACTGGACCATTGTTTTTACAAATATACGTGATGTTTATTTGAAACATTTTTCATCTATGAATGAAAATGAGAATTAATTATTGAGTACTTAGATCTATGAGTTTGAGTATTTGAAAGTGAGGTTTTCTGCATGAAATATTCCTTCATATAGTAATTACTTTTCCATTAAACAATTTATTATGTGTGTTTTATCATTTACTTGTTCAACATATATACGTTTATCTATTTAATCATTATTGAAAATAGAATCTGTGTATTCTGTTACCTATTGTTGTTATAAAATCTTATATTCATAACATAATGATGTATGGATATTAGTCTACCTTTAAACACTTTCTGGTTAAAAGTGTATCTGAATATTCAAATTCATTGAATATCTGAAAGGGAGATGTACCTTAATTTAGAGGGCAACTAATATTGATAGTTCACCCATTTTTTGTTTAACTTATTTGTCCTTGAGAGTAGGGTATAGAGTTAAAATAAAATATCTTTATATAAGGACAAATTTGTTAGCCAACACTTTGCTAGAGTAAAAATGACCCATAAAGAACTAATAAATTTTTATTTACTTAATATTTTTTATAAATTTTTTATTAATATATATAAATATGTTTTTGATATTTTTTGAAAATTTCAAAAAAAAAACTTTATATTTTAGAATTTATAACTCTTTTAGTGACTCACTTTCTATTTTTTTATTTTCTAGTAAAAATTTAGTACAAAGCTAATAACTTTTTGTTATTCACTAGTTTCACCTAAATTTTCTCAAAGAGGTGCACCCTAGACCTATAAATAACTTTAATTTTTTTAATGATAAATCGATGTATATTTTAAAAGTTATGGCTAATCGACCGACTGCATGTTTTTATGATTTTTGTGTTTGATATTCTTCTTCTTTACCTTCTAACTTGTTTGCATGTTTCATAGGTTTATTTTATTTTTTTAAGTTTTTTTTTTGAGATTTTTGATAAACTTTACCTAACCTAACATGTTTATTTTTTAATTTTTTGCCTTCACATCGACAAATTTTACCCTTCAAAGTTGCTTGTCTCATTTGATAAATACAATTCAAGGCTAAACAAAGTTATGACTTTTCTTTGTAGGACCTATTTGAAGAAGACCATTTCAATCTAAATTAGTCTTTTCACACTTCATTTATATGTCTAAAATTAACTATGAATCTTTAATTTGTATGTTTAAATAAAAATTTTAGGGTGTTTTATTGGTTGAGTTTTTGTGATTTCTTTCAAAGGTCTCAACTTAAAGCCAAGGGGCTAAAATAACACCACCACACATTTTTTTAGTGATATCAAATTTAATACACTTAAATTTTTTTAAAATTTATTTTCATTATTTTTTTAATCTAATATTTTTAAAGTAAATAGGGATTTGTGTGTGTATGCTCTCCCATCGATCTCCTTTAGGGAA
This sequence comes from Torreya grandis, assembly GCA_037957365.1. NCBI lineage: Eukaryota > Viridiplantae > Streptophyta > Pinopsida > Cupressales > Taxaceae > Torreya > Torreya grandis. Next base: position 276,613 of record JARHVA010005582.1, read on the forward strand.
CTTTTGGGATCAAAAGTGCCAACTTGTTTTTGGGTGGTTTGCAATTATTTCCATTTGCACTTCTTAAAGCTAAGGGGCTAGTAATGAATATAATATAAAAATTCAATTTGGTGAAATGAAATTAACTTTAGTTCAATTATTTGTAAACTTGCTTGTTGATTGTGTGTTTTTGTGAAAAGAGACATGCGTGTATGTTTTCACATCTGTCCCCTTTAGGGAAATTTCGGGATCAAAAGCACCATCTCATCACACTTTGAGCCTATTCTAAGGCATGGAAATAATTTTGTTTAAATACCTCCATAAAAACTTGTAATAGTATTCGGTGATCTTGACGTGACCATAGAGTCTTTCTATTATGTCATTTATTTCATGCATCTTGGTTTGTGAGGGGGAATTCATTACCTCTCATTATTTATTTATTGAAGCTTTGACTTGAGGTTTCATCTCCTAACATCAACTTCATCACCCCCACTATGATCATAGGTTTGAGTGGTTAAACCACATTTTAGTTTTGGGGTTAATCATCAAGATGTATATGTATATTGGACATTGCACTAGACTGAACAAGTGACAGATGTAGTGGTTGAAAAAAGGGAAATACCTTTGTGTAACAAGCCAAGTGTTATAGACACCCAATTAAAGTGCATTTCTTTTTCATTGTTTGGTGTGGAAATCATTATGTAATTAATTCATCTAGAACATTTGTAAAATAATTAGTTTAGTCAACCTCACATTGTCATATCCTTGCTAAGATTTGGATGATTATACTTAGTGTATTTTGGTCACTTTTATTCATGTGTTACACTAAAGATTTTATTGTTCAAAACATGTTATTTTATGAGTCATGTGTCCACATCTTTCCATTTTTTGAGGATGCATTATGTCATTCATATGACACTTTGATTTAACTTAGCAAACATTCCCTTTTTATGTCAAAACATTGGGAGTAACACTTGATTGAGGAGGGTACCATTATGATACCTAAATCCTTTCAAAACCTTATTCCTTTTATGTATTGAAACATAAACCATTTGTCACATCATCTTTTGGGAGTGATAACACTGTTAGGCTACCAATTTTATTTGATCTTGCATATTCATTATCATTTGTTTGTAAGCAATCACTTGAGCCTTGTTGAATATTGGATTATCATGGTCATGTTGTTCAATTATTTCTACCTCTTTGTCATAAAATTTATAGTTTATCCTTAGTGGAGTCCTTGATTAAGTATTATAACTTCAAATTCAAATATTGGTTGATTTTAGTTTAGATCTCAATTTGTGGGGTTGATATCCAGATCTTCCTCTTTTGGATTATGTAACTTGGGTTAATTCCTCACTCAAATTTAGAAAATTATATATATTTTTATTTATTTATTTAAAATTAGTTTATCTTCAAACATCTCTTGTTTATCATCTTATATCAATCAGATCATGTTTTATGCCTAGAGTCATGTACCTTGTCTATGTTAAATTATTCTAATATTTTAGATTAATAAATCATCCTTTATAACTTAATATTTTTCCATAATTTATCCATTAGTACTTATATATCCTATTTTATCTTATCTTTTAACTCTACATTTGGATAAAAGACCTAACAATTTTATTTATTAGTATCTTAAACCTACTTGGAACATGTTTCAAAATTAGAGTTTGGTAGTTTGATTCTTAGGTCATTTTGCATGACCTTTACATGTATCATACCCTTATAATTTTTCATTTACTAATACACTATTTTTATCAAGTCTTTACATAAAAATTTTGGAGATTTAGCTCCACCTTTGACCAAGCTAGATCACATTTGAACCCTTTGTCTTTTTAAAAGGCATAACTTTTCTAGAGTTTATAGAAACTTAATTCCTTCTCATATTGTGAAATATTTGTCATTTAATTTGAACATGGCTACCTATACACGTAGTGGAACTATGTACAATTATGGATATGGAAATCCTTTCACACAAGGGGACTTTGTGGAAAACCTTATTGAAGACAATTTCATTTAGGAAACAATTTCTTATCCACCCCAAAACATTAAACTAGGAGGATAAAGTCAATATCCTTTGGCCAACTATTTGGTTATTACATCTCCATATATGGATCAAGATCAAGAGATAATGGACCAATATTTATTTAAAATACCATTGCTTGAATAAAGTACTCAACAATAATCTTATCACATCATAATTCCATCAACGTATGATCCCAATAGAACTGTAAAGGTAGGGTATGAAAACTTATGAAATCTATAAAGAGAACCTTCTAACATGTTTTAAAATTAGACTCATGGACAATTATCTTCTAGAAATCCTAATTCCATTATACCAACACTTTATCAAAACCCCCATATGTTTATCCCACAAAGAGGTCCCATGGTTGACTAATTAGATCAAATGCATCATTCATACTAGACATATATAAGTTTAGAGTGTAACTTCACTAATATGGCCTTGTCAAATACATCTCTTATTAATCTACCTCCTTGAACAGAAGTTTTAATAGTGTTGATAAGTAAAGACAATCAAGGTTTAGACCCATCTATGCGAAACACTTCAATATAAACCATGTTCAATACAATGCTTATAGAAGAAATATCTTCTATTTCTATTCATGATACTAAACAAATCATAGGGGATAATGTGCAAATAATGTTCAACTTAAACCAAAATGGTGTTATCCCACAAATAATTAATCAACAACAAAATGTGCCTTTAGCTAGTAACATTAGTGGTTTTAAAAACAAGGGAGTAGGAACTTCTACATCCCATCCTCAACTAGATGCTTCTTCAAGCACACAACCAATAGGATTAAGTAGCCAACCAATAGGTATTGCTACACTACAAAAAAACATGTCAAATTCTACTCCTCTGTAAAATATGATGAGTAGTACTCTACAATAATAGGCACAATAAAGCAACCTAATACAATAGAGGCTAAACACATTGTCGCCTAAATAAGGGGAAACCAATGTTCCACCTCACTAGGTAGTAGTGAACATACCTCTTCCTTTATAGGCCAATATACTAATCTAAAATCAAATGATTTCTAATCAACAACATATTCATATTGGTTAGTGATAGGTACCAAATATCCAACATGCATCCACTTTTTAATAGGTATTTTCACAATAAAGAGGTTCTAATGTTCCTCAAGTACCTTTTAGGTAGAAATTGCCTTTTGTATAGAATGTACCATTGGTTCAGAGATAGGGTCTTATCTCACAAGTTCCCACTCAATAATAATTCTTGAATAGTTGATATCAAGTCCCTATTCAACCACAATAGGCATAGTATGGTTATATCCATCCATTCCAGCCTTAGTATCCACAAAATCAATCATACATATCTAACCCCAACCACAATATTGCACCATCACAAATACAATTTTAAAAATTACACCCTAATCCATACATGCGCATTCTTGGACCATTCCCTAGCTAATCCAACCTACTCTATAAAATCCCTCCATCATATCCCAGTCCAAGTCATCCATTTTTGAATGCCCAACTATCAACCTAGGCCAATTTTCCAATAAGTTTCCTTGTGTAAGAATTACAACAAATGAAGGATGAAATTTCTACCATCCAAGATAGGAAATAGGTTATAAAGTTTGAATTATATGATGTGTGTTTATATCCTTTTAACATGGAGTAATTATAAATTCAATTCACTCTAGGATATGAGCCACCCATGTTTGACAAATATAAGGGGAAAGGTGATACCAAAGCACATTTGATAGATTTCTTTGTTGCATGTCATCCAGTGGCATATAGTTACATCTATCTATTTTTGTTGTTTCTAAGGAGTTTAGCTAGATAGGCCTTAGAATGGATTTTGAAACTACCAAAGAACTTAGTTTTTAACTTCAATGATCTATCAAATAAGTTTATGCAACTCTTATCATACAATATTGAGCATGAGATTTCATTGGTTAACTTAACATAATCAAAGAAAAAACTAGGTGAAAGATTTTCAATTTATTTGTAATGATGGAGAGATCTTACTAGATACTTTACCCATAGTCTACTAGACAAGTAACTAGTAGCTATGTTTACCAAAAATCTACATAGTGAAATATTCTACTATCTAGAGTTACAATGTGCACATACATTCAAAGAGATCATTGATAAAGGTTTAGTGATTGAAATATCCCTTATTAATAGAGGGATCATAAAATTAAACTCAACCAATCAGAACAATGGAAAAAACCAAAATTAGACCAATAATCAGCATCAAAATCCAAACGAAGCACAAGCATTAAACTACCGTAGGCCAATAATAATGATAGGACAAAATAATCTAACCATAATAAGAATGTTATCAAGAATGGAGTAACAAAGTCACACCATGTCTAAATGGTGAAAACACCATCTACTTTACCATCACCACCTTTTCGTCTTCCTCTTACTAAACAACCTCTTCAATAGTTTTAGCATACACAATACGCACAACCTAATCCAGTGCAACAAGTGTAACAATTGTAGTAGCCTTTGACTTTGCAAAACCAACCTACTCCAAATAGAAACCCACATATTCATCATCCTTTTGACAACCTTGTATAACCATAAAACAATTGAATTAGTCTTTCAAAATCTCATAATAGATAACCTAATCAGTTAACCCATTTGAAAAGAGCAATATCATGAGGGTAAAAACATGCCAGACTGGTATAAGCTAAAATAATTCTATGAGTTTCATAGGGTTAAAGGCCATAATTTGCAATGTTGTGTGTAAATAAAACATGTCATCCAAAATATGTTAGAGAATGGTGAGATTATATTGGATAATGGAGCTTCCACATCTAATCAGAACCTTGGCATCTATCAGAACCCATTTCCTCAACATAACAATCATTTAGTGCAATAACAACATCAACAAAAAAAATTGAATCAATAGAATCAGTAGTAGAACCAACAAAGCCAAAATAATGGATAGAACCAAGGCTAAAATAGTGGCCACAACCAACAAACCTACCATGCCATTATACATGACTACAACTCATTTGTAGGTAATAGCTCAAGAGGTAGATTGAATACCATTTCCATCAATCCTAGACCAAATTTCAATTAGAAAAGACCATTACTAGTCATACCAAACCAATCCAATCATTTTGGTAACCATTCTTTAACCTGGGACTGCACACAAACAAAATAACAAGTAGGTATTCCCATGTTATGACCTTATAATGATAACTCATCATTGGCCCATGACCACACTAAAGTTCATCGATGATTGAGACTTATCTTATTTGTCCCCCCAATACCATCATTGGTTAGCAACAATAGTCTTATATCTAATCCTAATTGTGTAATCACAACTTGATGGTCTAAAATTACCATACTTGGCCCATAACCACCTACCACTTCACCCATCATCTAACAAACCATTCAAACTCAAAATAATCCATTTAACATTGTTTAAGAAAAGACATTTGATATAGTGGAACAATTACAAAAAATACTAGCACAAATATCCATTTTGGATTTGTTGTGCACGTCAACAATCCAAAAGAAAATCTTAAATGAATACCTTAACTAATACACTATTTTGAATGACATATCCCCTTACCAATTTCAATCTTTGGTTGGACACGTAGCTCTAACCCAATAAGTCATATTCAACCAAAGTGATATGTCAACTCTTAGCCCACTGCATAACAATATTATACATTAAAGTATATATAATGCACCACAAAGTGAAATCTATCCTTATAGATAATGTTTCAAGTTTAAACATAGTGTCTCTCAAGCTCATCAATCTTCTTGCATACACAATGATGGATCTCCAAGCAGAAACAATCACCATCAAAATATATGATAATCAATAGCATATTAGCTTGCTAGTTATCATTGGGCCCTTGACTCATGATACCCTTTTCCATGTGTTGGATCTTGATTTATTATAAAATATGCTTTTGGGTAGGCCTTGGTTACATGAGATCCATGCAGTCCCATCAACATTGCACCAATGTATTAAGTTCTCTCATTCAAGGATGGAGGTTAAAATTTCAAGATATTTTCATCTGTATGAGAATTATAATCATCTATAGGCTGAGTTCTAAAGTTACAACTATCATTTTGACATCAATCTATATAATAAGTAGGATAAGGGGAAGGCAATACTCCTGAAATTCCAAAAGATAACTACATTGACCCTAATACCCTTGATTCTCTCAATCACTTACCACCTATTGAAGTACCTAATTATTTTACCATCTCATGTAATGGCCCAAGAGAGTACTTGACTCATGATAAATTTTATATCACAAAGCTTCCTCAGAACCAAAAAGCCTTTAGAAGACCTAAATCTATGTCACACATGCACTAATAAAGAAAGGGGAAAGGCCACATTCATAATGTAGGACCGGTAATTTTCATACCATCTTTGGGGCTAAAATAATATCCTCTCAATGGAGATGATTCATGGTTGTGAAATGATAATTTGGCCAATTGTTACAAGAACCCCAAGTATCCCATTCCAAATCGTATCATGGAAAATTAAAATAATGAAGGAAGGGGCCTTAGGCAAAATCTATAGGGAATGTTGGAACCTATTTCTATGACCAATTATGAAGGACCCTATGGACTTGGATTTAAACTACCTGGGGGTGACACCATATACCTTACTCATGTTCCATTGCCAGTGACTAGTGATGAGGATGTTGGCAGTGAAGAAGAGTTTGATCATATATTATTTAATGACTTAGCCTCGACCAACCTATTTGATAAGCATACCATTTTCACCCTTCACCCAATCACTCATAATAATCCCCTACCATTATATTATCCCCAACTAATAGATTGGGACCAATAAGAGACACACATACCAGTTGCTAAGTTTCAAAATGAAGAAACATTTTTTGATTTTTTAGTCCTTAGGGATAACATTTCATTGAGAGATCATAAATGAGGATTCTCAATCAAACTAGATCCTAAAGCCTATTTTGGATAATGATTGAACACCCTTAACCAAAATTAAATAAATAAAAAATTGAGGTCTTAGAGTGAAAACCTATTTGACGCACTTTTTAACTAGGGAAATAGTAAAGATAAAGACTATTCTACTAGTGAAAACCTATTTCAGGCACCACTAGATGGGGGTGTTTAACCTTATTAATGTATACACTAGGATACCACCAATGCTGAACTTGTATATAAGTTTGAATTTAGTATTGAATAGCATCAATATTTTGAGCAAATCATACAAGAAACTAATAATGATGAATTTCACTATGGATCTGAGCTTAGCCTTGAAGAGCAATACAATTTTGATCAAATAATTTAAGAGGATGATAATAACAAACATGATAATGGGTCTAAATTCAATCTTGAAAGATAAGAAGCCTTTGATCAAGTCATACAAGAATTTTTTACTGTCTTTATCACATAGCCTGATCTCCCATTAGGAGATTCTAATTTCTCATGTCTTGGAGAGCTTGTCAAAGAACTAGTCCTAACAATGGATTATAATGTTACTAATTAGTTGAAATCATTACCAGCTATCCTTCATGATGGCTCAAATCTTACAGTCAAAGATACAATAAAGATTAACATCGGGTCCTTAGATGACCCAAAGTGGATCAAGCTAGGTTCATCCCTTACTGAGGAGTGTGAAGTCTTCATATCCATTATAAGAGATTTTGTAGATATATTTTCTTGGGCATATTTTGACATGATTGGTTTTGACCTCACCTTAGTTTTGCACCTCCTTGTGGTTAATCCTGATGGCAAACTAGTAAAATAAAAGTTGTGCAAGATGCATCCTTACATTGCTATATTAGTGAAGAAAGAGTTGGAAAAACTCTTAGAATTAGGATGTATTAGACCAATTAACTACCGTGAATGGATTTCTAACATAGTACCTATTAGTAAGAAACTAGTAGGAATCAAAATATGTATTGATTTTAATGACATTAACAAAACATGCCCTAAGGATGACTTTTTATTGCCTAACATTGACATGATAGTCAACTCCGTAATGGGTTATGAAATGATTTCATTAATGGATATCTTCTCCAGTTATAACCAAATTAGAATAACACTAGAAGACCATCATAAAATAGCATTCACCACTCTATGAGGAACATTCTATTATTAGGTCATGCCATTTGGCCTTAAGAATGTAGGGGCCACTAATCAAAGAGCTATAATAGTCATATTTCATGATATGATTTATGACAATATTGAAGACTATATCGATGATATACTAGGCAAATCCAAAACTAAGGTTGACCATCTAGAAACATTAAGGAGGGTATTGGAGAGATTACAAGAATACAAAGGCAGGCTCAACCCTAAGAAGTGTGTGTTCAAAGTTACATTAGGAAAATTATTTGGCTTTATTGTGTCTTGTAGGGGCATTAAATTCAATCTAGATAAATTAAGAGACATAATAGAGATGCTACCACTGACCAATCTAAAATAGATCCAAAGTTTGCAAGGTAAGATCTGATCCATTTGATGCTTGATATCTCAATTATTAGACAAATGTCATCCATTTACACACCTAATAAATAAAGGCGTCACATTTCATTGGTATAATGATTGTCAAAAGACTTTTCAATAGCTAAAGGACTATCTCATGAATCCCCCAGTTCTATTACCTCTAATTCTAGGAAAACCATTATTGTTATATCTTTCTACTACTAATAATGCTCTAGGGGCACTTCTAGCTCAACATGATGACAAAGGAAAATAGCATGTAGTTTACTATCTAAGTTGTATACTGGTTATGTATTAGCATAACTATATACTAATCAAAAAATCTTATCTCACTATGGTCTTAATAGCTTAGAAACTATGCCACTACATGCCGAATAGTAAGACCATGGTTATTTCCAAAGTATATCCACTTAAGTATCTACTATCAAAAATAGATTTGTAATGCCATATGGCTAAATGCATCATGATACTCAGTGAGTTTGAGATAGAGTGTGTAAACTAGAAAGTAATTAAGGGGAAATTTATCATAGATCAGCTTGTTGAAGCAACTCTTCAAGACATAAAACCATTAACATTCTAATTTATTGATGAATCCATCATGACATAATAAAAAAACCTATTAAGGAGATGCTCTAGAAGTTATATTTTGATGGATCATTCATTGTACATGGATCAAGGGTAATCCTTTTATTCATAACACCTTAGGGGGATTTAATCCCTAATTCATTTAGAATCAGCTTTCCTTATACCAATAACATGACTGAATATGAAGCACTCATCATAGTGATTTGACTGGTAGCATAATGGAACATATATCATGTAATAGTTTATGGTGATTCTTAGTTAATCGTTAGTCAGGTTACAGACCACTTCCAAACTAAAGATGATAAGTTAGTTTCATACAAGGCAATGGTTAAAACTCTCAATCACTAGATCATTGACATTCATTTGACACATACGAAGAGAAATAAATATAATAGTATATGTGATGGATACCATTGGATCATTGATTCATCATGTAGACATAACTAATGAGTATCAATTTCTTGTAGAAATTCTAACAACACCAACTCATGAACCTTTAACTATTACAATGATATGTGATATTTTTGGTCCTAAATCTAATTGGTACTAAAACCTATATGCCTATTTACATGAGAAAATATTCCCACCATAATTATCTTGAAAACAAACCAAGATATTTGATGCACAATGCCCAACATTATACCCTACTCATACCAACCCTATACCACCATAATTTTGTTATAAATCTTCTTCATTGTTTACCTTTGACATAATATATTCTAGCATTATGGGAAGTTCATGAAGGAGTATGTGGATCCCAGACCAATGGGGTAGTCCTATCCAAAAATATTTTGTTTACTAGTTACTATTGGCCAATAATGGATGAGGATACAACTGTATATGTCAAGAAATGTGACAAGTGTCAATGGCATGCTAATTTGATTCATGCACTCACCAAGACCTTCAAACCAATTCTAACACCATGGGCATTTTCTACATGGAGCCTTGAACTCATTAGGAAGATAAAACCCACCTCATTAGATGGCCATAAATACATTCTCAACACCACTAAATATTTCACTAAGTGGGTCAAAGCTATACCCCTCACTTATGTGACTAGAAATAAAATTTATAAATTCATATTTAACCATCTCATATACCACTATGGTATCCCTTTGACATTATATCTAATAATGGACTATCATTTAAGAACAAGGATTTTGAAAATCTATGTGTTGAATACAAGATCACACAACACTTTTCAATGGTGTATTACCCTAAAGGTAATGACCAAGTTGAAATATCAAACAAAACTATTGTCAACATTCTCAAAAATATTATCAATGATACTGGCCATGATTGGAAACTTTAGATATTATGTGCCCTTTGGGTATATCATACCAATCATTGCACACCCACATGATCCACTCCATACTCACTTGTTTATGACACTAAAGCCATACTTCTCATTGAGGTCGAGTTACCTTCATCACACATTTATTTCAAGCATGTTATTAATGATAATGACTATCGAGTAGCTCACCTACAAGAGATATGTATACTTTATGATAAGCGTATGGATGCTATGAATAATTTGTAGGTCTATTAAAATTGACTTTGGGTTTAATACAATTAGTGTGTAAAACACTGAACATTTTAACTTGGTGATCTTGTCCTAAAATAGAACCAAAAGAATACCATAGCTAAAAATACAAAAATAAAGGAAAGTTCAAACCCAACTAGCTGGGTCCTTTCATCATCATTATAGACAATGGCACTATATCATATAGGCTTGCCACACTAGATGGTAATGAACTTCATGAGCTAATGAACAGTATTTACCTCAAGCAGTATTATGCTTGAGTAACTTGATGTATCATTTATAAGGACCATTTCAAGTACCATATTATCAATAGTCTTCTTTATACCATTATCAATTTTTTTCTACCATTCTCTCATTTTGACATTCCAACCAAACCGTCTAACTATTCCATTCCTACTCAACCAAACATGTTTTGAATCCTATCAACCTAGCCGATTTGACCTTAGTTCATTCATTGGTTTTACATTTTTAGCATATAGAATCAGACCAATTTTAGTAGTTTTTTCAAGAATTTTAGATAAAGGTATTTTTTGGAATAGTATGATAGAAGTTTTGGTAGTTTCATCCTTCATTTCATATTCCCTTCTTATCAAGTTTATTTATGTGAGCTTGATTATATCACCTACTGAGGCAAATCAATGTTCACTGGTCTTCATACTAATTATATCACCTACTAGGACAAATTGGTATTTTTATCTATCAATTGTATCCTATTTATACCCACCTATGGGTAAACTAGGGGTAACGATTATTTATTCTACCTTGACATATCATCTAGACATTCCTATTTATATTATGCTATCATACCAACACTACCTATTTTGTTTGAATTAGTTGCTACACTAGTCAGATTACTCCACTATGAGGTGAACTACTATGATCTAAAGACATTTTGGGACTATGTGGGTCATGTTTAATGAATGTTAAGGTCATTTCAGTCCCCCTTCATCCATTCTCTCACCATTTTATGAACATCATTTCATGTTCTCACGCTCTCACCAGTTTGTGAACATCAATACAAGTTATAATGATCTCATTGTTTTGTGATATTGGACCTTTTTAGTGTCTCATCATTCTCAATTGAGTTGAGATGCACCAAAAATTCCAAAAATTATTTGAAATATGTAGAAAAAACAAAAACATTGACCACTTATTTGCGTTAAGGATTCTGTGAACCCTCACTAAGTCACAAACAAATCACTTGTTCCATAGTTTCCCCATACTTTTTGGCATTATATCCTATGATACCATCATTTTTTGAATTCATCCCTATTAATCTATCACATCCATCATGTTTTCTATCAATCATCATTTTCTTCCCATTTTTTGGGAGAACTACATTTGGCCTGAAGTTTTATTCGATCATCACATCCATGAAACTATATAGGTAGCATCCACTTACCTAGCACATATGGAGATATTTCAACCACAAACTTCGTTTTATTTTATTTTATTCTCCCATCTTATTTTTTGGTTTAGTTTTTACCCACATTCTAGGGACAATGTTTGTCATGTTATTTATACTAACATAGGGACTACCACTTGTTTGTTTCTTTATTTATCTTGTTTGTTTCTTTATTTGTCTTGTTTGTTTCTTTATTTGTATATTTTTTTAATTTGTTTATGCACCTATTTGTTTTATTTTTTATCACTATGGTCATAATTTAGTCTATGTGTGTTTATTGGGTGATTCCTTACACATTATTCTTGAATCTATCCATATTCAAATGTCTACATTGTCATCATGCTTTTTATCATCAATGTAATTATTTTCCATTTAGTATTGGATATCAACGATTAGTACTTATGCATATTCTATCAAATCCCCCATGGTGTACTATCATGAGTCCTACCATCAAATTCTACAACAAAAATAAGCTTTGAGAGGTCTACAACATCAATGTAGCATCGCCATCTCCTTGATATTGACATTAATAACAATCCTAATCCAATACCCAATCATATCCTAAATAGAGTAATTAAATAATGAAATAATTTCAACCTTTGTTAGTTTAGATGAGCATTTCCCTAATCGTATGTTATCTTAATTTATCTTTATCCTCTTTATCAACTTATCAATCATCAACCATTAATCATGTTTTCATAATCAGGGTATACTACATTAGCACTATACATCATCCCACATGCATTCTTAATGATTATATCATCTACTGGGGAAAATCATTGTGTTATCACAAATTTTCCTTTCTTTTTTGTCTATCCTAACTAGATCAACTCCATCTTCTCAATGATTATGTTACCTACTAGGTAAAATCATTATGTTATCATACCACATTTGGGTAAACCATTGTACAACATCCCACTGGCATTTCTCAATGATTTTTCCCAACTTTAGGTAAATCATTGTGTTGTTATCCCATAATCTTCATTTGTTTGGTCCCCTCATTTTGATTCTTTCTTTTTAGGGACCACTTACCAACGCACTTGCCAAGCACTCCCTCAAGGGGGTAGTTACAGTTAAATCATTACCATTGTAGTCATAAAAATAAAGAACCATTTTATTTTTTGAAAATACATTACTATGATTACATCTCACAACATCTTCCTAAATAGGGTTAAACTGTAGACACCTAAATTTTGCCATCAATGGCTTCATATCTGAATTTAGACCAATTCTTTCCAATATTGAATACGTAGCCTAAGAATTTATATTAGTCTTGAATTTGGTTTCATGACCTTGAATTAATTAAATTTGGCCTATTAAATAAATTAAACAAGGTAAATACACACAATTAATCAAAATCAAACACATGACCAAATGCCTAAAAATAATTAATTAAATTACACACCCTAATAAAAATCAATCAACAAGTTAAATAAATTTAAAATCTTAATTGAGTTCACCCATGAGCTAATAAATCTATTACTAAAAAGGAAATTCAAGAGCATCTTACCTTTTTGAGTTATCACTTTTGGAAAATATCTAAAAGAATGTCTTAGGAATATGTTCAACTCAACCAAAGTTAATAAACTCAACCATGGTTATGAGTTGTTAGTTTTGGAAAATATTTAAAAGAATTTCCTAGAATTATGCCAAATTCAACCAAATTTAATAAACTCAACCATGGTCAGATTTAAGCCATTCCAAGGGATTTGAAATCCTATAAAAGCAAGTCTAGAGATCTTCATTTTGGGATCTCAATCAAAGTAAAGTTATAATGTAAGGATAGATTCATGAAGCTAATAGATTAGTGTTATAATGTTGAAATTGAGCCAATCCATCAATTAAACCAAGCATTTAATAATGGTGTATAGAGGAGATGATGTTAGCCATATGTCATTGATGAAGACTTTTTATGCATAATCTGAATAATCCAAATGAAGAAATCATTTGGAGCTCTCAATAAAGGTAAATATTATTGTTCTTTACATTTTAGTTTGATTTTTAATTGTTATTTTTCATTAAGCTCCCTAGAAGATCTAGGCTTAGAGATGTTAGTATGTTAGTGTGTCGATTTCATGGTTTTATGGACTAACACTTGATCGAACCTCCTCTCTTTGTAAAATTCATTGATCACATCTACCATATGCTTAGTCTATCCTAGATTCCTTGAGATATTCATTATGGAAGACTTGGTTTGAGTAGATTGAAGAATAGATATGTCCAATTGGGTGCTTGACCTACATGGTGATTAGGGATAAAAAATGGAAATATTTACCACGTTTTCAAAATGAACCCTCCTTCTAGGGTATTGGGGTTTTGACATTACTAAATTCATGGTTGAAATAATTAAATAATCAAAATAATTATTATTTTATTGCCTAGTTTCCTTGATACAAGCATATGAATATAATGTCTTGGTTTTTAAACAACATTGGTTCAATGAATCATATGGAAATAAGAGTGCATAAGTTGAATTAACATGTGAAAAATTAACCATACTAACACTTTTAATTTTAAATAAAGAAGTAAGAGAAGACACTACCTTATTAAGGACCCTATTTTATTTGTCAAAAAGAATATTTTCTCCTTATGTGAGTCTATTCTATCTCTTCACTCTCAAATTTCCTCAAGATATGAATCTTCTATTATATTAATTATTTCAACTTCACCCCTTTGTTCTTCTTATTCAATAACTTATGGTTATTCCTCTTCCTCCTAATTGGTAAAATATACCAATGATATTGTGTATTTAGGTTTTTAATCATCATAAAGAGGATCTTCTTGAATAGATAAACCATAAGAAGGTATTAATTATACTTGCGTAGTATTGGGAGAGACTAGAAAGGTTATAGGATTTCTTTTATAGTTAGAAATGGTTGGTTGAGTTGAAATGGTGAGTTGAGTTGAATTAGATGGAATGGAATGGAAGATGAAGGGGCATAGCTAGATGGATATAGAGTAGAAATAAAAGGTGTAATAAGAGGCAAAATATGTGTAAGAGATAGAGAGGATTGAGGTACATGCACTGAAACCATAAGTGCCCCTAATGGAGATGTTAGAGGTGATGGCATTGATAAAAAATACTTATAAAATAATTTATGAAGGATTAATTGTTTAACTATAGTTAGAGGAGGCAAAGGTACCAAAGAGAATGTTCTTTTTTCTCAATAATAGGATATTATTCCCTTAAAGCTGCTATAGAATATTGGCATGTAAATACTAGTTGAGGCCTTTAGAGTTCCCTAAGAATGTTACTTATAATTTTGAGTTCCATATCTCTTAGGTGAAATGCTTCCCCTCTTTTATATTTTATTATTTTTAAGGAAATGGAGGAGGTTCTTATTCTAGAGGAGATTGAGCATAAGGCTAAACCACTGATGGCTTTCAGCTCTATTTGCCTCCTCCATAACTATAATTACATTCTTTTTAGAAATTAAAGGATCATATTTAATATTTTATGCCACTACTATTATCATATTATATTTGTTCATTTGTATATAAACTTCATAATCATCAAATAATTGGTGAAAATATCATCATGTTCAATTATTTTATGGCCATAAGAGATTTGGACTCCCTTATTCTTGAGGTTGTTAAATATCACCTGACTCTCCCCCTAGGGTTCAAATCTCTATATGGTGCTTTATATAAGCCATAGTGGCCCTTAAATTTATCAACTTCATTCAAATTTCTTCTTACTGAATATTATATTTTTGCTATGTTTAGAGGATTTTTAGGGTAGTAAAATTTGTGTTCATAACCAAGGTATTCATCTACATTATTTCATATTTGATGTGTCATGTCTTGATGTGACACCTTATTAGGGACAAAGTGAGGTAAATATTGGGAAAGTTCCTTGGTTCCTTCTAACCAAATTATGGTATAATTAAGATAGTACCAATAATACCCCCTTTTCTCAATACTCCTCATGTTATCAAAAGTCTTGGGCATTTGAGGTCCATTAAATGGCTTGGTAGACTTGCAGATAAATATCCTTTGAAATAATTTTGATTTCCTCCCTAAATATTTAGACATGCAACATTGATAAATCATCACAAATGTTGTTCTTAATATATTCCATAGAGGGATCATAGGGCTATCGATGAATTTTGTACACCATTGCCATCATTACATGTATTACATATGACATCATATATAATTTTCCATTAGAGGTTCTTTGATCAAATCAAATTATTTTGACCCTCATCCTTAAACTAATAATATTTTTGAGTGTAATAATATTATCAATAGTCAATAATGTCTAAGAAGGGCACCCATTACTCATGCATGTAGGCGGTGCTAGAAAAACCATATAATTTGTTCATTAATTCCATGGATACTTAAATATTAGGTCTAAATTTAACTATGGGTAATAGGGAAGTGGTACCCTGAATAGGCATTTTCTCCCCCTTATTAAGCCACTACTTAAGTTTCCCTTGAACTATGTTCTACTTTAACTAAACAATAACAGACACCTAATCATAAATTACTTATAAGATGGGGAGTTACATATATTTCTCAAATGATACCCTAAAAATATAGGATAATTTATTCTTTTGAATACCAATGTGAAGGCAATCCCTAGTAAAATAACTATTAATAAATAAATCACATAGTGGATCAATACAAGGCATTACATCTTATTTTATAGCTACATTATCTTATCCAATAGTTTATATATGCAATAAATCATCAATATACCTTTGATCATCTTGGGATAATTGGTCTTGTGCTAAATACAACTCTATATTATGTATAACATCCCAGACTAATGTGTAATAAAAGAACTATAATTCTAGCATTCCCTTATCAAAATATTGTATCCAAATTCTTAGGTCTACCTATGATAGTGTAGGAAGAAGGATATTGACATGCTTTTGAAGACTATTCCATTTCTATATTATGAATTAATGTAGAAGATTTATTAAGATGATTGAAAATAATTGTAATTTGTTAGGAGCTAGGGGTTTTGATAACATAATAACTCAAATTTTTAATTTTCACTTGTTCAATTGATGACAATGGTGACTTGATGTGTTTATAAATTTTCATATATTTCCAAAATATTAAGACTTGAATGATTAGTTAATGCTAGATAATGTAGTATAAATTTTTAATTTTGTTTCATATTTTAATTTTAATTTTATATTCATCTTTTATGGGTGCCTTTTGTGTTATATGGTAACTTTCCATTCACATTGAATTATTAGTCATCACCTTAATATATATGTTTGATTCCTATGTATCAAACTTTTGTCTAGCTATTTATATTTTACATCTCCATTCTGACCATGAGTCTTCATGATTTTGACACTTGTAATGATCTTGATTGCATGGAGTATTTGGTTTCATAATCTTCCTTTAACCCCCTTATCAACCATGAGTTAACAAGATTCTACGACTTGAAATGATTTCAAGTACTTGGGGGTATTTTGTTTTTTCATTATGTACATTCCCCTAGTAGGATTAGAGTGAATGTGATCATGACACATGTTTTAATCTTGGGGTCCTATAGGTTATTTAAAAATTGACTGATTACTTTTCTTAGTCATCTATGGATTGTTGAGATTACAACACATGGATAACTCTCAAAGATATGGAGGGAATGAAACCTTGGTGATGTACCTTTGACTAACAAGCTCGAATATTTTAATAAGAAGACACATTGGTGGTCTAGGGATCCATATATATTTAGAATATAATTTTTTATACTAATGTCTAATGTATTCTGAGTAAAATACATATACCAATGTGGAATGATATTAGGGCTCTAAATGTTCCTTGATAGATTCAACATTTTGCTATCCTAGACTAGTTTATCATATTTTGGGTTGATACGATCATTCCATTTGACTTAATCATAGGGATGTTGAGATTAAGTAAAGAAGTTAGACCCAACTATTGAACTTTATGTTGTAGGTATTAATGATGTCAACATGGGGATGGTTTTTAGAGATATAGAGATATTTAATAAACTATGAACCAAATAACTTATAAGGGATGAGACATAAAAATGTAGTTGTGGAACTTGGTTCCTGATCAAATGTGAAATAATTGTAAGTATTAAAATCAATCCTACATCTAGGTACACTAGAATACAAATTTATTAGTCTTGTTAGTCAAATAAACATAAAAATTCAATCTTCGAATAAGATTTTGATATAAAAAATTAAGGATGATAAATAAAACAATTTTATACCAGATAAAAATTTGAAAAATAGTTTGAAATGTAAAATTAAACTCAACAAGAATCTTAGGTTTCATAGATCAATTCAATGTTTTGAATTCTAAATGTTCATCTCAACCATGAATATTTTCTGATAATAATGGGTTCCTATTTGAAAATTTGAGAATGGGGTGTGTTGGGGCACAAAAAATGGTGTCTCAGTGGGGAAATATTAATGAGTATTTTAGAACCCATAATATTCATTAATTCATTATATCATGACTTCAGTATTTATAAGAAAAGAATAACTATACCAGATAAATGAAAGAGACTCTATTTCCCTCATGGATCATACTAACCCCTTTCATTTTTAGGATACATGTGTGATTATGTGGAATTCATTTATCCCTTGTTATGAGATTTTTAATAGAGATATAGATAGACATTTCATGTCTAATTTTGATATCTAATTTTATAAAAAATAATAAGGGAAACCTGAGCTTTACTCTATTAGTAGTCAGGTGTCCATATCCCTAATTGAGATAACTCTAATTATAATCTAATCATTACTCTACTATTATCAATGCATCCATAGCCCTGACAGAGATTACTTGAAACACACTTTTTCCATAAGTTTATATTTTTTATTGTTTTTTTAAAACATAAATGGAAGAAAGGCTGGGAATCACCATGGTTGGGTGAATGTATGATAAAAATTATTTTATCAATAAGTCCCTATCATATTACATCCATTTCAATGTGTATTATCTATCATCCAATTTTTCACATAAAAAAGTGTAATTGATCTTTGAAAATGAAAATTATCTATAAAATTTTCATGATTATATCAAGGAAACTTTCAAAGATGTGGTGAACATATTAAATTTAGATAAAAACTTCATTTCAGTCATAACATATACCTTAATTTGGGAGCTTCTAAGTACTACAAGAACAAATAATTATTAGTTCCAATTGTGTAATTATATATTTATTCCCTTTATTGATTCAAACATAATAAACTAATAGGAATATACTATATCTTTAAACAAACTAATCTATAAATCCTAACAAATAACTATGAAAGTAAATGTTGAAAAGAAGAAAGTAATCTAGGAAATTTGGAAAGCTAATCTAAACAAGAAAATGATAAAATGAAAAAAATATATTATAGAAAGGATAATACATAATCTAATCCTAATTGTACTATTAAACTCATAGTTATTCATAGTCATTTCTAGTTGGAACAACCTTGAAATAATGTTTCAAAATTTATCCATTGACTGGAAAAATGAGGTCATTACCTTGGAAGTCCTTTAGATGAAAAATATTGTTATGTAGGAATTTAGAGACTTGGTATGGCCCAATCCATAAAGGAGTGGACTTTTCATGTTATCATTTATTTTCAATTGTTTTGTCCCAAAACATCACTAAGAATGAGATTATGAAAGACTTGATTTTTGGTCTTTTATCAAACCATCTTTTGATAATTTCTTGGTGTTTGCTAAAGTTATGAAATGACTCTATTTATACGTCCTCCATCTAGACTATGCTAAGTAACATGTACTAAATCATTACATTTTATCCCATATATTATTCCATAAAATAATATGTTAGTAGTTTAAGAGTAATATGAAAGATTAGTTGTTGTCTAGATACAAGTAGAAAAGGTGAAACCTTGAGAACTTGCTTATGCCTTGTTTTATTTGCCCATAGTGCATACCTCAACAATAGGTGCCATTTTATGGCCTTGTCTTGTGTTGATTTATTAATGATATTCATTATATTATTATTGGTAAAATCATTAACTTCATTAACTTGTGGATAATAATTCAATGAAAAATTGATTGTTATATGGTTGTCATGGGTGTATTCTATAAATTCAACTAACTGAAAAGCTAGACCATTATAACATACTAAGGAGATTAGAGTCCCAAATTTAGTAAATATGTTTTCTTCTAGGAATTTTATCACATATTTAGCTTTATAATTTTTAGTATCCATATCCTTTGTCCATATGTTATAATAATCAGTGGTTGTTAGGATAAATTTATACCCTATTGAAAAGTGTAGATTGATCACTCTAACAAAGTCAAGAGCCCATTCAGCAAAAGGGCATATCTTAATTACTAGTTGTATGGGAATGAAAACATTTACTTACCTTTTTCCAAATACTTTGCATTCATGGCACAATCTAACTTGATTATAGGTATATCTAAAAACTAAAGGCTAGTAGGATCCCATTCTCATGAATTTATGAGCTATTACATTGCCTAAGGGATTTTCATTGCTAATTTTATGATGCAAATTATCTAGGATGTCCACTACTTGTCCTCTTAAAACACACCTCAAGTATATTCCTTCATAATTTTTTCTATACAAGATTCCCTTTTTATAATATAATGATTTGACTTAAGCCTAAGGGCTCACCTTTCCTCTCTTTAAAATCAAGAGGACATGTACCTGTGAATAAGTAATGGATGGTATGAGCATACTAATTGTTGTCCAATTTTGACCAAAAGTCAAAATGGTCAACCCTTATAGGTTTAAAATTTTCAAACGTTTATTCAAACTTTTATATGGTCTAGAAATAGTATTACAATGGTGTTTTAATTATCTCTAGGTGATCATTTTAATCCTTGATTAACATTGTCCAAGTTTTGGTCTCATTTACTTATATAATTTTAAGGGTCATTTATGATTCATGGTGTTGTCAAGTGTTGTAAAGGTGGATTTGACTAATTATATAAGGTGGTCATTATGCATTGAAATATGTTTTGTCATATATTAACCTCTTATTATGTTCTTATATGTCATAAAGTCATTTTGGTCACCTTTTTTCTAATGTGGAGGATTTATATTTAAAACTCTCAAATTAAAAAATTTAAATAATTTTAAGTGTACTTGATGTCAAATAAGGGTCACATATTGAAAAAGGTGTAGTTCAAACACCTAAAATGAGCTAAATACTCCTTTGTAGGCACTTAAGGGCACTTGTACAGCCTTGGGAGATCAATTTGTAGATGAAAATGGTTTAAGAGATTCTCATTGGATTCCAAAGTTCAGATTAATTATTGGGATCAAGTTTAAGGCCTTAGATATGTATACATCACATTATCTCCACCATCTCTACCTTCACAAACTCAAAAAGGCAAAATTTAAATGCATGGTATGACTAGGAGAGATAAAGTTGGAAGCCAAAACATTGGTAAATGTTAGGTAAACTAATGATATTATATTTAGTGTCATTTTTTTTGTAGATTCATATCCCCTTCTTTATGAACAATATTTAATCATGATAATAGGTCACTATGCCTTGTCCATTCAAGCAAGGTCTATTTTTGTTCATGTTTCTTCATTATAAAATTCAATGGAGGATAATTATTTTTATGGGATGTTTTAAGAGTTAAATTGAGTAATTTATAAGTTTGTTTCATAAATCAAGTAAAATTCATTAGGTGTCTTCTTCAAAGGAACTAGTGTCTCAGTTTATGGAGTTTCATTCACCCTACTGGAAGTGTTTTGGTTATTCTAAAGTATTGCCACCTTCAAAATCATCTAAGTAACTCATTTATCACATATAATCCCTCCATCTTATATGAATCATTTTATTTTACTAAAAATGGTCTTTATTTTTAAGAGATATCATGTTTTACACTCTTGAAAGCATATACAATCTATAAATGGTTTTTTGCATGTCTGAATACTAATTTTGGCCTAAGTGGAAATGAAATTTTATGATGAATAAAAAGATAAAAAAAAAATTTAACATGTTTGGATCTCAAAAAACTTATAATGGGACTCAATTCACTCTCCATCATTTACTTAGACAAGATCATTTCATCCATAGGTCTATAGACCTATAGGCAAACATTCATGAGGACTAGTTTCATTTTTAAAATATTTTGCTAATTGAGAAGATATGCTAATAAATTTCAAAAATTAATTTTAAATTTATAGAATACACATCATCATTAGCAGCATGAGTGGATTGAGTATCTCTAACTTCCATGTATAAACCTTACATAGGAACTGACTGTATGCATGGGCCTCTACATATAAAGGAGCAAATTTTGAGGATGAAATAATGCTTAGTTAGAATGTCCACAATATTTTGAGGTAGGTGGAATGATAATTGATAATGATTTGATGTAACTCCAAGGGAAATGATCTCAAAAAGTTCTTCTTAGCAAGGATATACAAGTAGGAAAATATACCTATAGGTTATAGACCTATAGGCCCTCTTTTTGGATAAAGGCTAATTGTATTAAGATGAATGAAGATGTAAGAAAATGAAAAATTATAGACATGAATGAGAGGATTCAAAAATAATTTGACACCTGAGTGATTTGCGAGTCAAATGAGGGTCAAGAAGATTGGGTATACAAGCTTAATGGTCATACATAGGTTTATGTATTGAAACAAGAGAGCAAAGGTTTATGAAATGCTACGGAAAGTCTAAGGGAACTTATAGTGAAATGATAATAATAATAAAATTAATTTTTATTTACTTTTATGTTTTCAATTACCTAATTGATAAAGGTCAATTTTTAAGGCTTAACACTTCAATTCTCGAGTAGCCACCTACAACTATGTACTAGACATGTGTAAGAAAAAAGTGTGTCTAAGGATTTTGGGGAATTTTGGAGATTTATAAACTCTCAAATTATAAATAATTCATTTATATGTTTAATAATTTTCAATTGGAGTCCTAAAAACCTCAAATGTAGTAATACCACCCTAATGACCACCTATAGGTTACAAGGTAAACATGTTGGTCATAAACTTGAAAATAACATAGTGATGTATTAGAGTTTTGATGAGTGATTTAAAAAATACATAGATTAATTAAAATTTGAATAAAATAAAAATAAAAATGACCAAATAAAGTGATTCCAATGCTACATACATAGTTAAATGGGTGTCTGTAGGACTGACTACCCTCATGGAAGATATTCACTTCTTTGAGAGAGTTAAATCTCTATGATAGGTCTAAGGGAAGTAAAATATATTGAGAATGGTTTCATGGTGATATTGTATATCCATAATATCCTTATACTTAGTGATAAAGAGTGGAAATATATATAAGCTCTATTTAGGCATGTAAAGCCTAAATCAAATAACACTACATAGGCAAACCCTATGAATAGTCATGAATAAGTGGTCTTGTTTAGATTAAAATGAGAATATGATAGCACTGATGAGTGTTAAATGTTGTTAGAGAACATAGGAAGGAACCTCAAAGTAGGGGAAGGTAATAAAAGTGGAACTTAAGCCTTGGAGACCACTTTAATATCTCTTAATGCAAGACTATAACTCCACATCAATTTTCTCTCACCTGGTATGATCATAAACCTATGCGTGGAACCTAATGGTTATCACATATGATAAATAGATCTTCATACTTTAATATTATTTATTTGGTTATTTTTTTAATACCTTTGACCTTCATGAACAAAGGTTAATAACTCAGACTCCTCTCCAATTGCCTATGTATACCTTGAGAGATATCTTCTTATAGTAAAAACTATATGGATATGATGCATGGGAAATTGATCACTTTGGGAAATTTTAGGGGGGATAATACAATTTAAATTTGGGTCATTGGTCTAGGTATTAAGGGGCCAAGGTTTATGAACAATTGTTAAGAACCAAAACTAGTTTAAACCCTAATAAAACCCTAGTAAGGACATGATGTGAGATATGGACCTAAAAATCACATTAAATGACCTATAACTATCATAAAACCCCCTTAAAATTGTTTTATATTCCAATTATATTATTAATGTGTACTTTTTTAATACTTGAAACTATATGGACTACATTAAATTCTCTATTTTACAAGTTTTTTTAGTGTTTTGTGGGTTTTAGATATTGGATCAGTTGAAAACTATTATAATAGGTAATTTTTTAATGTGTTACACATATTAGAGACTCAAAATATATACAAGGCATCTTAGAAGTGATCAAACAAATCTCAATTTTCAATGCAGTCTCGAACATGCTCAATAAAATATTAGCTTTCAAGACCATTTCATGGTTCTCACACTTCCATAGGGTCTTAGGACCTAAAATAGATCATGAAGGTTGGTGATAGGCTAGGTAAATTTAATCACGTAATTTTTTGTGGTTTAACATGTTTGGGAAAGATTTGAAGTAGAAAATTGATCTTCTAGACAAGGAGGCCTAATTAAGAGAAGAAAATAGTATAAAAACATACTTTCACTCACTCTCATGACATGAAACTTGGCATTGATTTTTAAAGCCACACTGAGTCCTTAATTATGTATTTATAATCCAAGCATAATTATTACACTTTTCTACACAAGGTTGTTTACATGTTTTTAAGGCTATAAGGAAAAAAGGCCTAATGAGAGGCCTAATGAGAGCTTGAGGAGAAAATTTTCGTCTTGAGTGTTGTTTCATAAATTAGATTGTATTGATTCAAGTTTGATAAGATATTTAAATTATATTAATGGAGATATAGATCCTTTATGAAGTTTAAGTCATGTTTTTATCCACTTGGACAAGGTTAGGCATGGTATATGAAGGGGTTTCAAGATACCAAAGCATATAGATGATGATTAGCACTAAAATTTAAGATAAAGGGAGTTTATAAATGCCTTAAAGGTGTTAAATGAGAAGGTATAAATCTATTCATGGTGAATTGATGATGAGAAATCACATTTTTCACTCTTCCTTATGTAAAAAAGGGTAGTTTTGAGGAGTAGTACAAGGTGTCATGTTGAGTTTGAAAATATTATGTCTTTAGGGACCTATTTAAATAGTTTCTAACTCCTTGTTTGTAACTCTCATGTGAACACTTAGAAATACTCTTCCTCTATTCCCCTATCTTTATCTTCCTCATTTATCTATATAAGATATCAATTTTTCCCTTGTAAGAATACACATTTGGTATAATGAAGCCCTTATAATTTGAATACTAATTTTACCTTTAGAATAATAATTTTAAGCTAGTTTTAGCCTCTCAAATTATTTCATAAATTTGTCAAGTAGTTTATGGCTGAATGGAATGTGATAGTTATCTCTCCTTGTGTTCATCTCACTCTTTCATTCTTTATGTAAGTAATCTAACTTCTAGAAGGTCACACGATGTGTAATTGGTTATTTTGTGTGTCTTTAAGTGTAAAGAATATTAATAGTGTCTATGATTAGACATAATATTAATCTACCTTCATGTTGAAATGATTTTATTAGGAGAATCTTGGGTTTTGAGATTAGTTTTATAGTTTTACTTACATAGTGCAAGTATAAGTAGGCTTGTGGAGTTAATATTGGTACATCACCTCTATTAGATTAGTGTTTAATACCCTTCTATCCCTTTTCCTTTGAAGTAATTATGTTAGTGGTTAGTTTTAGGTTTTTTTAATTGGAGATAATGCTTCAGTATATAGGTTCACCTCTAAGAATTATCACCGCCAACATATAGGGTGTTTCAATATTATTCAAAATTTAAGGAGTCTAGAGTATTCCTCTTTAGGGTGAAAATTTAGATGATAATATTTTTAGAACTCATGGTGGGACCTCATGGTTTAATAAGTTGTCAAATTTGATGTTGATTTTAACAAATTTAATGTTTTAAAGCTTCCTTCATACAATAAATAGTGACTCCAATACTCATTGGCTCTTGGTTGTAGACTAGTGTTTCATTTTCGTGCCTAAGATAAGGACAAGGTATTATAATAAAGGCATTCAATTTTAATTTTTAGAGATACCTTAATATTTATTTAAAACAAATAGGTTTTTATAATAAAGGCATTAAATTTTAATTTTTAGAGATACCTTACTATTTATTTGAAATAAATGGGTTTTCTCATAATCATCAATACTCCAAGAAACCATTTACTGTGCATATACCTATTAGAAGACTTTTCTTGCATCCAACTCGTAAGATGGAATCCCCAAAGAACCTACCCTTTGATTCATTCAATGTCCATATTACTTTAGCACTTGATCACTATGATGAAATTTATATTTCAACCCTCAAAATTGTGCCTTCATACATGGGAGAAGTTTCCACTAGTCCTATTGAACAAATAAGAAACATTGCCAACTTTTGCAATATACACAACATCACTAAAGAGAATGTTTCCATCAGTTTCTTAGTTATTTATTTCAATGGAAAGGAACTTTACTGGTATCTTACTTTGGCTCCCAACTCTATCACTATATGGGATGAATTGAGAAGGATATTTGAAGGCATATCTAATCACTTGTCCTTGATTAAGCAACTAACTATAATAAAGAGAGAACCTTAAAAGGCTATTCAAGACTTAAACACAAGATTATAAAGGAATTGGGATAGGATCCCAATCTTGGTAAGGCATATTTCACATCATGTTTT
The DNA here is from genome assembly GCA_037957365.1 of Torreya grandis. Taxonomy (NCBI): domain Eukaryota; kingdom Viridiplantae; phylum Streptophyta; class Pinopsida; order Cupressales; family Taxaceae; genus Torreya; species Torreya grandis. The sequence continues at coordinate 303,113 of JARHVA010005582.1, forward strand.
TCTCTATTAATTTAATGTTTTAAATAGTGGCATAGCTATGATGATTCAGTCTATGAGATGAGATACTTTGCCTAATGCTTGTGATACTAATAGAAGGTCTAGGAATTACCTTATTAAATCTAGGAAGATATCTCTTAAACACCCCATGCACCTTTTTATTGATGTAAAAACTCCTATTCTCACCTTTATTCCTATCCCCACATTTTCTCCCTTCCCCACACTCAAGTGTAATCAAGATACCTCTAATCAACCAAACAAATCAAAAGAGGAAGAACTAGTCAAGGCTCTTAAAGAAAGTAGAGAAGAGATGAAAACCCTAAATATGTGACAAAAAAAATATCAATGGAGGTCTTTTTGAAGTCCTTACAAGCCCTATCATTCTTATTAGTTTCATAGATAACCTTTTCAAGCTAAATACCAAGGACAAGGGTAGATAACTAAAGTGAGGAAACATAGCAAAAAAAATCAAAATAATCCTACTAGAGAACTTTTACCTATCCAAAAAAATCTTGTATAAAAAAATGGAGAGTAACCTTCATGGGGCCAACCTCATGACTCTTCCACTTATGTAAATGAGATATTAAATTAATCCTGTATAGCCCAATGGGGAATAATGCCTTACATAACTCAAAAGGAGATGCCTAGTGGAGATGATAGAAAAGGAGGATATGATAGATAAAATTATAAATTTATTAAATAATATCAATAGGACTCATGTGAAGATAAATACCAAGGTAAATTGAATATAGGATCAAATTCTATAACCACAATCACAAGGTCAAACAATAGAGTGATTAAAGAAGTACAAGGGGCAAGTGGTAGTCTATTAATGAACTCTCAATCACCTCAAGGATTAGGTATGTCAAATATATCCCTTGTGGCTAAGGTAAATCAGAATTTATATAATACTAGAGATCCTTTTATGTCTACTCATATACATCAAGTGACACAAGCTAATGGTAGTGATATAGCTCCTAGAGGACATGACAATGTTGGCATCTCTCCTATGATTATTGTTTAAAAAATTAATAAATTCCATGTAAGAATACCAATGTGGTGAAAAATTTCCATTTATGGATAAAGATACCTTCTCTAAAATGAGTTCTCCAAGATCAATGCATCAACTAGGCAACCTAGTGAAAGAGGGGAAATTTTGACAAATGAATTGAAGTCTAAGGATGGGAATCCAATAAAAACATAAAAAAGAGACAAAACTCATCAATTTTACCTCTCTATTATAATTAGAGACTCATTGGTTCATAATTTATCAATTTCTAGTGGATCAAGTATAGTAGTAATGCCCAAACAAGTAGCAAACAAGCTGAATTTAAAATATGAATCACACTCCAAGGGGGTGATACAACTTGATAGACTAGTTGACAAGATAGTTGGCATTATAAAATGGTTAAAAATCACTCTCCATGATTTTATTAGGTTATTTATCTCTCAAAATTTTATGGTTGTAGATGTGACACCACATTTCTGCCTTTGCTTGTCAAGGGATTTTAATGCTAAGATTTAGGGGTACTTCAGTTTAGATGTGTCTTATATGGAATTTAGGACTAGGTATGGTGCTAAGGTCTCTATAAAGTATAAACCTTTATAAAATTTTCATGTGGATCCATATATTCCTAACACATCAAACATGAAATTCACCATTAATGAAGAAGAATACCATCCTAATGACCAATAATATTTGACACCTCTTGATGGAATAACTAACCAATACCTTGATGAGTGGGTGATGATAAACATGGGTTTTATTCATACAATCACATTAAAGAGACAAGTATGGGAAAATATATCATACATGAAGAATATGATGAGTTTTATGAGGTAAGTTTTGATTATGCCTTTCAACAAGCTATATGTGGTAACTATTTTCTGTATATGGATGATAATGATGAGGTTCCTAGTGTGATAGAGCATGATAGTCAAGAAGATAATTCTTTTATTCCTATTAAATAAGAATATATTCATGAATATGATATTCAATATGGGCATGATGATCTATCAGTACCATGCCATAATGGAGGAGATTGAAAACTTAAGTGGGCCTTCTCTTCCTCAAATGAAACATGGGCTAGATGATGATGTCAATAATAGACCTAATAAACACAATGAAGAGTGTGAAATCCCTATCAAGAATATTGAAATCTTGTAGGAATTGGATTAGGTCAAGGTATAAGTTCATGAGAGTAAGGACCATCATAAACATCAAGATGATCTTGATTCAGTTGTAAATGTATTTGGCTAGCAAGAAGGTGAGTTTGATGCCTATAAACACCTAACATATCATGGTTTAAATGAAGGTGATGTTGAGAATATTTTCATGATCCATAAAGAGCAGATTGAGAGGTATCAAATTATCATGAAAGAAACTAAGTAGGATACAATGTCAAGCAGGCCTAAAAGAGAGATAAAGGGATCATTCAAGGGAGTCTCAAGTGATGCATTTATAACTAGTAGATGTTTCATGAGTGGTAAGTCATTTGATCACCTTCAAAAGAAAGTTATCATTGACAAACATACATCATATGGTTATTTGTTCTCATGGAGTATCTATGACTCTAGAAACATTTATTTTGACCCTGCTTGAATCAAGAGGAGTTATTTCATCACATCAAACATGTTTTGAGGTCCTATACATAATATATTAGGTGTGTTGTTTAAAGTGTGTCTTTTATTATGTGGTTTTACCTAAATGCCTTTTGTATAGTGTGTTTATTGCTTGTTGTGTGGTTTGGTGTGAGTTTGATTTTTATAGAGGCATGTTAATTTTAGTTTACAACATAAGAGTGGCTCCATTTCTTAATGGGAGGATACTGCCACTGATCTAACAACATTGTATGCATGTTACCCTTATGAATAAATAATGTTTTGACAAATTTTGACATCAAGTCAAAATAGTCAACCCATATAGGTTGAAACCTTTCATAGGGTTATTCAAACTTGTACATGGTCTTGAAATAGTCTTGTAATGGTGTTGTAATCATCTTTAGGTGGTCATTTTGGTCTTTTATTAACTTTGTCCAAGGTTTGATATCTTGTACTTATATAGTCCTAAGGGTAATTTATGATTCAAGGTGTTGGAAAGTGTGGTCAACGTCATGACATGGAGTTGAGTCATTAGATAAGGTGGTTTTTATGTCTTTAAAGATATTTTGTCATATATTAACCTCTTATTATGTTCTTATATGCCACAAAGTCATTTTGGTCAGCTTTTTGGAAAATTTGGAGGAGGTTTACATATAAATATCAAAATTAAAACATTAAAATAAGTTTAATATTGTAAATTATGTCATATAATGGTTATATCATAAAAACCTTATATTTTAAATGCATAAAGTGAGAAAAATATTGATTTTCAATCACTTATGGGCATTTGTACAGATTTAGGATATCAATTGACAAGTGAAAATAGATTTAGAGAGTCTATTAAGATTATAAAGGTCAGATTCAAACTTGGGATCAATTTTTAGGCCTTAGAAATACAAAAAAACACTCTTTGTCCTCCATCACACCTTTACAAGCATAGAAAGGTAAAATTCAAATGCATGGTATGACTAGGAGATAGAAATTTGGAAGTTATAAATTTGGTAAATGTTAAGGGTCATAATGATATTAAATTTAGTTTCATTTTTTAAATATTAATTAACCATATTTTATGAAATTTTTTTAAGAGTGATAACATGTCACTATGCCTTATCCATTCAAGCAGGGTCTATTTTTGTTCTTGTTTCTTCATTCTAGAATTATATGGAGGATAGTGACTTTTATGGTATATTTTTAGAGGTAAAAGGATTAATTTAAATTTTTTCATCAATAAACTCAACTTCACGAGGTGTCTTCTTCAAAGCAACTAGTGTCTCTGTTTTATGGAGCTTCATTCACCTTACTACAAGTGTTTTAGTTTTTTTGAAGGACTGCCACATTTATAAGTCTATAAGTAACTAATTATTAATATAAAATCCCTCAATATCATATTATTTTTATTTTATTTTTATTAAAATGGTCTTTCTCTTCAAAATATATCATGATTTGCACTCTTATAAGCATGTATAGTTTTCAAATAGTCCTCTATAGGTCTAAATACCAATTTTGGAAAAAGTGGAAATAACCATAAATTATTAATAAAAATATATAATTTTGTAACATTTAGTATTAATTAAATGATAATGGGACTCAATTTACTCACCAAAATAGACTTAGATAAGATCATTTCACCCACAAGTCTGCAGAACTGTCTGTGAACATTCATGAGGACTAGGTTTTAATTTTAATTTTTAAACTAGATAACATATTGTACTACATTTAAAACACTAATTTTAAATTTATATAATACACTCCATGATTATAATCATGAATTTATTTATGAGCTCCTACTTCCATATATAAACCTTACATAGGAACTGAGTATATGCATAGGCCTATAAGTATAAAGGAACAAATTTTGAGGATGGAATAATGCTTAGTTAGAAGGTAAAAAAGTTATTGAGTAATGTGTAATGTGAATTGATAATGGTTTGATGAAACTCTAAGTGAAAATATCTTAGGAAGTTATTCTTAGTAAGTGTATACAAGCAAGAAAAGAGACCTACATGCTACAGGCATATAGGTCCTCTTTTTGGACAAAGACTAATTATCTTGAGAGGAAGGAAAATGTGGAAACATGACTCATTATAGAAAATAATGAAAGGATTCAAAAATTAGTATATACCTAAGTTATTTTACAATCAATTGAGAGTCAATAATATTGAGTATACAACCTTAATGCTCATACATAGGTCTATGTATGGAGATAAGAGAGCAAATTTTTGTAAAATGCTAAGAAAAGGGTAAGAGAAATTGTAGTGAAATGATAAGAATATTAAAATGATTTTTTATTTAATTTCAATTTGTCAATGACCTTATTGATAAAGGTTACTTTTCAAATATTAACACTCTAATCCCCAAGTAGCCACCTACGTCCATGTATTGGACATGCATAAGGAACAAGTGTGTGTGCAAGTATTTTGGGAAATATGAGAGACTTATAAAATATAAAATTGTAACTATGCCATTTTGATGTTCAATTATTGTCAATTATATTCATAAAACCATCAAATGTAGTTAGACCACCCTAATAACCACCTATAGGTTACAAGGTAAATATGCTAGTCAAAATTGAAAAGAAGATAGTGGTGGATTTGAGTTTTGATGAGTAAATTAAAAATAAATATATTAATTAAAATTAATATAAATAAAAAACAAACATGATAAAAATGATCAAATAAATTCATTCCAATCCTACATACACATTAAAATGGGTGTTTATAGGCCTAACTACCCTCATAAAAGATATTGGCTTGTTTGAGAAAGTTAAAGGTTTGTGAGAGGTTTAAGGGAAGGAAAATCTATTGATAATGGTTTCATGGAGATATTATATCTCCATAATATCCTCATACATAGTGAGAAAGAGTGGAAATGTAGATAATATTTGTTTAGGATTGTAGAGCCTAAAATTAAGAACATTACACAGGTAGATCCTATGAATAATCATGAATAAGTGGTCGTGTTTGGGATAAAATGAGAATATGAGAACACTAATGAGTGTGAAAAAATTTCATAGACCCTAGGAAGGAACCAACATGTAGGGAAAGGTATGAAAAGTAGAACTTAAGCCTTGGAGACCACCTCAAGTTATCTTAATGCAAGACTAAAACTCTAACCAATTTTCTCTCACCTAGTATGATCATGAACTTATGCAAGGAACCTAGTGTATTTTATGGATGATATCTAGTTCCCCATATTTAAATATTTTGGAATTGGTTTTTTTTAAGACCTCTAACCTTCATGAACAAAGGCTAATAACTTAAACCCTTCTTTAATGGATTTTTTATAACTTGAAAGCCAACTTCTTACACTCAAAACTATATGAATAAGATGCATGAGACCCTGAGCACTTGGGAAACATTTTGGGGGTTAATACACTTGAATATTGTGGCATTGGTTTAGGTATTTAGGGGATAGGCTTTATGAACAATCATTAAGAACCAAAACTAGTTTAAACCTTCCTAAAACCCTAATAAGGGCCCAATGTGAGAGATGGACCTCCAAACCACATGAAATGACCTATAATGATAATTAAAATTCCTAAAAATTATTATAGACTCCAAGTAGATTATCAAGTTGTATTTTGTCTACACTTACAACTTTAAGGACTACTTTAATTACCTATTTTGTAAGTTTTTCTATGTTTTATAGGGTTTTGGACTATGGAACACTTGAAAACTATTGGAAGAGGTCATTTGGGATGTGTTGCATGTATTTAATCCAAAAAATATGTACAATACATCTTGTAAGTGATCAAACAAACCTCATTTTTCAAGTTAGTCTTAAATGGGCTAAAAACGATACTAGGTTTCAATACCATTTCATGGTTCTCAACTTTCACAAGGTCTAAGGAAATCAAATTTGGCATGGAGTTTTTTGATAGGATAGGTAAATTTAATCACATGTTTTTTGTTGTTTCACATGTGTTGGAGATATATGGAGTATAAAATTAGTCTTCTAGGAAAGGAAGCCTAATTAAGGCCTAATTGGGAGAAGAGAACAACAAAACAAACACACTTCCACTAACTCTCGAGACCTAAAACTTAACATGGAGTTCTAAATAAAAAATAGGTCTTCAAATGTGTCTTGATATTCCTAGGACCATCCATACACTATCCTACACAAGGAGGTTTACATGTTTTTAGGGTTACAATAAAAAGAGGCCTAATGAGAGCTTGAGGAGCAAAATGGAGTCTTGAGAGTTGTTCCATGAACCAAAATGAAATTATTCAAGTATAATAAGTTATTTTAATGCCTTTCATGATGACATATTTCCTTGATGAATTTGAATTCAAGTTTTGATCCACTTGGACAATGAGAGGCATGGTAGATGAAGGGGATTAAAGACACCTAAGCATATGGATGGTGATTTCCACTAAAATACCAAATCAAGGGAGTTTATAAATGCATGAAATGTGTCAAATTACAAGGTATAAAGTCATTCATGGTGAATTTATGATGAAAAATCACATTTTTCACTCTTCCTTTTGCAAAAATGGTAGTTTTGAGTAGTGTAAGGTGTCAAGCTGAGTTTAGAAAACCTACACCATTTGGATGATGGAACAACTTCAAAGGAGAGGCATATGTCTTTGGGGACCTATTGAAATATATTATCTCTTTTTTTGAACTCCTATGTAGAAACATGTAAATATCCTTCCTTTACATCCCCCCTCTCTTCCTCAAGTATTTATTTAAGCTACCACTTTTGGCCTTGTAAGCATCCAAATTTGGTATGGAAAATCAATGAGAATTTGAATACTAATTTTCCTTTAGAATAAATATTTCAATATATTTTTAGTCTCTCAAATTATTTCATAAGTGTGTAAATTATTTTATGGTTGAATGACAAGGGAAAGTTATCTCACCTTATGTTCATCTCACTCTTTAATGCTTTATGTAAGTAATATAACTTTTAGCATGTCACATGATGTGTAATTGGTTATTTTGTGTGTATTTTTAGTTGTGAATAATATCATAGTGTCTATGATCAGACCTACTATTCATCTACCTTGATAAATACATTGCATTCTACCTTCATGTTGAAACACTTTTGTTAGGAGAACTTTGGGTTTTGAGATCAATTTTGCAAGTTGTCTTCCTTAGTGAAGGTTCAAGCAGGTTTGAGTTTTCTTAAATTAAAAATATATAAAATTACTCATAAAATGTATGATTTAATTTTCATCATAAAATACCTATAATTTCTCCACATTTTTTGTGACAAAATGGCAAGGAACCAACTCCACTAAAAAATTCTACATCTAGATTATTGGAGTGTTGGTATGTTGGTAGTTGAAGCTTATAGAGAGTCTATTTTTATTCCTTTGTAATGGATATAATATTGAACACTCCAAAAATATTAATTATATCCTAGGATTTGTTTTTAAACTTATTAAAGTAGGTAAGTTTTCATTGATATTTCCTTCTGATCTAGTTTACAACTAGATCTGAATCACCAAATATTTATAGCTACTTGACATCATGTTTTAGTGTAAATTTTAAGCTTAGAATAAAAATTCACACTCAAGTCAATTATTGGTGCATGTAAATTTTAACATATACGTTTTTTAATATTATTTCTCATCTGGGTCAATCAATGTTATGCCAATACCAAAACGTTGCTTAGATCTAGCATTATCAAAGTGTAGAGTCCATAATTATGAAAGACATTCAAACTCTTGTTCATGAGGTTCATGATTTTTAGTGAACATGTAAACACTTTCATGTGAAGATGAAAATTTGACATTATTATTCTTGGAATTATTATCCATTATTAGGTACTTCATCTTTGGTTTGTGGTCCACCTAAATTTGGCTAGTTAATCCTTTACAATGTAGACATGTATGTGAAAAAATTGTTGTACCCAACATTTCACTTTCTTAAAGGAAAAGGGGACCCACTTTTTTTAGATTTTGGCCTTGCTAATTGAGCCCTTTTTCTATATATTTATGAAAATTCTTTAATATATTGGTCCGTAGTCTTCATACTTATAATAATTTAGCTTGGTATTATGTATTTTTATGGACTACTCTATTAATTCCTTTTCAGGAGTTTTGAACTATGTAGCTTTTCAAGATTTAGTTTATTCATTTATTTCAAGAAATTCAATTGGAGAATTATTTATTAGGTATTTTATTCTAACATTTTTTTAGACAAGTTTGGTTTTTAGGTTTTTTGTTTTGGTTTTTCTTTTTGGGAGCTTATTAGACATTTGTTTAGTCAGAATTAGATCTTTGAAACTTTTCTTCTAAATCTTTTAGGTCTTTGGAGTTTTTGTGTTGGGAATTTTTTCTAAAACAATTTCCCCAAAATGACATATTTATTGGAATTTTGAGATTTAGACATTTTGTCTGACATACTTTTGGGTCTTCACATTTTTTATTTGAACATTTTTTTCAACATGATATATATATATATATATATATATATATATATATATATACATATATATATATATACATATATATATATACATATATATATATATATACATACATATATATATATATATATATACACATAGATATATACATATATATATATACATAGATATATCCATATATATACATATATATGTAAATAAATATATATATATATATATATGTATGTATATATATATATGTGTGTGTGTGTATGTGTATATATATATATATATATATGTATGTATGTATGTATATATATATTACATACATACATACATATACTTCATAATTTTTTTCAGACATTTTTTTCAATAAGAATTAGGTCTTCAAGGTTTTTGTTTGGGTCTTTTATAAAGACCAGTCCCAAAATAAATATTAAATATTTGACTCTTGAATGCCAAAAGATTGTTATACTTAGTTGAAGAAAGACAAACTAATTCCTAATATTTTTTAAAGCTACCCACCAGCTAAAAATAACAAATATTTAAACTATTAAAACAATAAAAAATAGTTGAACATTGGGCATTCATATCATAAAAAATAGAATTCAATGAAAAAGTTATATACACAACGTGCACCCATGAAACCTTCATTGATTACAAATGAACTTGAACTTGAGATCAATTATTATCCTATGTGAGAAAAGTGCTAGCTACATATGAGAATGTTACAAGTAAAATAAATGACTAGTGGAAGCAAGAATTATTTGTAGAGCATGAAGAGCACATAGAGAAAATTGTAAACACCTCCAATTGCATGTTAAGAATAATGGTTTCTTCATATAAACCATTGAGGGGAGTAGTTCCACCATTGCCATACTCAATTAAGGATTCAATAGATTTTATGGACTTAGTATTTGATGTCTCCATTTATGACAACAAGTATACAAATTATTCAAAATTATGGGACACGGTTGACTCTATTGACATATTTTCACTAGATGGAAACATATCTCCCTTGGAATGACTATTCATCAAGGATTTATTAGCCATTAAAATATATGGATTGTATTTTGTTGTTTCCAAGCCTAAGGTGATGCCATGCATTAACCTCTTTTGATATTTATTCTTCAAAGATAAAGTCATACAAGACACTCTCCTGCATCATATTGGAAACTAAATGATCATAACATGCATAGAAGGAACATATTTCCAAAGATAATTTTCATTATTGAAACTATAATCTTACTTTAACAAATGTAGATTAGTCTAATAGAATTAGGATAATATAATGGAAAAGTTTGTATCTTCATGGCTCCTCCCAAATGAAATAATTACATTCAAGAGAAAGAATCCAAAGGGACCCACTCCTATCAACAAGTTTAGGATGGGAGTACATATTGGTATGACACTACTCAAAAGACTTTAAAGTATGCCCAATATCCATTTTCTCAATTTGGACTAGGTACCATTATTACACATGATGTTAGCCAGTGATGCCACATTCAATTTGGGAAAGATTATTAGTTTCCATTTGATAGATTAGGTCATCCACAAAGACAAGTGGCCCACTATGGTGGGCTAGTTTTATATGATGTCATATTTATTTGATGCCATCATGGGAACAATTTATAAAGTCCTCAATGAGATATGGATCCTAGTCACTAATTAAATCAAAAATAAAATATGTGATCACTTTCAATTTATGTACATTTATGCCTACACTAATAATATGGTGAGGATTTTTGAGGATGTAGATCCTCAAATTTGACAAGCTATACATGGTTCTCCAATGACCTGGGTTGGAACCAACATTTTGAAGATGTTGTCAACAAGGGGGGATTATTTTCTCTATCCAAATTACACTATTATCATGATCTGGGAAAATAAGGTCCATCCCTTATGCCTCCCAAATTATTTACTTAACAAATTTTTTGAGTAAGAAATTTCTTTCCAACTATGGTGGAACATAGAGGAGGACCTAACCAGGGCAAAGAAAATAACATTCTTTGACAACCATATAATTTATAGCATAATAATATATACCATAAGGAAACACTTTTGAGATGTGGGTGGAAAAAGGAAGGGATAACATATTACCATAGTCCCACATAGAGATTGGGATCCTCATGGAGCTATCTAAAAGCACATACAAGGCTTTAATATCCCTAACAATCATGAGCATTTTATGTATGACTTCTAGTTTATGAATGCACAAAATGATGAGGAGGTCTTGGAGAGACCTAGAATTGATGGTTTGAAGGAGGATAAATTGATGGTGATCCAACAAGAACGTTTAATTTATGTGAGGGAGGTAGATGTAGAATGCTAATATATAGAGGGTGGACACATTTAGACTTTTGGAAGGGCCAATCCATAGATCAATCCAAAGATTAAGGAGATCCATCACATGTACTACCTTTTGAGATAAAATATATTAAAAAGGAACCTAAGGTGAGTGAACCTAACCCAAAAGGAGCTCAAGGAGACCCCATCAATTTAGATTCATTTCATGAGGAAGAGAAAATATTAGAATAACCAGTTGTTAGTGCCATTTAAGTGCCTATAACTACACCCCCCCGCCAAAGATAATATTCTATATAAATGGGGGTAGCAATAGGTGAATCATCAGTCCAACAAATATCCTCTTTGTAGATAAAGACTACCATTTTCTATTAGAAGAATCCTAAGACTCCCATGGGCAGTCCTATAGTCGAACAAACTCAAAGCTTTCATGTAGTGCCCCAAAAATTAGAGTTGGAAGATGAATAAGAAGAGGATTTTTTGATGAGGAAAATGAGTTAAATAAAGTTAAGTATTTGATGCTTAAAGTTGATAAAGGGAAATAACTAGTTATAGAGGACACCATAGATACTCAAGTTTTTGAGACCACTTCCCTACTCTATGCTACTATTACTATTTTTGGTGTTATATCTATATCATCTATTTTTAAAGCTCCAAAGGTAGAAGTTCTTACTTCCACCTCTAATGATCCATTCAACACTTCTTCTTTATTTCATTATTCATTAATCACCCTAAAGGTTGAGAAGGTTATTTCTAATACTACTCCATCCACCACCACCATTGATCCATTTTCCATCCCCATACCATTCACCTCCATCATGACCTCTACTACTATTCCTTCTAGAACTAATATCATTAGATAAATGAAAAGGAATAAATAATCTATGAAGGTGGAAACAACCATGTCCACCCCATACCTCTATGTCTAATCCACCCAAATCACATTCCCCATGCCATGCACCACTCCATCATAAGAGACCATTGTCATTAGTGTAGGCAAAGGAAAAAGGGTAAAGACACAAATGGTTATAGTCCATCCATTCCATTAGTTTGAAGGATTGGATTAGTCTAAAATTATTTGGCTCTCTTTGCTTAACACCATTTTTAAAGCATCAAAGAAGAAACATATGGTTGAGGAGGATGAAGAAGAGGTTATGGTCACAACCTTAAAATAAATAGACATTAATCAATTAACACTTCCTACATGGGTCGTAGACTTAAGTGATAAGACTTCAAACATGCCCAGCTTCAAAATCATTACAACTTTATTTGATAAATAATCTAGAAGCATCTAAAGGGTGAGGAAGAGGATGTTGGAATATTATATATGCATGTAATTGGTCTTTTAGGAGAGGCAAGAGGTCTTTTCTTTGACAAAGAGGCATGGTAGATAGTTGGGGTTATCACCCTATACTAAGGATTTTAGATCTCTAGCTAAGGCACAAAAAGATGTCGTGGTGGTAATCCATGAAGTTACAAAGATGTCTAGAGAATAATTAGAGGCCAAGCTGGAGCAATTGAAAGAGAAGTAGAATACTATCCACATACTAGCTTTCATTGAAGCTAAGTTGCTAGAATAAGCCTCAAAATATTAAAATTCTTTATAAGAACTAGAGTTCATGTGGGCTAAATTATCCCCACATGATATTAAAACTCAATAATTATTTAATTATTTGAATATTGATGGTAATAAATTAAAAATTATGACTATTTATATTAGGCAATAAGGATTATATCCACTTGGATATTATTACACCACTAAAGGCATCAATTTCCCTCAACCTAATAGTAAGTATAATGGAAGAAGCTCAAAAATGGTTGATAGTTGTTGGGGATTTGCTTCGCAAGTATCAAGAACATGAGACCCTAGTTCTACAAATTTTGAATGATTTTAACTTATCTAAGGTAAAAGACACTACTAGATATTTGATTAGTAAGATCAAATTTGATCAACTCATTCAAGAGGCCATGGATAATTTTAATAAAATTCCATAGGGGTTGCCATTATAAGACATAGAGTTAAAGCTAATCTTTACTATAAATAAGGTCACTAAAGTTGAGATCTTTAAGATCAACTTCCAGTTGACTAAAATAGAGCATGAAAAGCTCCTCGGCTAAGTCAATAAAGTACACATATTGACTCTACTAAAACTATATATTATTTGGTAGTAGCATGATGCTTCCCATAAGTGATGGTAGGAAATAAAAGTGAAGAAGCAGTCTCAAGTTGCTACTTTTAGTTCCACATCAACAACAATAATTTCCATGTTAACAACCACTAACACCATGCTGACAAAGGTCCATGAAGCCATTTAGACATCAACATAGCCTTGAAAGGGATAATATTTATAGCATGAATATTATGTGGGAGTGTAATATTTTATATAATTTTGTAATTTTCTAATGATTTTGAATTATATTATAAAGTTGTCTAAATCCATTTTGTACACATGCACACATTGCATGATTATTGTAAAGGCTAACTTAGGTTATTAAATAATTATAAGTAAAATCTTTGTGGCTTTGACCACATTTTGAACTCAAGTTATAACTATGAAATGTAATGATTTTTACATTAACTTGGATGATGAGGCAACCCCTTCCCCAAGTCTATTTAAACAATTGTAATCCAAAAAAGTTTGGATTTTTTATAGAATTTTCAATATGCAGGAGCAAATCAATTTTGGTTATCCAATCATGTGTTTGTGTATTTTATTTCCACTATTTAATTATGTTTTATTTATTTGGTTATATGATTTAATAAATCTTAGTGTGAAATAACTGTGAATGGGTTATTGATTGTCTTGATTGATATGATAGTCTTATATGTGCAATAATTATTAAAGGATTGGTCAATACATTGGTTAATGATAGTTAAGTTGATTAATTCATAATTTTGAGTGTGTAGAAATGATTTATATTGATATATTTTTATATGTGTGTACAATAGCTATGTCAGATGCTTCACTAAGCTCGAGATATAATGGCATGATTAAGAGTGTAAAACAATTACCCTAAAAAGAACAACCTTTGACTAAGTCCTATGAATTTCCTATATTTGTATTACCCTAGGTTATTAACCATGTTTGATTGTGTGTGTATAATAGCTTCTAATAATAGGCATAGGTTATGAAAGTACTTACCCACTTAGAAACCAACCAAGGAAGTGATTTTTGAATACCACATAACCTTTATTTTTTTCCTTACCCTTTCCTCCTTTTTTTAGTTTATTTTGAGACCTACACACTCTAGATTATCAACCACCCATCCAACCCTTATAGATTTTTACTTACTTTTTATAAATGACCCATCTATTGAAAAACCTTATCAATAACCTATATGCCCTACCTACTATTCCATCAATATGTTGTTAAGAATGTATAACTACAACTCATGACTTGGAGTGGAGTTCACCTCCATTAATATCTTAAAATTTTATAGGCTACGTCATTATCAGATTGGTGTGGTTAAAACCTTCATCAATAAAATCCTTCACCATGTATCCATTCAATGTATTTAAATAATTTTGGATCAATAAATATCCATAAGACTCAAGAATGTCAACTACTAGAATGTCTATGTACTATTTTACATAAGGCTTAGTGGTAAGTTATATGTGTACATTTGTTAACTCCCCAACATATGGTACTAAAGACATGTCCAATTGTAAGATCACTCTTTTATATTTATTTAGGATCAAGCTTAGGCTATTGTATCCAACAATGGGCATCACATTGGCTGAGGCACCTAATTTAACTAGACAATTATGTTCATTCTTTCCAAACATCCTGATGGTTATTAGAAAAGGTGGCACCTAAGGTTTGTAATTTTAAACTACCACATTAGTATGCATAACCTTTAATTTGTTAGTGGTTGCTATCCCAATGAAGGACTTGAGAAATAATTCTATTTTTTTAGTAATCTGAGCTAGCTCATAAAGACTAATATTTTACTTGATCTTCTTCATACATCTAACTATATTGTACCTAATGTTTCTCTGTGGCTCTACAGTTTTTTTATTGATTCTTTTTGGAGTGGTCAGATTATTTTTTACCTTTTAATATAGGAGAGTAATAACACTATTATTTTGGGGCATCAAAGTAGTATCATGTTGTTTATTCCTCAAGTTAAAATTATTAATATGGAACTACTAAAAGGTATGTATTTCATCCATGTTATCCTCATGTTCATTCCCATCTTTCACTAGAAATGGAACTTCATGTCTTAAATACCATTGTTATGCTATAAGTACTTGTAATAGTGGAAAGAGGTCGATCTAACTAGTTTTATAAACCTTCACACATGTCCATTTTCTTATTTGAGATATCAGAGGTAGGACATAAATATATGTATTCCAACTCACCATGTTTTATTATATTATGGACTTGACACTAATTAGGTAGTGTTACTTGTAATATGTTTATTTTAGGCATCTTGATAGACGGTTGTTGTTACGTATTGTTTCCAAATATATTTAAAGTCCTATTATACCTCATATATACAAAATTATGATTGGTACTCTATCCTATGGTGTTTCCCATTCACTACTACATGCTTAAGAACTCATTACTCAACTTTTGTACCATTTACTAGATAACATCCAGCTATACTTTTTTGGAGTTATATATAATACCTTTTGTAGTATAAACATTAAATAGTATCAAGGATTGGTTATAATTTTGTAAGAGTAAAGATTTGAATCTTTATAGTTCATATACAATTTAATATCTTTTTTTGGATTAACTATGTGATTTTTTCCTCTCTACATTTTGGATCACTCCCATGATCCTTCATCAAGAGATATTACAATAAATGTGAGAACATCATAATACCCTCTTAAGAAACCCAAGAGATCAAGAAAATAATAGTTGTAAACAAATGAATAGTTTCCCAAATTCTAAAAAGAATTATTGCCATTGGTTTTTGGAAAATAGGAAATTTTTTATTGTTATTTTTCACCCAATAACAAGAGTGATTGAATGAAGTTTTAAGTTTCTAAATTATAATTATATTGTTTTTTGTATTTAAATTTTAGTTTAATTTAATTTTATATTTCTAATTTTATATTTATCTTTATTATGAATTAATTAATTATAAATTTTAATTTTAATGTGTGTGTGTGTGTGTGTGTGTGTGTGTGTGTGTGTGTGTGTGTGTGTGTGTGTGTGTGTGTGTGTGTGTGTTCATGCGTGTGCTCATCATGTGTGTGTGTGTGTGTGCGTGCGTGTGTGTGTGCGTGTGTGTGTGTGTGTGTGTGTGTGTGTGTGTGTGTGTGTGTGTGTGTGTGTGTGTGTGTGTGTGTGTGTGTGTGTGTGTGTGTGTGTGTGTGTGTGTGTGTGTGTGTGTGTGTGTGTGTGTGTGTGTGTGTGTGTATGTATTAATTTTTATTTTTAACATAAAATGAAGGAGATATACTCTATAACATATATAATAATGGTTTCCAATAATTACTCAAATCTAGACCATCATCCCTATTAAGATTACTAGGGTGCTTATAGGTTTATATGTCTTCTCTTATGTTTTGCTTATTAAAATGGTTCTTTATAGCTAAAACCTTAGCTTGTTTGATGTTAATGGTATGTTATGTTTTGTAGGAGTGTTATTTAAGAGCATATTTTTATTTTCTTTCAAGTTGAATATCTACAACATGCTCCTTGATTCTCATTTTTATAGATATACTAGTTACCCCAATATATGGTATTCCACATGATCATTCTACCATGTTGAAACCACTATGAAGGTTATAGTCATGAGGATCCTTAACAAAATTAAGGGTCAACCTTAATTTCTTAACTTGAATGAAGGTAGAATAAATTATATGAGATTTGAGGATTTATATACCTTGTATAAATACCTTCCACATAAGGTAATATAGATGTTGGGCCTTCATAAGGAGGTTCTTTAGGGACTTATTTATCAATTCTCATTTTGGATTGTTTAAAATCTCTAGTGATTTTTTTATTTGTGTATCCATTCATTTTAAAAACATATCTTGATTTCTCAATCTCCAAGTTGATACTATCATTGTCATGGATCTTAAAATATCTAATGGATAAAGTTTTTAGAACCCCTACTTAGTGTGTTGGGTAGTGATGAGAAGAGGCATGAAGGTAGAGATCAGTGTGGGTTGCTTTTCTATAGACCTTTATTTCTAGAGAGCCATCATCTTTCTTGTAAAGGAGGATGTCCAAGAAAGGTAATCTTCTATCAATCTCATTTTATTTAGTGAATTTGATACTAGGGAGCAAGTTATTGAGGTAAAATTGGAAATTTTCTAATTTTTCCTTTCCATATTGCCAAAAAAAATTGGTACCTTCAACATACCCCTTCCACCATTTGGACTTCAGAGGAAAAGAGTGGAGATCTTACTCTTCAAACTATTCCATGAAAATGTTGGATACCATAGGGGAAAAGGGAGAACCCATCACCATGCCCTTGCATTGCTCATACATATACCTTAAAATAAAAAAAGGTTGAATTTAAACATAAAGCTACAATGTTTATAGTTTCAATATCTTTGAGTTTTAAGACTATAGTTAAATAATGACCAATAGGAACTTTTGTAAAGAGGGAAATAAAATCAAAGATAACTAAGAGTTAATTATTATACACCTTTTTATATTTAATAAATTCTATAAAATCACCAAAGTCCCAAAGAAAAAAAATGTTTCAACTGTATACAATCATAAATGCATCATGTCTACAAATCAATCCCAACTCAGAGAAGATAGATCATGTCATACAATTATGATTGTGGATACATTAAATAATAAGGAACATGACAAATATGGGTATCAATAGACCTGACTAGGGGATTTATTTTAACAATACACCATTTTAGAGAGGGTTCCAAAGCATCTAGTCAAGTGCAATCATGCAATAACCTTAAGTGAGTCCTATGTTTTCATATCTCAGTAAACTAATAACAAGTAAAACAAAGAAATATAATCTAGTTCTCTTCAAAAATTGTCACATAAAGTGGGGGTTAAAAATAATAAAACTAACATGCATATAAGACATATACTCACATCAATGTATACAAAATCCTAATGCATGGAATATAAGTATAAATGCATATCATGTTAGGTTGTGGAGCTAAAAGCTTCACTAATGCAAATGGAGGAGGTTGATGAGTTACAGAGCAACTGACATCAGTCAAGCCAACAGACATTGGTCATATTTAGTGTGTAGAGCAACTGACATCGGTTATGGGTCAGTTGACATCGGTCAGACAGGAACCAACATCAGCAACCTGTGTGTGTGCATTTGCATGCACTTCCAGAACTGGTCTAATTTTAGATGGACAGTTAGTTTCCATGTAAAAGACTAATTTTAGTCTTGAGTCTACATTTCTAATTATTGTAATTAGGAAGTCTAATTATTATTTGTATGAGATCTATTTAAGAGACCCATGGGGCTATATTGTAATTTTTAGAATCATAAGGACTTGTAAAGGCGAGGACAAGGGTTCTTTTAGGTGTGTATGATCTAGGTTTGCAGGTGTGCAAGACCAAGTTGATATGTAGGTGTGGAAGATTAGGAAGAAGATCTACATGGTAAGTAAGGTCAATTGATCTGTAGGTGTGTGTGTGTGAGCAAGGTCAACAGAGATCTATAGGGTAGCAAGGTCAAAGGAGATCTGAAACACAACAAGGAGTAAGATTAGGGAGATCTACTTGGAGTACTTTGAGTACTTGGTACTAGAAGTAGGCAATAATGGTTGAGTTGATTATCACTTACTGGTTGGTGTACTTGCAGTATTGTTACTGACTAGTTGAAACAACTCTATGTTTGAGTTGATTTTGTTTGTAATTGAGAGAGAGAACTCTTGAGGGAGAATTACTAGTATGCCCAAGAGGTGTGGGAAGAGTGTGATTTCTTCATTGTATTTCCTTCTAGAAGAGTGTTAATACAAGATTGTATTGTCTCTCATATTCTATGTTGTTTCTGAATTCTAGTTACATTTTACTTCTAGTTAAATTTCATGTTTAGTTGCTTATACAAAGGTAATCAAGTGTACTCTCAAGGAGTTGGATCCTGATAATTGGTATCAGAGCATGGTTAGGTACACTAACAGGTGGTTAAAGCATGTTAAGTGTTTGTTGATTATAGGTCACTCTCATGGGTTTCTGATTGAGTGGGAGTAAAGCAATGGCAGAAGAAAGTACACTAAGAATGGGGGAATTCAATGGCAAGAATTATCAATTACAGTATTATGGAAAGAAAGAGTAGGTAAAGAAAGATTGTTGGTTTATAGAAGATCAACATGAAGGAAATGAAGAAGCAGATGTTGCAGGTATTGTTGCATAGGATGCTCTTGTATGTTCCTTGGATAAAGTAGAATCTTGGGTTTTAGATTCTGTTGCCTCTTTCCATGCAACCCCAAATAGAGTATTTTTCCATGATTATGTCCATGGAGACTTTGGAAAGATTTATTTAGGGGTTGGTGAGCCTTGTCAAATTGTTGGCAAAGGGGAAGTGTGGCTGAAATTGTAGACGGGAAACACATGGGTGTTGAAGGATGTCATGCATGTCCCAGTCCTAAAGAGGAGTCTAATTTCTATAAGAAATTTGGGTGATGAGGGTTGCATAGTTACTCTCACAGCATAATTTTGGAAAGTTTCCAAGGGTTCACTTGAATTAACATGTGGTAAGAAAGTAGGTACTCTTTATCTATCTACTTGTATTACTCATTCTCCTTCTGGTTTATCTACTTTAGATGTAGATGTGAAGATGTGGCTCTGTAGGCTTGGTCACATGAATAAGAAGGGGATGCATGTTATTAAGAGGAAGTCTGATGTCTTTGACAAACTTAAGAATTGAAAAGCCTTGGTTTTCATGGAGGAGATGATGGATAGAGATCAACTCAAGGGGCTAAACAATTTTGAGTAGGGTAGTTTAGACAAGGTTATGATCCAAAGTGAGCTCGTGGGTAAAATTCATCACTCACAAGAAAACATAGTTATCAATGTCAGTCAGGTGAGAACCGACATTGAACAGGTAGGTACCGACATCGGTCATGTGCAGACTAGAGTCGGTGGTGTTGGGCAGGTGGAGACTAATGTCGGTCAGGGAACCGACATCAATGACTAGGTGGACATCGACATTGGTTAGGGAACCAACATCGATGATTAGGTGGAATTGACATCGGTCGAGTGCAAACTAGGGTCAACTAGAGAATATATTTTAGGCAAACAGTAAGCTGTTAAGGAGTCTCAAATGCCCATATGGAGGACTGAAAGGGTAAGTAAGCCTTAAATTCATTTTTACCCTTCTTTATACTACTTGAACTTGTTGCTCACTGATGGTCAAGAACCATGAAGTTTTGAAGAGGTAATGTAGGTAGAATCCAGGAAACAATGGGAGCATGGCATGAATGAGGATATTGATTCCTTGAGGAAGAAACAAATGTGAGATTTGGTAGAGTTTCCAGTCGGGATGAAAGCACTAAAAGATGAATGGATTCCTAGGTTAAAGAAAAGAGACAATGGACATGTGAGATAGAAGTCCAGGGCATATGGTCTTGAGCAAGCTCCTGGATAGTGGTACAGGTTTGACAGGGGTATGACAAAGCATGGCTTTAGTCAATGTCAATGAAACCATTGTGTTTATTTTACTAGGTTGGATAATGGTCATGACATTATCCTATTACTATATGTGGATGATATGCTTGTTTCAGGTTCATACATGTAGAGATTTGCTGAGCTAAGGGGAAAACTAGTTCAGAGGTGTGTCAGGAAGGATTTAGGAGGAGCAAAAATCCTTGGCATGAGTATTTCTAGAGACAGGGAAAGTCACAGGTTGATTTTGTCTCTAGATGATTGTGTGAATAAGGTAGTAGAGAGGTTCAATATGTAGGATGCAAAACCGGTTAGCACACCTATGAATGGACAATTCACAGAATAGTGTCCCAAATCACATGATGAGGTTGAGTACATGTGTACTAGACCTGATATTACCCAAGCAGTGGGAGTTGTCAGCATGTTTATGGCCAATTTGAGAAAGGAGCACTAGAAATTAGTTTAGTGGATTCTCAGGTATCTAAGAGGGACCAGTAATAGGGATTCATGCTATGTAGGGTTAGGCACTTCTTTACATGGGTATGTAGATTCAGATATGGTAGGTTACTTGGATGATAGGAGAAGCACCACAGGATATGTGGTGGTTGGTCTTTAAGATTGAACTTGAAGAGGGATACAAGCTAGGAAACAAAATTAGATGATATATAGGTATAGGTATAGGTGCAGATGTTTATCTGCAAGTGGGAGATTGTTAGGTTGTGGAGCTAAAAGCTTCACTAATGTAAATGGAGGAGGTTACTGAGTTGTAGAACAACCGACATTAGTCAGGCCAACCGTCGTCAGTCATATTTAGTGTGTAAAGCAACTGACATTGGTTATGGGTTGGCCGACATCAGTCAGATAGGAACTGACATCAACAACCTGTGTGTGCATGCATTTGCATGCGCTTCTAGAACTGGTCTAATTTTAGATGGATAGTTAATTTGCATATAAAAGACTAATTTTAGTCTTGAGTCTGCATTTCTAATTATTGTAATTAGGAAGTCTAATTATTGTTTATATGGGATCTATTTAAGATACCCATGGGGATGTATTGTAATTTTTAAAATCATAAGGACTTGCAAAGGCAAGGACAAGGGTTCTTCCAGGTGTGTAAGATCTAGGTTTGCAGGTGTGCAAGACCAGGTTGATTTGCTGGTGTGCAAGATCAGGAAGAAGATCTACATGGTAAGTAAGGTCAGTTGATTTACAGGTGTGTGTGTGACCAAGGTCAAAGGAGATCTTTAGGGTAGCAAGGTCAAAGGAGATCTACAACACAACAGGGAGTAAGATCAGGGAGATCTACTTGGAGTACTTTGATTACTTGGTACTGGAAGTAGGCAACAACGGTTGAGTTGATTGTCACTTACTGGTTGGTGTATTGGCAGTATTGTTACTAATTGGTTGAAACAACAACTCTATGTTTGAGTTGATTTTTTTTTTAATTGAGAGAGAGAACTCTTGAGGGAGAATTATTGGTACACCCAAGAGGTGTGGGAAGAGTGTGATTTCTTCATTGTATTTCCTTCTGGAAGAGTGTTAATACAACATTGTATTGTCTCTCATATTCTATGTTGTTTCTGAATTCTAGTTACATTTTACTTCTAGTTAAATTCCATGATTAGTTTCTTATACAAAGGTAATCAAGTGTACTCTCAAGGAGTTAGATCCTGACATATCAATATAATCGTATAAAGGAGAAATAAAGCTAGGAATACTTATCGTTAAAGATGAACCTATTGAGCCTCAATATCTACCTTGGTCAAGGTGTTTTTCAAGATTTTATATGGTATGCAAGGATGACAATGATGAATTAGCTCTAGGATACACAACCTATCAATGCATCTAAAAAACTTATCCACAAGACAAGATCTATATCTCCAAAGAAAATATCAAAATCTAAGATTACTCCTCAAATAGAATGGTGGATAAAAAAATGTGAAATAGATCATACTTGTTCTTATCTTCTCTAAATAATGGTAAAATGAAAAAATATATATAGATGGATTTAACCCTAAGCTCTTTTAAAAGTTTTGGTTAATACGGTTGACCTATTCCACGTAGCATAGTTTTAGACAAGAATTGAATAGGTCATAGGCTAGGTTGGCCAAAAGCCAACCTATACCCTAAATTAATTTCACCCAAAATTATATAGGGTCAATCCAACTGACCTAATATAGATGACTGTCAAAAGGGGGTTAAGGTTAGAAAAATGGGGATAAAAGGTAAAAAGTGACTAGAGAGTGTGGAATAGAGAAGAACAAGCTTAGGAATAAGTTTTTTATGAGAAAAGTGCATATATAAAAAGTGTAAAAAGGGACAACAATACTACAAAGCACCAATGGTCTACCCACCCCTTTCCTAGTGCACTACTTAGGGCATGTACTTAGAGATATTGAGACTCGATGAGTTTCTATAAGATACAAAAAGTTTGTGTTTGATAAAAGTTTGAAAATATTATGTGTACACATATGCCCCACTTGAATCTCATAACATGTCATGTGAGTGTAATAGGGGATGGTACTTTTGGAAAATAAAATGATAACACATAATTTTTATGTTAAGTAAACTATAGTAAGCAACAAAATAAGATAAATGAAAGGACATAATTGAAAAACACACATCATTACTTACCTTAGTTCTATAGATAAATAAGGAGAATACAAGAGATGTGAAGGCATCAAAAATGTGAAGAACATTAGGTAAACCTGTAGATATTAGTGCAAAAAGTAGACAAAATTTAAAAATTTTGGAATATAGGCATATAGTAGTGAAAAATATTCTCTATGATGTCATGATTTTGTAACTTTTTATGATTAAAAAAATGGAATAGTAAAAATAGAGATATGAACAAAATAAGAAATCTGATGGAAAATATTTGAAAGGTAATGAATTGTGAAAAGGAAATTTTAAATAGGGTGAAAGGGAAGTCATTTTGCTATTTTTGAATTTTGGTTGAAAGAAAAAGAGATCTAAGAGGACCAAATGAGCTAGGATGGTAGGGAGACAATAGCCTAGATGAGAGGGACCCTCAACAGCCACAATGGGTGTAACACAGGTAGACAATTGAGAATCTTAAACTTGTTTTTGAATATTTGATTAAAATTAAGTATTTATATAAATTTGTAATATAAATCAACTCTAGGAACTAAAATGAACCTCAAAAAGTTGTTAAGGGTAGTAGAAACCAAATAGGGAAAAGGGTTTAAAGGGATCAGATTAATAATAATCAAAAGGAATTTATTACTAGAAATGAAAGGGGTTGGTAGGCAAAAACAACTAGTTTGATCCAATCAACCTAGTAGGCTAAAAACTTGTGAAATACATACTAATGACTTAGAGGGTATGTACCAACCTATTCTATTTTTTAGACTACCGACTTAGTATATAATTTTTGAGTTAGTAGAAAAATACACTATGATGACTTAGTACTAAAGGAAGAAAAATTAAAGGATTGACTTAGTTTGTTAAGTCAACCTAGTCAAAATGAGGAAATTTTGGTTAACCTAGTGTTTGACTAAGTGACCAAAATTATACAAAAATGTGTGAAACAGGCCAAAAGAGTGTTATAAAGGCCCAAAATGGTTAATTGAGTACTAAAAGGGCTAAATAGGCTATAAATAAGTTGAATTAGAAACAAAATGGATAGATTTAAGAAAATTAGGATTATTTTTGTTTAAAAATTGAAAATAATGTATTTTGATTATAAATGACATGGAGGATCTAATACATATTTTGTTATTTTATGGTTTTAGGGGCATCCTAGATTTTGGAGGTTAGTGGATGTAACATGGATCCCAAACCTCTTAGAGTGATTGGCAATCGAGGATCATGTGAGATTGGTTAGCTTAGGTCTAAGAGGGATTGTGTATATGTGTAGGATCCCATTGAGTTCAAATATGATAGTCATGTTCCTAGGAGCCTGGGAATGATTAACTAACACATTTAGGTGGGAGGTGGATGGGGATACTATTGAGGTGGGTATCACCCTAGAGGACATGCATGTAATACTTGGAATACTTATAAGAGGTACACCCATGGTCATTGGAGTAATAGATAGATAAAAGGAGAGGAGAGCCTTAGCCATATGGGTGACAGGATTAGAGAGGATATATCCTAGGCTAAGAATTAACCTATTTCATGTCTATACATTTAATATTTTATATATCTAGAAGGTGATTATAGGACTTGGGATAGCATGGGTGATGTGTAAAAAGTCGTATGGCAAGGTACCACTATATGTGATAGCCTTATTCCAAACTATATTCGAGCATGGGGTTTTATTTGATTAGGTTTTATCATCTAGGTACAACTTATGCATGGCATGTATGGGATGTTTTCCATAAGGTAGGAGTCTATGGAACCTATTATCTTGTTAAGTGCATGGATATATGAGATTTTTCCTATGTATCATCTATCTAGGTTACCCCATGTGGTTGATGACATGCTACCTTAGGTATATAGGTGGTGGTAGGATGAGGTAACATGAGTTATACCCCATGTTATATCACTACATATTGTTAGGTGAACAAAAATTATGTGGCATCAATATGGGTACATTACCATGATATAGCTGAGCTAAGATATGGTGGCACTAACATTGGTGTAAACATAGATTAAAAGATACTATACCGTGTTGATAGATCCACATCTAGTGGCATGTGTACTAGGATAGATGGGACTCCCTCACCTAGAAGATTGTATAGTGATTCCCACCTTTTGGTCTAGGCATGTGAGAGAGTAAAGGGGGAGAGGAAGATTGGGGCCACTAATTGTTAGGCCAATAATTAGGCCAAAACATGATATAACATGGACTGGTTAGGCATGATGGCTGGTAGATAGAGAAGATATGGATGTAGATGCAAGAGTGTTAGAGGTACCACTAGAACACCATAATAGGAGGAGCAATGACCACCTAGAGTATATCATTAATGGAGACCTTAATAGTAGGAGAGAGTAGAGATGGTGGTCATCTGAGATGACCCATCAGGTGTGCTAGGAAAAGTTTAGGTGATAGAAAGACCACTTAAGCATAACCTAAGATAGGCATGAGTAACGACTCAAGGATTTGCATTTGGATGGTGACCTATATAGGAGGTGCTTATAGGATGCACTGATGGAGAGACCATGCTCAAAAATTATGTTGATGGTGAGATAGTGGTAGGTGATATATAGATAGGTAAGAATATATGGTTTTAAATTTTCATAAGTTATTTGAGATACATAGATCAATTTTGAGATATATGAGTGATATAATATCTATCTTGTTTTACTTTTGTAGATCTTATGGAGGAAGAGACCAATTGGAAACTTGAGTGATAAGAGAGCTCGATGAGATATTTGATGAGGCACTAGAACCATATGACCTAAAAACACTAGAGGATCCTGAGATTGTGTATACTCTAGGGAGATAGTTTAGACTAGGAGGAGAGGATACAAGGTAGGTCTAGGTGTGTAAGGAGGAGCCAAAACCACTAGCATGAGAGGGAGAGAGAGAGGCATAGGTATGGTAGGTCTTGTCTCAGGAGAGAACCACACATATGGCTACCATAACCAAGCTATCATAGGTACAAGCCTAGGTGGCCAACCTATGGGGATAGGTAATAGGTCTGAGATCTCAAACAACCTCTTTATAGTTTACTATTTAGAAGGGATAGTTTGAGGCATACATGGGAAGTGTGGCTAGGCCATGAGAGAGACATGATAGAGCCTAGATGTGGTTATAGGATGATGTATATTATTTTACTTTGTAAAAACACATGATATATATATATATATATAAAATCAGAATCCAACTAATAAAATAATACACACACACACACATACATATATATATATACATATATATATATATATGTATATATATATATATATATATATGTATATATATATATGTGTGTGTGTGTGTGTATATATATATATATATATATATATATATATATATATATATATGTTTTTTTTTTTTTTTGTGTGTGTGTATATATATATATATATAATTTTGTTAGTTGGATACTGATTTGTGTCTTTGTATTATGGTTGTAGTTGTGGATGCTTGGATATATTTATTTCTAGCATATGTTTTTTTTTTATATATTCTATAGGAAATATATGAGTTGGGGTTTATTTTATAGAATTATGTAGGACACATTCATTCTTTAAAAAAATAGGTGAAAAAGGATTAGGCTAAGTATATTTAATCAAAAATAAATATAGTACACATTATTTCACACTAGGAAATATGTAATTACAAGAATATGACTAAGTATAAGAAACCAAATAATGGTAAACAAGATGGTAAAAAGGTTTATTTTAAAACCAAGTGAAATATTGGCATGAAATTAAAATAAATATAATCACACTAAATTAGATTGGTAAGTATGAAAATAATGTAATAAAGTAGAAAATGTTGAAAGATCAAATGGTATAAGAAAATCAAATAATTTAATCAATCATACTAAATCACATTAGGAAGTATAATACAAGAACAAAAATTGGAAAAATTGGTCTTAAATTTATCACATGAATTCAAGTTGGGAAGTATGAAAAATTCAAGAAATGGTTGGATTCTTAAATGCAATAAAAAATAAGATAATTAAAGTGAAATAAAAATGAAGTAATCATAAAACATACTGAATCAAGTTAAAAATCATGTCGATGATGTATAAGTTCATGATAAATCACCTTGTATCTCATATTTTACACATGTAATTTTGG
The DNA here is from genome assembly GCA_037957365.1 of Torreya grandis. Classification (NCBI taxonomy): domain Eukaryota; kingdom Viridiplantae; phylum Streptophyta; class Pinopsida; order Cupressales; family Taxaceae; genus Torreya; species Torreya grandis. The sequence continues at coordinate 330,644 of JARHVA010005582.1, forward strand.
ATTTTTATTTGGATTTATTGAAAGATTTTATCAGGAAGACCAAGTCCTATCCATGGTCTTACACTACAACTCACAAAGGGAACACCAATGAGGTGGATTAAATGTAAAAATTTGGTAACAAATGGATTTTGCTAATAATAATGTGAAAATTATGGTAATTTTTGAGGAATACCAAGTCCTATCCATGGTCTTACAATGTAACTCATAAATGGAATCCCTAGGGGAGTGATCAGCGAATAAAATAATATTTCCCAAGAGGAAATGTGAGGAATGTAGGGAGTGAAAGAACTAATTTAAAAATCATAACTTAGGCATCTTTTGAGAAGACCTTATGATATATGAGGCATACTAAGGACATGAGAAGACACTAAGTGGTTAGTGACAATCAATGTACAAAGGAAGCATATTCATCATAGACATAAATTTGTGTAGGAAAATAAGCATGTTACTAAGATAAAATAATTAAGGTAAATAGGTATAATAAGATTAAAATGGACCTACCTTACCAAAACATGATTCCCCTTCCTCAGGATCCCTTACAGAGCCATCAGTCTACTATGAATATTAGGTAGTTGTGTGAGAAAGTAGGCAGCAATATAATAATTTTTTATTCTCATTATCTAATCTACTAGCCTAAAACACCCCAATGGACCTTAGATCTATCATGAGGCCAATTTTAGAGTTTGAGTTTTGATTAGAAGAAGGGTATGTGTTTGAAGTCACATATTTTAGTGTGATTTGTCTTTTAAAATTTTTGAAATTATTTTGCCTTTTGTTTAAATGGTGTGGATTTTGAATGTTTAAAAGGTTTTTAAGGTTACTCCTCCATAAATACTTTGAATGATCAATCATGATAGATAAAGTGATACACATGAATAAAATTTAAGATTTGGATAAAAGAAGCTAAGTGAGAAGAGACAAGACTGACTAGAAAATTTAGGCTTAATAACAAACATATTATCTCAGATCTCAACCCTATATATGCTTAGTTATCAAAAAGTGAATAGAGGGAATAAAGGATATCTAAAGTAGAATAGTTAAAAGAGATTATAATGAGATTAATTATTTAATGAATGATCAAATGGTAAAAGAATGCCTAAAGGGAATGAGGTTTATATAACCAAGTCACATTGGCAGTTATTTGTGTTTATAGAGATAAGAAAGCAATCAATCATGAAGAGGGAATAAGGGAGTTTGTAATTAAAAAACTCATGATTAAAAATAAATCAATTATAAATAAGACATCCATAAGAAAACATAAATGAAATTAGAAGAAATGTAATATGTGAAATTAAAGTCAATATGTAAGATAAATAAAAATTTGATGTAATATAAAATGATTTAACAAAATAGATAAAGATAAGATTAGAACACACATCAAATCCAAATGCAAATGTAAAAAAATCATGCATGTGTTCATAATTTTTGATATATTTTCCCACACATATTATCCATAACATCTAATAGATATTTATGAAGTTAGATACTAACTACAACTAATGTCTCATCTATCTTTAGTAAAAACTATGATAATACTTCACATCTAATTTCCTCATTATAAAAGGTAAGAATGTTTGATGGATCATCTTGAAGAGAGATATAAAGTAAGGGATGTTAATAATAATGCATGGGAATAGAATCTATAGGATATTCAAGGATCACTAGTGGAGAAGGATCCATAGGTGAGGGACTCACAAGTGGAGAGGGATTCATAGGGGAGGGAAGGTCCATGGGTGAAGAATTCATAGGTGGAAGAACAAGAGGTAAAGAAAGGTCCATAGGAGGGGAAGGAACCATAGGAGGTGGAACCATGGAAGAAGAAGGGGGAACCTTCTTATAGGACTAAATTGTGGGAGAAATGGTAGAAGGTGCAAGAATAGTTAAAATATTATCTTTAAGGTGTTGTTGAAGGATACGGTAATGATCGGTGTGATGGTACCACATTGGTGCCAAACACAATACACCTCTCCATACTTAAGAATATACTCAAGTAGTACATTAAAGGGAGGTATGGCCTTGTCTAAGGATTGATGGGTAGAAGGATGCAAAGTGTCAATATATTGTTGCATCTTACAAAAATGTATGGATGAATTATTATCTATGCCATGGAAGCAACATATACACCTATGAGTAAGTTTCGTAGAAGAACTCATAAGAGAAGTTGAAATAAAAGTGGAAGGATTTTTGGAAATCTCATTGGCACATTTGGTGGGAAACAAATCCATGTATGGTAAAGGAAGTAAACCATCACTAAGAAAAGGTGGTGGTGGTGAAGAAATTGTACTAAGCTCAATGGAAGGAGTGATGGGATCAAAATCAAGGATATATTTATCTAAAGAGGTAATAAGAATGAGCTCTAAATTAGTCTCTACTAAGGGAGGGATAGGGTCTATATAAGGCCTAAAGAGACTTTCACACATCTCAGGGATAAGTAGGCTATAAGGGTCAGGGTACATAACAAAGTAATAAGGCCTAATCATATCACAATCCATAAGCATACTCCTATGAGGTTATTGAGATATTAGAGGTGTCTGCATGATATCTACCCTAAAATAAAGAAGAAAAATACTAAAATTAGGAGACTTATATGATGGAATATGGAAAGATACACTAAAATAATAAATAAATAGGAACAATAATAGATAATCTCAACATCATGGGCTTGAAAAAGACCACCTAAAAATGGATCATCTAAGGTATAACCATCATCATACTTAGGTGTATGAACATCAATGATTTAGGTGTGGTTGACATTATCATCCCATGAGGTGTGATGAATGGAATGTTTAGTCTTACTTAAGACAACATGGATGTCATCATAAGGTTGTTTGTGAGAATGAGGTTACAAAGAAGCAAGAAGTTGAAAGATGAGGTGAGGTGAGAGATCAAAAGTTTTAATCTTGAGATTGATCTCATTAAGCTTATCATCATTAGAATTTAAGAGCTTATGGGGAATATTCCTAATGTGTTTAGGATGAATGTTATAACTTCAAGGAGAATTGATAATAAAGTTCAATCATTAAGACTCTCAAAATGAAACGCTAGGAAAAGGTTCAAGAGTAGGAATATTGAGGACACATTAGTATTGGATTTGATCAAAATTTCAAGGATCAGTGTTACCCTAAATCCTATATATAGTTCCATTATGAGGGAATTTAATGCACTATCAATTAGAAGAAGTAACTACTCTCATACAATGAGTCCATGGTATAACTAAAAGAATGTTGAAATATAGAGGAAAGTTAAATATCATCACCTTCACATGAATGATGATAGGTGTGATGGTAATGGGAAGTCACACATAACCTAAAGGAGTTATTTACCTTTAATTTTATCCTTGAAATGTGTTGTGTGTGGATTTGAGATTGCATTCATAATATCTAAAAGTTTTGATAAAATTCAAAGAGTTAACTATTGACCAAATTTGACTTTTAAGTCAAATTGGGGCACTTATAAATAAAAACATGACTTTATAGGTCTGTAGGATGTGTAATATAGATGTCATAAGGTGTTTTATAGGTTATTTGATGTCACTTAATGTTGTACTAGCCTTGGTCATTAGTTATTTTAGTTTGTTTAGTCATTTTAGTGGTTGAAAAGGTGCATTTATTGAATTTTATAGATTTCTTGGGAAGATTGAAGGTTTCAAAATGTGATGGCATGTCCCATGTGTCCTTAAAGGTCTTAATTAACTGACAAAACTAAAAAGTGGTAGGTTCATCAAAAGAAAAGGTAGTTTTCTTGAGAAAGGAGAAGAGTTTGGCACTTTTACATCCTCTTTGGGAAGTGTTCCATGTGGAAAAGGTTGAAATATGACTCTTTATCTTCCCCATTCTCATTTCCATTCTTGGCTTTCTTTAGAAGTGTCATTTCTGAGATAAAACCATTTTGCTCTTTTTTTTAATTTTCTTGGAAAGTAGAAGTGACCTTGAGGTTTTTTCTCGGTAAAGATATATCAAAAGGTTTCAATAAAAATTAATTTGGGAGATGATAATACACTAAAATAAATTCATTTCAATATCAATAGTGTAATTTTTGATAAACTTTTCTCTATAAATCATCATTTATAAGCTGACTATACTTTTCTACTAGACCCTATAGGTTTTGCACCATTTTGATCAAATCTATATGAACCAATTGGTGATGTTGGATCGATATGATATTAAATTTCTTCTTATATGGTATATATTCTTAGTTTAATTTTTCATAATGTTTTTATGAGCAATGTTTCCCATGATGCCAGAAGGTGTTACCATGTGTAGCCTTAACTAAAGTTATTCCTATTTTTTTACTATTTTTTTTCCTATAAGGGTCTCATATAGATGTTAAATGGTATTTCATAGGTCTTTGGGTCATAGTAACACCTATTTCCATGTTTTGGATTCACCATCTCATGTCTTTGCTAGCTTGCAAGCTTGTCACTTTCCATTGTCAATTATATGCCTAACTTCAATCACAGTCACATGTATGGGATTTTACATCTTATTCTTAGATTTGTATTCATGGTGTTTCATTTTTACAAACCATTAAGAATTGAATACATCTCATTGAGATATTTTGAAAATGTGAAAGTATGGTCCCAAGCCTATTCACCATGTTAAAATAGTCATGAGATGTCTATGCTTTATTTATTCTAGATGTGTGGAAGTGGTTTCACATTGGAAAAGATGTATTGGAACTTGTTTCAAGATGTTATTGATTTAAATTATGTATTTGAATAATTTTACAATGAGTTTGGCTACCCATGTAGCCTTTCAAGCATCCTTGTTGCTTGATGACACATACAGTACCTATACATAGCCAATAATCACTTACAAGAGAAATTAATGACATCATCATGTGAGGTAAAAAACTTGATATTTTTCCAATCTCTTAAGATTTTTAAGAGGTCTATTGAAATTTTTATGGGTGCATAAAAATTTCATAGTCATGAATAGTTTCATATTGCTCATTTTTAATTCACTATTTGTATACCAAAACATCTACCTACATGTGGCTGAGTAGACTACTAAAAGGTTTGTATGGAGGGATGGAAGAGGTTTGACACCTACTTAGGATCTTGATCAAATTTAGGAGACATGAAAAACTTTTATAAGGTGTCAAAATGGAAAGAAGAGGTATGAAACCATTTTGAGAAGATAAGAAATGTGTTCTGGGAAGTTATTCCTAAAATGTCAAAATATAGGTCAATGGGTTCTTTGTGAACATCTTAAAACATGATAGTAAGGGGTTTTAAGGCATCTAGATAGGTGATTTTGGTAGATTATATCATGTATAAGAGTCATGCAAATTTGGATGGGTATAATGCAAGTGGAAGGTAGCCATTGAAAGATTTAAAGTTGCCCATAAAAACATTATTTCCATGTAATAGAGTGTACAAGGTTTGAAGATATAAAAGAACCTTAATAGTTAAAGATGTTTAAGGCATACTCTTATATATAGAGTGACCTCATGAAGTGGAAAGGACACAAAGTAGACATGGAGAGGTCAATAAATTATGTTTTAAGGCTTGAACTAGAAAATTACACCTACAGGGGTCCCTTACATGGAAAATACTCACCGACAGCCAACTATAGATGTTAGGTAAGCAAAAAGTGAGAAAAAAGCCCTATCTAAGTGATTATATAGCCTAGGTAATATGAATAAAAAAAATTTAATCAAGGATAAATGGTCTTATAAGGTACAATGTAATCTATTTAAATATTTCAATATCTAAAATATGCAATGTCTACTTCATATATGACCCCCTTCCAAAGCAAAAAAACTCAATCAATTATGACTACGAGTAAATAGTGAGTAGGATTGGTGATATAAAATATGGGAGTATCATGGATAATAAAAGAGGTTAAAAAAATTAAATTATGTTATCAAATTTTTCCCATATCCCCAAGGTAAGTCCTCTAAACATCATGAACAAGCTTAATAGAGGCAAATAACACCTACAGTCAATTGTGGTTGACCATGGTAAATAGTGAGCTAAAGAGGAGAGATATTTGATGATTAACATGTTTAAATGTGTTAAATGGGTCAAAATAAATATATATTATCATGCAAACTATAATAATAAGAGTCATTAAACTTTTTTTCAACCTAGAACATGCCCAAACACCTATAAACAGGGTCTCCAAGATAAGAACACAGTCAATACAATGGATTATAAGTATATAGTGAGATAGAGCATGAATTATATAAGTAATAATATAAATTCATATGGTAATATTAAAATTTAAATGAATTTAAATCACCATAACATTATCTCCAAGGTTTCATTAAGAATTACAAAATCCATTGTTAGAGGAAAATTTACAAAACATAGTCAACTGTATTACTAGTATTGAAGTGTTTTGAAACCTAAAATGGAAGCTTGGAATAGGGAATAGATGATGGAAAAACCTAAATAGATACCATTAAATTTTTTATATCCTTATGACCATGAAAAAAATAAATAAATGATCCCAAACCTATAGAACATAATCTACATCTTACACCCTACATAGTTTACATTATTAATGGTCTATTTTTGGCTTAGTGGAGAGTTGGAAGGTCAAAAGAGATGAGAAAGGGATAATTTTTTGTATATATGATAATTAAAAATTATATAATCCTATAAAATTTCCCTTTTTTTCATAAAATAGGGGACCTAACCCCTATTTTTTCTCAGACATGGGGCACTTGCCCTTGTGCATAAGCAAGCAAGTATGAGGAAGTAAAGTGATAGGGTGAAGTTGAAGTTGTTTTTAACGTAAAGAAAGGTATGTTGAGTTTTAATAAATAAATATAAAAATTATAATTAAGTATGTAAAAATATAAACTAAACATGATGTTCCATGAACTCTAGGGTGCAGTCAAGCTTGTTAGGCAAGATTCAAACTTAATGCCAAATGAGGGATCATTCACAATTTCAACATGAGATGAAAATTAAAATTAATTGGATAATGTATATGGTGACATATTATATCTTTTATATATATTAAAATTTATGGAAGACATAAAAAAAAATTAATTTGAGCAAAGATTGTAGGTAGTCTTATTAGACCTGACTAGATCAAGTGTCCAAATGAGGAGTCAGTTAGACTTCCAGCATGAGATATGCTTTCTATCCTATTGGTATATTTTCATAGTATCATTATAGAGGTATAAAATATTTTTGATGGTATATTACACCTAGGAAATCCATTTTTGGACCTTAAGACATCTCAAACCTATACAAATGGTGAAAGCAAGCTTGATAAGAGAAGTTTCAATGCTCATATATTTCATGACACATTGCATGGGTGCCCAAAAAATTAAGGGAGATTATTAGAGGTATTTAAGGACATATTATTTAATTTTTTATTTTATTTTAAACTTTATATTTTTATGAATGAACCTTAAGATGTTAGAGAGGTTTAGAACCCTCAACGAAGACTAGTTTGGAGAAATGTAGTTGGATAGCCTATCTAATGGAATAATTTACTCATGAAACCTATTTTAAATTTCATATTAATTTCTATATCTCCCACAAATTCAAATTCATTGTATGAACTTATATATATGGGGTGTAAAATAGGGTTTTTTTGACCATTTTTATGTTTTGTAGGTTGTAGGAAGTTTCAAGATATGTCAATCACATGGAGGGAAATATTAGGACATATGATAAATACCCATATAAATTTAATTCCTTTAAACAAATTTTAAGGTCCCCAACACACTAATTTACCCTACCTAGTCAAAATTAGCATATTAGACAAGCTACTAAGAAGTGTGGAAAACTTCAAGTGGGTTGAATTTAAGATATCCTTGATTCTTATAAGGACATTTATGGTATTTATACTTGTTATAATATCCATCCCATGTATTTACATGATCAAATAATTTCTTTTTGGAAGCCAAGTGTGTAGGGTGCATGAAAAGAGATATTTCTTGATAGTAGATGTGATTGATCACTTATAGATGTTTCTAGAGGACCAAGAATGAAACCAATGTATGGGGAGGAATTAATGAGACCCTTATCATTATTTACAATAATTTAACTTGGTAATAATTATTTATGACACATTAAAATAGGGTCAATCATGAAGGTGATTTTTTTGAGCTAGTCAAGGAGTTTTCATGCCACTTTCCAAGAGTTTGATTACTTGTATGGGAACTTAAGATTATTTAATTTTATTGTTTCATCTCATATCCTCTTATAATTAAAAATTAACTACTTATCTTAGTTTGACAAATTTCCTTTTTACCATTTGAATTCTTTCTTCTTCTTCTTCTTCTTCTTCTTCTTCTTCTTCTTCTTCTTCTCTCTCTCTCTCTCTCTCTCTCTCTCTCTCTCTCTCTCTCTCTCTCTCTCTCTCTCTCTCTCTCTCTCTCTCTCTCTCTCTCTCTCTCTCTCTCTCTCTCTATAAGAACTAGCCATTTTGGCCATTATACTGGATGTTCCACCTGAGTATGGTGAATCCCTACTAAAATGCATACCATTTGATAGATAATATTACTTATTTTTACCTCTTTCATTAATATTAATATTATTTTTAATTTGATGATGAATCTAGCTTAGTGAAAACTATGGATTCCTTATCATGTTATTCATTCTTTCACCTATTTTCATCCTCTTCTTGCAGGACATGTGAAGTGTTCGAGGATATATCCATATTTTAGTGAGTTATTATATTCATTAGTGACCTCATAGGAGTATTTTATGGTCTTATCCTAAGATATTCTTCCATAACCTCATAATGTAACATTTATGTGAGAGGAAATAGACTTAAAAAGTGTATGTTTAGTTTATCTCTTGATTTCTTGCGTAACATGTTGTTGGTTGGATTTCATCATGTTATTTGGTGTATAAAATCCCTTATAATATTTTTATTTTAGTTATCTCTCTCCCATTTCACCCCCCAATTTTAGTTGTATTTGTGATCCCAAAGTGGTATATTAAGGGAGCTATCCCTATCTAGAGAATCACCTCATTCCTTAGGGTACCCACAAGCCTAGAGGTGTTTCCATTGTGCCACTTAGATAAGGATATATTTTTCATCTCCTCAAAGGTTGAAAATCCAAGTTAAAATATTTTTTAGCATGCTTAATGGGACTCTTGGTCCAAGAGGTTGAGATAATTTTTGTGTTGTCTCTCACCAATCAACCTTTGAAGGCATCTATAAAAGCATTAATGGTGACTGTGATGATATATTATCTGGTCAACTAGCCTAGGTTATCCTTTTAATATTGTTGGTAACATTTTTTATTTGTTTTATTTCTTTTAATGAAGTTTCATGGCTGATTTTGGTGTTGAGTTTTGCTTTATACAAGTTGGTGAGATATTTCAAACTTGTACTATTCCGTATCAATATGAAGAAGTCATTGGTCAATATTATCATGATACTTAACAGACTCAATATTAACTTTATCAGCTCCAATATGATCCTTATTATCCCATGCATTATTTTTATCATTCCTATAACCAACCTCCTCAACATCTTGCTCCTCCTAGTCAACTTAGTCCTTTCCCAAGTCCATCCATTTCCATCTTTAAAAAAACACTTTTGGAATATGAAATGTATATGTTAGATCTTGACACACAAAGGGGATGTGGTCAAGATGTTCCTTTTCACCTTATTTATAAGGTAATAAACTCATTAGATCTAGTCAAAAAATAGTGGATACCTATTGAGAGAGCCAATTGGCAAAGGTTCATAAGTGAGATGCTTGATATGAGTGACCTAGTTTCTTCCTCAGAGGATAGGCTAAGGGTTCATGTAAGGCAATCTCAAAAAACCTATTAGCCTTAATACCCACATCCCCAAGTTTCCTATCCACCATATATGAGCCCTACTCATTAACCAAATCAAATATATCAAAGTCATCCTTTTCTCAATCAGTTGGAGGAAAGAGTTGAAAGGAGAAATCTTGTGTTTAAAGTTAATCTTGATAATAAAATTGATTTGGATAATATGCATTTGTAGTAGTCATTATTAGTATACAAGGAATTGGAGTTTAATCCCTCATTTTCCTATCATATTTCATCCCAACCACCTCAAAAAGAGACCTATAATCCTAACATCCTAAGCTGGAGTAAGATAGTGGAGTCATGCAAAAAGAAAGAGGAGAAAAGTCTTAATAGATAGTGTGAAGTTGAGAAGGAGCTTGTTCATATACAAACCCCACCCACCCTTCCTCAAGTAAATATTTCAAATCCTGACATCCTAAAATCTAGTAAGATAATAAAATCATGGGGAAATAAAGAGGTTGGAAGTTAAGTTGTTAAAGAGTGTGAAGTTGATAATGGAGTTAGTCCTTTGCATGTCTCTCCCACCCTTCCTCATGAAGATTATTATGTTCCATGTCAACCCTCATGTATTCCTCATAATCATGATGATTTTTATGAAATTCAAGAAATAATTTCTCAATATAACCTAACTAAACAAATTGAAGATTTAGATTCAAGGGTGAAGTTACTAAACCAAGGTGTGATGAAGGGTTTAGACCCCAAAGAAGGTTTTATGCCTAAACACATCCCATATAACCTCCTTCAAGAGAGTTTCAAAGTTTAATAAAATGAGAAAGAATAAAATCAAGTTTTTTTATCCCAAGTTTTACCTCTCTTTCCTCAAGAGCTTCCAAATGATCACCTTATATTTCTTTTTCAATATGATTTTAAGTTCAATGTGCCACCTACACAAACTAGACCATTTTGTCCTCACCCTATCACCCTTTTCCTTGATGTACCTATGGCATGGGAAAATAAAGAGGAATAGTTAGTTGATATGTAAAGATAAATATTTCTTTAATAAATCATACCCCCTTGGTAGCCTTATTGGGCTAGGTCACCAAATTTCAAGATGCCTAGTCTTCGCATCACTAAGAAGGAGATTGAAGTTTTTGCATCTGTTTAAAAATAAGATCAGATTATGATAAATGAGGTTCAATTTGAAAACACTCAATATGTCCTAAGTGATTAATAAGAGGTGATATGTTGTGTTGAATCTCCTTATTTTGTTGATGATGAAGCATACACTCCTTATGTTGAAGAAGAAATCATGGAAGAGGTCCAATTGAAATATAAATAATAAGATGTAAGAGTCTCTCTTATTCCTCCCCTTCATGATGATGATCAAAGTGAAGATGATGACGTATTACATATATTTAAATACATTTACAAAGAGTTTGAATCTCTCAAGGGGTCTAAAACTCCTTTAGTGCTAGTTACAAGTGATGGTAAGAAATATGGCATTGTCCAAGATGTCATAGATGAGCAAGATGACATTTTACAATACATCATAAGTGATAAATATAAAAGTAAAAATCAGACTTTAGAGGTCAATACAAACCTATATTAGCCTCAATATTTTAAAGAATAAGAGATCATTCCTTCTGAGACCATGCCCATAAAGAAGATGAAAGTTGACCATGAGAAAGAGATTGGGAAGAAACATGAAGTATGTGAACATATTTAAGAGGAATATATCTACATTTTAGACCTATTTGAAGATAGTCCACTTGGCAACATAGTAATTAAGGTGCTAAGAAATATTTATAATCTATTAAGTGTTCAATCTAAAGAGAAACATGTTTGTCACCCTCATCCATCTCATGAAAGAGATTCAATAAAATTTCCCTTTGATCTTAGAAATGGAGGTATGATTGATTTTTAGTTGTATGTAATAGGTTTTTTTCTAATTCCCATGAGTGCCTTGGGCATATGTGTGTGTGCTTAATTAGTTTGTTGTCTTGTCTTGTGTGTGTCTTTGCTTTATTTGGATGAGGAAATCAGGTGGTTTTATCTTGATCACAGTCAATGGTTAAAGGTTTCCTTGTTTGTCTCAAGATTTATATGACTCCTGATCCTTATGGACTAATAAGGCTACTCGTCTAGTTAGTATAGCAAGCATACTACTCTTAAGAGTCACAAATTTGTTGACCAAATTTGACTTTTAAGTCAAATTAGGGTACCTATAGGTAAAAATTGACTTTATATGTCTATTGTGAGTGTAATATAGATTTTAGAAGGTGTTTTATAGGTTAATTGATGTTAATAAATGTTGTATTAGCCTTTGTAAATAGTTAAGTCCCTATAGTCAAGATTAAAAAAAGGTACATTTAATGACTTGTATAGATTTATTAGGAATAATTAAGGTTAAAAAATGTTATTTCATGTCCCATATGTCATTATAGGTCTCAAGTAACTGACAAAACTGAAAAGTGGTAGGTTCATCTAAAGAAAATGCACTTTTTTGGAGAAAGGAGAAGAGTTTTGCACTTATACAACCTCATTAGGAAGTGTGCCACATGTAAAAGGTTTAAATTTGGCTCTTAATCTTCCCCATTCTTAATTAAATTCTTATATTTCTTTGGAAGTGTCATTTTTGAGCTAAAACTATTTTTATCCTTTTTCACCTTTCTTAGCAAGTAGAAGTGACCTTCAGGTTTTTACTCGGTATCAATAGCTAAAGAGGTTTCAAGAAAAAATATTTTTAGAGATAATATTACACTTAGATACCTTAATTTACATATCAATATTTCAATTATTGATCAACTATGTTTTATGAATCATCCTTTACAAGCCGACTACACTTTTTTGCTAGCTATTTTGTGCACCCTATAGGTTTTGATCCATTTTTATCAAATACGTATGAACCACTTGGTGATGTTGGATATATATGATATTGTATTACTTATAATATGGTATTAATTATTTTTTTTTTCTCATAATTTTTTTATGATCAAGATTACCCATGATGTAATAAGGTGTCAACATGTGTAGTCCCAAACAAAGTTATTCTTAGTTGCTGAGTGTTTTTTAACTATATGGATCTTATATATTTTTTAAATTGTTTATAATAGGTATATGGGTCATATTAACACCTATTTAATTTTTTTTATTTACCATCTCATGTCTTGGGTAACTTGCAAGCTTGTCATTTCTCTTTGTCAACTCACTTCAGTCATACTCACATGTATGGGCTTGTCCATCTTGTTCCTAAAGTTATACTCATGGTGTATCATTTTTAAAAGACATTATTAATTTAATATATCTCATTTATTTTTATTTTTAAATGTTCAAGTGTGGTCCCAATCCTATTCACCATGCTAAAATAGTCACGAGATGCCTATGCCTACTTTATTCTAGATGTGTGCAAATGGTTTCACATTAGAAAATATGTATTGGACATTTTTTTAAGATGTTATTGATTTAAATGATGCATTTAAATAATTTTATAATGATTTTTGATACCCATGTATCCTTTTATCCATCCTTTTTATTATATGACACACCCACTACCTATGTGTAGCCAATAATCACATACAGGAACCATAACTGACATCATCTAAAGAGGTGGAAATATTGATATGTTTCCAATATCTTAATATTGATAATACTTGTATTGGAATATTTATGGGAGAATAAAAATTTCATATTCATGAATAGTTTCATATTGTTCATTTTCAATTCACTATTTTTATACCAAAACATCCACCTACAGGTGGCTAAGTAGAGTACTAAAAGGTTTGTATGGAGGGATGGAGGCAGTTTCAAATATCCTTAAGATCTTGATCAAATTAACGAGCCATGAAAAACTCATATAAGGTGTCATAATGTAAATATGACGTATGAAAACATTATGAGAAGATGAGGACTATGTTCTAGGAAGTTGTCCCTAAAATGTCAAAATAGAGGTCAAGGGGTTCTTTGTGAACATCTTAAAACATGATAGTAAGGGGATTTAAGGCATATAACTAGGTGATTTTGGTATATTATATCACGGAGAGAGTTATTTAAATTTTTAAGGGCATGATTTAAGTGGAAGGTAGTCATTGAAAGATCTAAAGTTGCCTATAAAAACATTATTTCTAGGCAATAGAGTCTACAAGGTTTGAAGATATAAAAGGACCTTGAAAGTTACATATGTTTAAGGAATAATATTAAATCTTGAGTGACCTAATGAAGTGAAAAGGGAAAAATTTAAACATGTAGAGGTTAATCAATTATTTTTCAAGGCTTAAACCATAAAATTACACCTACAAGGGTCCCTTATACAGAAAATACTCAATTATAGCCAACTGTAGATGGTTGGGTAAGCAGGCAATGAGCAAAAAGACTTGTCCAAATGATGATATAGCCTATTTAATATCAGTAAAAAAGTTTAAATCATGAAAAAAAATTCCTATAAGGTATAATTTATTTTGTTTCAATGTTTCAAGATCCAAAATATGCAATGTCTACTTCATATATGACCCCCTTCTAAAGCAAAAAAACTCAGTCATTTGTGACAATGAGCAGACAGTGAGTAGGATTGTTAAAATAAATAATGGTAGTGGTAGGGATAATATAAGAGGTTAAAAAAATTTTAAATTTTATCAAATTTTTCCCATATCCATAAGGTAAGGCCTCTAAACATCATGAACAATCTCAGTTGAGGCAAATAACACCTATAGTCAACTATGGTTGACCATGGCAAACAATGAGTTAAGGACAAGAGCTCTTTAATAACTAACATGTTTTAAGGTGAAAAATGGTTAAAAATAAATATATATGATCATATAATATATAATAATATTCATTACACTTTGTTTCAACCTAGAACATGCCCAAACACCTATAGGCAGGGTCTCTAAGACAAGAACATAGTCAATACAATGGACTGTAAGTAGATAGTGAGCTAGAGGATGACTTATGTAAGAAGTAATATAACTTGTGATGGTAATATAAAACTTTAAAATAATTTAAATCACCATACCTATATATCTAAGGGTTCATTAACAACTGAAAAAGCCACTATTTGAGGAAAAATCAGAAAACATAGTCAATTGTATGACTAATATTGAAGCCTTTTGAAACCTAAAATAGAATTTTGGAATAGGGAATAGAGGATTTAACCACCTAAATAAATATCATGAAAGTTTTTATATCCTTATCAACATGAAAAAAAATAATTAAAGGAGCCCAAACCTACAACATTCAGTCTACATCTTACACCCTGCATAGTCTATATTGATAAGGGTTTATTTTGGTCTATTGGAGAGTTGGAAGGTCAAAAGAGATTACCAAGTGATTATTATTTTTAGATAGGATACTTGAATAATATATAATCATATAAAATCTCCTTTTTATCTAATAAAATAGGGGAAATACACCTTGTTTTGTCTTAGATATGGGACACTTCCCCTTATGCATAGGTAGGCCAGTTTGAGGAAGGAAAGTGATAGGGTGAACTTGATGTTTTTATATCATAAATAAATGTATGTGGAGTTGTAATACATCCATAAAAACATTATAAATAAGTATTTAAAGAGAAAAACTAAATAGGATATTCCATGAGATCTAGGGTGTAGTCAAGATTATTAGGCAAGATTCAATCCCAATACCAAATGAGGGATAATTCACAATTCCAATATGAGATGAGAATTACCATGAATTGGAAAATTTATATGGGTAAATCATAGATGTGTTATAGATATTTAATTTTAGGGAAGAAATAATAAAAGTTAATTTGAACAAAGGTTGTAGGTAGGCCTATTGGACATGGCTAGAATGAGTGTCCAAATGAGGAGTCAGTTGCATTTCTAGCATGAGATATGATTTTTTTCCTATTAGGACATGTTCATAGGATCGCTAAATATGTGGTCACACTTTTGGAGGTTATAGAAAACTAAGGAAAGCCATTTTTGGACCTTGAGATATCTCAAAGCTATATAAATGGTGAAAGCATGATTGATAGGAGCAATTTCACTGCTCATATATTTCATGAGGAATTGCATGGGTGTGAAAGGAGTTAGGGGTATTGAAGGCCATATTCATGTAATTTTTTTGCAGGTCAAATGTTAGAGTTTTATGATCGATCCTTAAGAGGTCAGATAGTTCTAAAACCATTCAAACCCCTTATCCAAGACCATTTTGGAGAAATGGAGTTGGATAGCTGATATAATGTATCAATTTTATCATGAAACCTATTGTAAATTTTATATGACTCATTCAGGCTCCCTTCAATGCAAATTAGTTGTATGGATGGGGTTGAAAATAGGGTATTTTGACCATTTTTTTGTGTTTTGTAAGTTGTAAGATGTTTTAAGAGATACCGATCACATGGAGGGAAATATTATAAATTAATATAGCTCCCAATATAAATTTAATTCCTTGAAACAACTTGTAAGTTCCCCAACCAAATGATTCACCTTAGCCAGTCAAAACTGGCATATTCGACAAGCTAGTAAGAAAGGTCAAAAAATTCAAGTGGGCTAAATTTAAGGTGGCATTGATGATTATAAGGACATGGAGATTATTTAAAATTTTCATCCACTCCCTCCCACATATTTTCATGATCAAATGATGCGTTTTTGGAAGCCAAGTGTGAAAGGTGCATGAAAAGAGAGTTTTCTCAATAGTAGATGATGATTTCTCACTTCAAGATGTTTCCAGTGGACCAATAATGTGACCAATGCATGGAGATTAATTATTAAGATGCTGAAACTTATTTTAAATCACTTTAAATGGTCCTAATAATTTATGAGGTGTTCAAATAGGGTCAATCATGAAGGTAATTTTTTTGAGCCAGTCAAGGAGTTTTGATGCCACTTTGTAAGAGTTTGATAACTTGTATGGAAACTTTGGATTCCTAAATTTGAGTGGTTCATACCATATCCTATTATCTTTAAAAATTAAAATTTTCCTTTATATTTAGAATTATCCTTATGACCCTTAGACTTCTTTCTTCTCTCTCTCTCTCTCAAGTTCTATAAGAACTAACCATTTTAACCATTGTGTTAGATGTTCCACCTAAGTGTGGTGACATGATACTAAAATTCATACCATTTTATCAATAATAATACTTATTTTTACCTCTTTCATGACTTTTCATAGAGTTTCCAATTGGATAACGAATCTTTCTAAGTGAAAACTATGGATTCCTTAACATGTTGTTCATTCTTTCATCTATTTGTAACCTCTTCTTACAGGGTATATGCAGTATTATAGGAGATGTCCAGGTTTGAGTGATTTATTATCTTCATTATTTATATCATATGACTCTTTTCTATTCCTCTTATCATAAGGGATTCATCCATAACCCCATAATGTAACATTAATGTGAGAATACATAAATCAAAGAAGTGTATGTTCAGTTTGTCTCTTGATTACTTGTGTAAAATGCTATTGATTGGAATTCATCATGTTATTTGTTATATCATCTCTATTATAATAGTTTTATTTTATTTATCTATCTTCCTTATCACCCCCAAGTTTTACTTGTAGTTATTATCCTAAAGAGGTACATCAAGGGAACTAGCCCTATCTATAGATTCACCTCATTCCTTAGGCTACCCACAATCCTATAGGTGTTTCCATTATGCCACTTTAATGAGAAGAGATTTTACATCTCCTCAAAGGGTGAAAATATAAGTGAAAACTGTTGATGATTTAAAATTGTGCTTGATCTTAATCAATCAACAATGGGAAGTTTCAAGCTGTGGGACAATGTGGCTTGAAAAAACCTCTAGATTTTAGAGAAGCTGGTATCTTCTTTTGTGTCAAATGTTTGGGAAAAGGGATAGGAAATTAAACAAAAATGCAAATGCAGGAACTAAAACCTAACTATGGTGATGTGCCTATGTGTAATCCTAATCTTAACCTGAGCACAGTGAGACTATTATAGGATTCAATTACATTTAAGAGTAGACAAGTGCATGATCAATATAAAAGATTAGAATAAAAAAAATAGAGGCTCACAATAGGGGATTCTTTTGCTGAGATACAGAGAATGTCAACAAAGGCATAGTGTTCAATCTTTTGAATAAAATCTTCCAATCACATAAGAGGCACAGAAGTCACATACGGTTATGTAAACCTTCTGATTCAATAAAATGAGACAAAAGCAAATGATAGTCCTAATCACAACTCCAAATAATCTATAGTATAGGCTCCTTTGTAAATGACACAGATAACACCAACCAAGGCATGGAGTTCAAATCTTCTTAATTCATTCAGCCACATAAAAGGCATAGAAACATGCACAGTTACATCAACTTTACAACTCAAGAAAATTGAGACAAGAGTAAATGATATTACTGGTCAAGAACTATAGAAAGTCTAAAACTATAGAATTTCCCCCCTTTCCTCTTACATTTATTCTTCTTTTATAGCCTCAGATTACTCCTTCCATTATCCCCTTTCCCACACAATCTTCTCTGTCCTTCACTCCCTAGGGACAAATAAATGCCACCTTCAATGCTTTGGGGGCTCCAAAAATATACCTGATGAACTGTTCCATCTACTTGAATTAACTCTAGCTAATTTTCCCTCCATTTTGCATTGTGGTAATAGATACACGAAATAGTTTATTATGTTGAAACAGGAGAGGACACTTAGTTTCTTGAAAATTCTCTTGTTACTTAGAAGGCACCAAAAAATGACACTTGGCACCTTCTACTAGATTTATTGAAGGCACATGGCTCTCTCTACTTCTCTTTGGCTGTGTTGTAGTATCACTTAGGAAATATATCAGACTCTTATGGATGGTGACACTTGGCAGTTTTTGCAAACCTTCAAAGTAACACCTAAGGCCCACCATAATCTTTATTCAAAAATAAAACTCAAGGATGATCTCTCAATCATCAACATGTGGTGACCTCTGCTACTTCTAGGAAGATACGTGGCATCTTTGCTTCTCCTACTAGGGGTATGTGGCACCTTCTACTTTTTCTAGGGATGGAGTAAGAAGGGACTCGGGGAGTGACACTTGGCAGCATCTTCCACTCTATGGCACTTTAAGCAAAATAAAATGATGCCTTTATGCATTGAATCAAAGCATGAACCCAGGCATCCTTCAGATGATAACATGTGGAGGCTTCTACTTTCTTCTGAAAAGGTAGTTCAGGGCCTTCTACGACTGCCACCTGGCACTTTCTACTTTCTCTACTACTTAGCTCATTGAAGGTCTTTGCCAAAATATAGAATGAAAAGTGGGTGCCTCTATGAAATTAAGATGCTAACACGTGGTTAATTCTTCTTAGCTACTATGAGGTATGTGGCATGATCTATTGTTCTCTAGAAAGTTATAAAAAGAGTCTTGGATGATGCCAATTGGCTGGCCGCATGTTCTGTAAAGTGACACTTGGTAGTTTTTGCTTGAATTAAAACATTTAGGCAAAATGAAATGAAAGAAACAAAAGAGGAGAAAGAAGACTCATGCTTAGACAGTGACACTTGGTAGCATCCACTACACTTGACACTTAGACAAAAAATGAACTGATGCTCTGCCTCAATTGTACTGCTATGACCAAGATATATGGGAACCAAAACTGTAGTGCTTGACTGAAAATTTGAATGCAATGTAGAGTAAAATTTTACTCTATAATTACTATTGACCCTCAAGACTTTTGAGCCTGCTCAAAAAGAAAACTCCACCTCTTGCTAGATAAAAATTGTTAAAATTACAACTTCAAAAGAGCCATCAACATGTGTTTAAAACACTTATTTAAAAGCAAAGTGGGAAAACAATGGAAAAATAATACGAAAAAGGGAAACTATTTAACTATAATACATGAGAGATCCATGTCAATTGAAATGTTTCAAATAGGTTCCATTTACAAGAATTTCTTTAGGTTCTCCTTCCATCGACTTTATCTGAAAATAATTATTCTATTTGCATGCGTAGATTTTATACAGGCCAGTCCATAGTGCTTCAAATTTGGTATGCTGACCTAGCTTGGCAGCCCTTGCATCCCATTTTCAAATGATTGAGCCCACCTAAAAATTAGGATTCAACATCCTTTTATCAAAATAGCTCTTAACCATTTCATGATGCTTGATCAATGAATCATGGGCTATATCCCTCTTTTCCTAAACTTTAAGAAGTTTTATGAGTCTGACCTACATGGGGCCATTTTATTCAATCTCAATTTATTTGATTAGCTGAAGAGTAGGGATTTCCAAACTTAGGGGAATCATGGTAGACTTTCCATATACCAATTCATATGGAGACATTTTGATCACGTGCTTGGGCATGATTCTATCAGCCCATAGTGCTAGATTAAGCACTTTATGCCACTCTTTGTTGTGATCAGCCCCTATTCTTTTGATGAGTCTTATCAGGTTCTTGCTGGTTGCTTCTACTAGACCATTACCTTAAGGGTAATAGTTAGATGAAGTTTTTTGATATATTCCATGTCTCAAGGCAAATTCAGATACCTTAGACCCCAAGAATGCTTTAGCATTATCTGAAATGATGGTGTGAGGAGCCCCAAAGCGAGTAGTGATACCCCCTAAAAAATTTAGGATCACATTCTCTATTGCTTCCTTAAGTGGGACTACCTCGATCCATCTGGTGAAATAGACTATGGCAGTTAATATCCATTTGTGACCCATGCTGGACACTAGATTTATCATTCTAATGAAGTCAAGACCCCATTGAGTTAAAGGTTCATCCACAACTATAGGACTAAGTGGCATGGCTGCATTCCTCCTCATCCCCATATAATACTGGTAGGATTGACATTTTCTAACCAGCTGATAACAATCTACAAATAAGGTAGTGAAGAAATATCTTGCTTCACTCATATTTATGGCTATGGTCTTTGTAGAAAAATACCCCTTGATATTCCATGATGCATTTCATGTAGTATTCTTTGAGCTTCAGCCTGTTCTACACATCTTAACAATTTTCCCTCAAAATTTCTTCTAAAAAGGATTTGTTCAATTAAAACAAAATGAACTCCCTATATCCTATAATATCTCCTCTTGTTTTAAGGGAGTTCCGTCAGATAAACCCCATTTTTCATAAATTGAATCCTGCTTGTGACCCAGGATTCCTAATCAATCTCTTGTAATTTTATCATGGTCTCTGTCTCTCCTTCTGAATCTGCTTCCTCAAGTAACATCTTTTCAAGCTCTTGGGTTATATATTGGCACAAAACCTTGCCTCTGACTAGTTTGGTGGGTCTGACTTCTACATCATATTCAAGGATCTTAGTGATCTAATTGGATCTTTTCTCAGTAATCTCACCCTCCATGATGTATTCCCTAACACTTGGGTGAGTTACAAGTATCATAATTTGGTTCCCTTATACCAGATGCCAAAATTTCTTGAGGGATTTTACCATGGCATAGGCTTGTCTTTCCATAAAATTGTACCTGGTCTCATAATCTCTAAGATTTATTGAGAAAAAGTCTATTGGGTGCTCCCCTTCTAGCCTGTCATTCTTTTGAGTCAAGACAATAACAATACTTGACTCCCCTCCATAGACATACATTACGAAGGGCATTGAAAAATTTGGGTTCTTGAGCACTGGGTCTGCTGAGATAGCCTTCTTGACCCCCTCAAAAGCTTACCTTCCTTCTGTAGTCCAATTGAAGACCAGGTCCTTTTTTAGCAAGAGTGTCATTGGTCTAACAAAGCCTACAAAATTAGAAATGAATTTACTAACAAAAATGATATTCCCTAAAAAGGACTGGACTACTATTTTATTTACTAAAAGAGGTAGGTCCATTATAGCTGCAATTCTCTCAAGATCTATAGAAACCCCTCCTTCAGATACTATGTGCCCCAATAGTTTACCCTGAGGTACAAAAAAATACATTTCTTAGGATTCAATGACATCCCAAAATCTTGACACTTCTTAAAGACAAATTCTAAACGATCAAAATGATCATCAACATTTTTTGAGAAAATAGTGAGGTCATCCAGATAGACCATGATGACCTTATTTATTAGTTCACCAAAGGTTATATCCATAGCTCATTGAGAGGTGTCTCTTACATTTGATAAGTTGAATGGCATCTTCACATGGGCAAATTTCCCCCATTTGGTAGTGAAAGCAGTTTTGTACTGGTCTTCCTTAGCTAGCCAAACCTGATTATACCTAGAGAAACCATCATGTAAAGAAAACCTCTCTGATCTAGCCATAGTTTTTAGAATTTGTTTCATGGAGGGCAAGGTATAGTGGTCTTTTAGAGATGCTCTATTTAGATCTCTGAAATCTACACACAGTCTTACATCTCCATTCTTTTTCCTAACTGGGACTAGATTTGATACTCAAGTCGAGTGCTTGATTGGGAAAATTATTTTGGAATCTAAAAGTTTCTAGAACTCATCTACCATTAGAGGCTCAATCCTTGGATTTACTCACCTCTATTTCTATATGATGGGCTTGGACCCTTCAGTCAACTCTATCATGTGCTGGATAATGTCCCTATTGTATCCATGAAGGTCTTTATAGCTCCAAGATATGACTCTGTCATATTTCTAGCACAATTCAAATAGTCTTTCCCTCTCTTCTTGAGTTTCATAATTTCTAACTTTTAGCTTTTTCCCATCACTCACCTCTACCTCTAAATAGTTTGCTTTATCAACTTGGAACCTTTTCTTTTCTAGGCTTACATCCTCTGGGTCAAACAAGTTTTCAAAGGTGATCAATCCCTTGGGGAGCTTATTAGTTCTCAATTATATAATTTGATCACCATATGCCTCTTCAATTTTAGTTTGCAATTGATCAGCAAAATCATCTGATTATTGTAAGAAAGAGACTACCTGGGCATCATTTTCAAACACTTGCCAGTTTTCATCATTGTCTGGGATGGTCGGTCTCACTATAACTTTTACTGACTCATTGTTAACCAATAGGCTAGTTGCTGGGTTAAACTGTGAGCCAATCTAAGCCATCCTATCAGCCTCAGAGTTTTGACTTCAATGGATTTTATCAATATTAAAAGCTTTAAAATCTTCTATTAAATCCCAAATCTTATGCTTGTAGGATCTCATTCTCACATTTTTGGCTATTGTCTTTTCTTGAATTTGCTTTACTACTAATTCTGAATCTCCTTTTACTTTTAGGTTATTTATTCCATTTTTCTTGGCCAACAAAAGCCCATTTACTAAAAATTCATATTCTACATCATTATTAGTGTAAGCAAATTGGAATCGGATAGCCCTTAAAATTTTATCACCATTTGGAGCAGTAAGACAAATTCCTGCTCTAGCACCATGTTTACTTCTAGCGCCATCAAAGTTCAAAGTCTAGAGCTCCAAATCTTGTGCAGGAGGTGCCTCTTTCCTTATAACATTTGGGGTCACCTGATCATCATCAAAAATGACATACATGCCCAAACTAGTAGAGTCATAGTTCCCATATGGGTCGCTATGCATCATAGCCAACAACTGGCTATTTTCTTCTTCTTGATCATGCTTAGTCCAGTCTCCTAGTTCTTCAACAAAATTTCTTTCTTATTTATTCATCATGGCATGATATTATTCTAATATTGTTGTTGGTTCATTGGTTATATGGTCTTTGGATAGTGGTTCAGATATAATTTTCATCTTTGAATCATATCTGGCTCTCAGGATGAGGTGAGACCAGTAAAGAGACATATATCCTCCTATTTTTACTGTAAAGTCTTTGGATAAACATAAACCAAAGATAGGAGGTATATCTATGACAACTATATCTTGGTTGACAATTATGTTGGGACATGTGTATAACTACAAGGGGAGTTGTTTAATTCTCCCTATGGTTTACACTATTTTGCCATCCAGCTGCATAACTCCTTTTTTAAGGGGCTCATAATTTATTTTCAAAGCATCAGCTATTTGCTTGGGCATCACAGTTGTGGTAGCTCTTGAATCTATCAATGTATTATGCAGGAGTTTATTTCTAACTATCAAAGTTAAAATAAGGGCTCTAGCTTGGATTTACTTACTTGTGTAGCATTATTCGTGAAGGCTATTATCGTTGGAGGAATCGTATCTTTGAGTTTTTCCTTTCTTGCAGGTTCTTCCTTGGTAACATCACCTTCGAGCACTGCTTGCCCTTGCAGAGCTTCTTGCATTAGTGTCTTTTGTTCAAGAATAGCCAAGATATCCCATATAGATATTTCCATTGGAGTCTTCTTTAATTGGTCCGCTATATTGATTGGTCTCAAAGAATGAGTTTTTTGTTAATAAAGATACCTTGTTTTTTCTTGAATCTAGACAAGGATCCCTTGATCTTGTACCGACTGAGGCATTTATTGTCTAACATTAGCATTCCTTTGCCCTTGAGATGGAGGATTACTCTTGACTTGACCACTTACAATCTCAGGCTGTTCCACCATCCTCCTCTTTGATCTAGTGTAATAATCAGATTGCACTACTAGCCTCGAGAAGGTAGATGCTTCGTTCAACAAAACTGCTTCTTCATCCTCAACCCATGAGAAAAAAACATGTTCAGGGGCTATTTATTCTTCTTTTTGCAAGGACATTCCTTGCATCTAAGCCATTAGGAATGAATTTTGCATGCTGAGAGACTGGTAGGCCTGATTATTACTGGTATTGACAAACTGACCATCCGTTATTCTCTGTTCAGCCACTCTTTGTTGTAGATTGCCTCTAGGACAATCTATTAGGGTGTGAGCATCATTGCAAGGGAAACACCAAGCATTAGTATCATCCACATAATTATTCTGACCTAGAACCATCTCCCTATTTGAGTTGGGAGGAAGGGTCTATGAGGGTGTGGGGATTGTAACTAATTGATTTGCTGGTTGGTGCTTTGTTTGTCTTAGAGGGCCTTGATATTGGTTTGGTTGGGACAAAAACCTATTTCCTTCATAGCCTTGATAAGTATGCTTAGGGAAAGTATTTTTCTACCTCTTTACGTTAATCATCTCATTAGAGAATGTCCTTATCATACTTTTGATATCATCCATTTTAGATGACTGAGTAGGGACCGGTTGCTTCGCAAATGATAGAGGGTAAGTATACATAAACATAGGTAGGCTTATAGCTTTAGGAACCTCTTAAGGTAGGGGCAAGGTAATTTATGGGAATATAGGCATGGGAGGCCTTAGAGGTAACTTCCAAACATCAATCAAATGATTCTCAGCTTTGACTACAAGGTCATAAGCTACTGGTAAAGTGTGTCCTTCCATCGACTGAATCATAATAGATATATCTAAATTTAAAGCCTTGAGATAGAATACTATGGCCATACCAGGTGGTGGTTTAGCTACAATGGGGATTTTGTCCTAAGTTTTCTAGAATCTGGTGTTGAAGTTAGTCATGTCTTGTGGTCCCCTCTGAATGGAGATCAACTGTTGTAATAAAGAAGACTTATCACCTTTCTTTGTAAATCTTTTAAAGAACTGATCTCCAAGATGGTCCCATGTAGATATGGTATTTGGGGTCAAATACTGATACCATTCTAAAGCCTTCCCTTTGAATAAGGATGCTAACAACCTTAGGGCCACATTTTGCTCTATGACACCATATATGGCACAGACATCTGATACATCTTGAAGATGTTCCACAAGTGTTTTTGATTCTTGCCCACTAAATTTGGATAGAGATTTTAGAGCATTCACTGGGATAGGATCCCAAATAGTTGGTGGTGTTGGGAAGATTAAGGGGCTACCAATGTTCTAGCTTGAATAATTTCTTACAGCTATAGGGGCTCCCATATTTAGTACTAGTACAAACTGGTTAGCTCTTCTTCTTGGACTAATTACCAAAGGTGGCAAAAGAATACCTGAATTTTTAGCAGATTGTGGTTTGGTGACTGGTCCATAGCTATGACTCCTTATAACTCTCTCATTCATACGGTCTTGAAATAAACTTCAAGATGGGTCCCACCGGGCATGCTAGAAACTATTGATTTTTTAAAATTGTGCTTGATCTTAATCAATCAACAATGGGAAGTTTCACACTATGGAACAATGTGGCTTGAAACAACCTCCAGATTTTAGAGAAGTTAGTCTCTTTTTTTGTGTCAAATTTTTGGGAAAAGGGATACGAAATTAAACAAAAATGCAAATGCAAGAATTGAAACCTAACTATGGTGATGCATCTGAGTGTAATCCTAATCCTAACCTAAGCACAGTGAGACTATTATAGGATTCAATTACATTTAAGAGCAAACAAGTGCATGATCAATATAAAAGATTAGAATAACAAAAATAGAGGCTCACAATAGGGGATTCTTTTGCTGAGATACAGAGAATGTCAACAAAGGCATAGTGTTCAATATTTTGAATAGAATCTTCCAATCACATAAGAAGTGCAAAAGTCATGTACAATTATGTAAACCTTTTGATTCAAGAAAATGAGACAAAAGCAAATGATAGTCATAATCACAACTTCATAGAATCTATAGTATAGGCTCATTTACAAATGACACAGAGAACGCCAACCAAGGCATGGAGTTCAAATCTTCTTAATTCATTCAGCCACATAA
This sequence comes from Torreya grandis, assembly GCA_037957365.1. Lineage (NCBI taxonomy): Eukaryota > Viridiplantae > Streptophyta > Pinopsida > Cupressales > Taxaceae > Torreya > Torreya grandis. The sequence goes on from JARHVA010005582.1 coordinate 356,813, forward strand.
AAGGCAAAGAAACATGCACGGTTACACCAACTTTACAAATCAAGAAAATTGAGACAAGAGCAAATGATATTACTAGTCAAGAACTATAGAAAGTCTAAAACTATAGAATTTCCCCCCTCCCCTCTTATAATTCTTCTGTTATAGCCTTGGATTACTCTTTCCATTATCCCTTTTCCCACACAATCTTCTCCATCCTTCACTCCCTGGGGACAAACAGATGGCACTTGCAATGCTTTAGGGGCTCAAAAAATTTACATGATGAACTGTTCCATCTACTCAAATTAACTCCAGCTGATTTTCCCTCCATTTTGCTTTGCAGCAATAGATACATGGAACACTTTGTTATGTTGAAATGGTAGAGGACACTTAGTCAATTTCATAAAAATTCTCTTGTTACTTAGAAGGCACCAAAAAATGACACTTGGCACCTTTCGCCAGATTTATCGAAGACACACGACTCTCTCCACTTCTCATTGGCTGTGTTTTAGTATCACTCAAGACATATATCAAACTCTTATGGATGGCGACACTTGGTAGTTTCCACAGACCTTTGAAGTAACACCTAAGGCCCACCACAATCTTTATTCACCAATGAAACTCAAAGATGATCTCTTGGGTGTTGACACGTGGTGAACTCCACTACTTTTGGGAAGATACGTGGCATCTTCCACTTCTCCTACTAGGGGTATGTGGCACCTTCCACTTTTTTTAGGGATGGAGTAAGAAGGGGTTCAGGGAGTGACACTTGGCAGCATCCACCGATCTATGGCACTTTAAGAAAAATAAAATGATGCATTTATGCATTGAATCAAAGCATGAACCTAGGCATCCATCAGATGCCAACACATGGAGGCTTCTGCTTTCTTCTAAAAAGGTAGTTCAGGGCCTTCTGTGACTGCCACTTGGTGCTTTCTACTTTCTCTGTTGCTTAGCTCATTAAAGGTCTTTGCCAAAAAATAGAATGAAAAGTAGGTGCCTCTATGAAACATGGATGCTGACATGTGGTGCATTCTACTTAGCTACTATGAGGTACATGCCATGATCTGTGGTTCTCTGGAAAGTTATAAAAAGAGTCTCAGATGATGCCAGTTGGCTGGTCCAATGTTCTAAAAAGTGATACTTGTCAGTTTTCACTTGAATTAAAACATTTAGGAAAAATGAAATGTAAGAAACAAAAGAGGATAAAGAAGACTCAAGCTCAGATAGTGACACTTGGTACCATTTGATGCACTCAACACTTAGATGGAAAATGAACTCGCGCTCTGCCCCAATTCTGCCGCTATGACCAAGATATATGGGAACCAAAATTGTAGTGCTCGACTAAAAATTTGAATGCAACGTAGAGTAAAATTTTACTCTACAAAAAATATAACATAGGTGATGGAACACTTGTTAATCAATGCACACTTGATTTGGATATCACTAATTTGGACACTAATTAATAGAGGAAGATCATCCATATGAAGTAGAATCTCATTAGGAATCATATAAGTAATGGGAATCTTAAGGAAAAGATAAGTTTCCATTCTTTCATTGACATGTATGTACATCTCTTCACATTATTGTAATATGATATCTTTATATCCAAATAAGGTTACTTCATGTCCTACTAAAGGAGGATGAGGGATGTTCATTTCAAACAAAAGTTACATGAGATGGTTTTAATGAATGAAGAGATCCTCATAAGCTCAAGGAATGGTATTTGAGATGAGATATTAGTGATTTATATGATGGGATCTCACTCATCTTAACCAATAATAAGTTTATTAGACATAGGTGCATAGTATTGAAGGAGGTCCTTAAAAGGAGCTGAAATACATTGTAATGTATTTTGATAAGAGGAAAAAGGTATAAAACAAGATTGTAAACTATGTTGAGAAGATGAATTAGTTGGTAAAATTTAGTTTTGATAATCATTAAAAGAAGTGTAAATAGAAGCTTGAGTGTCATTAATGTTATCTAAATAAGATGGAGGGATGGTACAAATAGAATGGGAAGTGTTATCAAAGGGAGGAGTTGGAATTGGTTCATCAGAATTTATAAGGTCATCTTTCCCAAACTCATTTAAGTGAGTTGGAGAAGAATCTTGGATAACATGAAATTTTCAAGATAATGGAGGTGTGTAGATAGGTTGAGTATCAATGAAAGTGACCACCCTTCACATGTTAGTCATATTAACCATGTTCTCTTCTAGAAATGGTTTAATAAGACTATATATATATTTGATGGAAGTGGTGGGGTTATCTAGTTATCTTGGTGATTTGGAAGAGTGTATGTATAGATGGCCAAATGAGCATTAGCTTTATTCAAAGCTTGAGATTTAGTATTTATTTCATGGGAATTGAAATCAATGTCATATACTTGTCATTTTCAAATGATAGAATCAGGGTCAAAATTAGGGCTAAGAAAAAAATCCATAGCCAAATTATGAAGCTGGCTACATGTCTCATGTGAATGACCCCAACTAGCACAAAATAAACATAATTTATTAGGATCATATCAGGATTTCATAGGATGGGTGGGATTAATTTCTCATGGAAGACACCTAGTTAGACATTTTATTAATTCAATTAAGGATAAAGGTTTGTGAATGCTGATGTTATTTCATAAAGATAAAGAGGATTGGTGTATTATTGAGAAGGGCAATCTAGTTCCAAAGATTGGTTAGGAACAATAGCTTGAATAGTGTGAATGGCATCATAAGAGTCCATGAAAACATAATTGGTAACAAGATGATTCTTATTTTTAAGTAAGATACAAGTAACCATAGAATGTTGGGGTGGCTCAAATTGATTCATCAAAAAAATATTGACATTTAGCTTGATCAATGGCCTATTCCAAGGTATGTGGAGAAAGAGTGTAGACCTAATATTGCAACTTGGGAAAAAGAGAAATGGTAAATAGATGAAAAAGGTTATCATTGGCCATTTTATGTTCACATTTTTTGGACAATGTTTTCCATATTTTAACAAAAGATTAGGTAGTTTCATTTTCAAGTAGTTTACAATTGATAAAATGGGCCAAGGTATTTTTAGGAAGATCACTATTTTGGAACTCTTAGACTAGAGAATTAACTAAATATTCCAAATAGTAATATGTTGAGCTTTAAGCTGGTTTTACCAATCTAAAGCATAACCTGCAAGATTTTTGTCTAATATTTTGGTAGTCTCAAATGTATTTAATTTGACCCAATTTTTATGTAGATTTTCAAATGTTTTTAGATGAAGAGTAAGATCAGTTGACCCATTATAAGAAATGGTAGGGGTGATACCTCCTATGTCAATATTAGTAATTTGAGATGTAAGAAGCTCATTTTGAAGATGTTTAATTATCTTATTGAATAGAGGAGGTTGAGGGATGAGATTACCATGGGCATTCTGTAGAGGAGTTGGGGGAACATTTTTATTATGCATACCCTATGACATTAGTTTAGGGTGGGTTTGAAGATGAAAAAGGTGATTTTGCATTCTCATCATTTGATTTTTATTATGAGATTGAAAATTATTCATTTGATTAAGTTTTTGTAATAATTAATGATGGGTTTGATTGGAATTATTAGCATTGTTTGAAGTATTTGAGTTAGTATTGGTGTCTTGAGTATAAATATTGGTGTTGGTAGGAGTTTGAGAGGAGTTGTTAGAATGCGAGGCACTAGTGGAAAAAATTTATTGTGTATAAAAATATGGATTAGTGAAGGGATGAAAAGAGGAATCAATAGAATCATGATTAAAATGGGTAGAAAATGATACACTAGTCTAAGGATTAAAGAAAATGTGTCTTGGAAGAGGCCCACTAGATGTAGAACATACCACATTAGTAGAGATACTAGCCATAGAGGTAGAAAAGGTTAAGGAAAAATAGGTCATGGTATGAGAAGGGTTAAAAATCAAGGGAAGAGGATGAGAGTCAAATAAATTAGTACCCAAAAATCAATGTGAGAATGTGGGAGAAGGTGAATGAGGATCTTAAACTTGACCACTAATCATGAGATGGTAAATGGTAGTGGGATATTTTCCTTGATATTGAGGAAATTTAGGGATAAAGAGAAACTTTTAGGGGTATAATCTAATTTAGGTTTATATTCAAATGAGAAGAAAGGATTAATAAGTGAATAGGAATAAGTATGGGTCCCATAATTCATTGTGTGAGAGGCTATATGAAAATTACTCTCGTCCATAAGAGGATCCCTAAATTGCTTATGGGAGACCCTATGAGGGTTGTTAAAACAAATCATATCCATTTAATTAAACTTAGTGTTTCCTTCAAATATAAAGTTCATAATGAAGGATAAGGAATATATAAGGAAAAAGTGATGTAAAGATAAGAGAATATGAAGAGGAAAAATATTATACAGAGATAACTGGGTAGACCTAATATAGAAAATAGGGTATGAAAATTATATAGAGTTAACATGGTTGACATAGTACTAAAAATAGGATCTAAAAAAGAGTATAGAGTCAATAGGGTTGATGTATTACTAGAAATAAGAGATGAAAAAGTGTATAGAGTCAATAGGGTTGACTTAATACTCTAGATAGGGGAAATATATAATCTATAAGAGATTGTGTTGAGAAAAATGACTGTGTACTAAAATAGGAAAATTTTTGTATGAAATTTTTAAAGAAAGAAATTAAATTTAAAACATAATTAATTAGGTTAATCTAATTAAGTCAAACAACACAATACCTTGTTCCAATGCTGGATAATTCCAGTTTTTACAATACAACATACAATTGAGCAAAGAGTAAGTAGTCAGCTTGAAAAGTAGAAGTTAATTAAATGGTCATGATGAATGTTTTTATGTTATTATAATATGATTTTAGATGTGATAGGAACTGGGATGTAAGGAACTATAAAGTAATCTAAGGATGGTTTTAGACATTTTGGGATCACTTCATAATCTGTGTTGGCAATGGTACCAGATTGGTATTGGGGCCTACCACCTCACTTCATAAATTAAATTTATAAGGGCGTCAAGTGCTTATCCAATATATAATGTTAACCACATGTTTATACATGGCTAAAAAACCAAGTCAGCTTCCCCTTTGGTGATGAAATCCAAGTAGGTAGGCTTTGGGTAGACAATTTTTAAAATGCCTTTTAAAATTTTATGGTTTGGCAGTGTGTGCATAAAAGAGAAAATAGTGAAACTAAAAATTATATTGGAAAACCACCTAATTAGACTATGTGATATATTTTAAACATGAAAATAATAAAAAATGAAAGTGTGAACTAATTACTAGCATATAAGTGTTAATTCCAAATTTGAAACATATTACAATGTTATTTTAGATGATAGTGTATAAAAAGATTATATAATAGAGTCGACAATATCAGTCATGTAATATGGAAGAAAGGGTCTAAAAAAGAACTACATTGACAGTGTCAACCTAATTTTTTAGATAGAATATATAATACCAAACTATGTTAACAAGGTTGACCTAGTTGACCGTATAGATGTAGTTTTAAAGACTAAAAACTAAGAAAAATAGAATTTTAATAAATGATAGAAATGGTAGAGAAGGATATAATTAACCCTAGTAGGTTGGAGGATGTATAATAAAGTAAGATTATTGTTTAAGTAACTTTATTTATACTTGCAAATTCTACCAACTGTATCAATTCGGTCGACCTAGTTTTATAGTTTCCTATTTGTTGAGACTTGTAAAGTGTAATATGTTGATAGGGTCAACCTAATATGTTTTATTGAGGTATAAAAGTGTAAATATTAGGTAATATTTACCTAACAACCTAATCTAAATGTTTGAAAGTGTATTGTGTTGACAAGGTCAACCTAGTAGCCTGATCTAGAAGTATACAAGTGTACTATGTCAATAGGGTCAACCTAGTAGCTTATACCTAGTGAAAAACCTAAAAAAATATAATTAATTCATATTGATGTGACTATGTGTTAAACTTGTGCATAAATTTTAGAACTATATCGATACTGTCAACCTAGTATTATAGATATATAAAAATAAAATGACAAATAATAAAAAATGGGAGATAAAACCTTTAAGGGTTAGATTCATGTTGGGTTCACTAAAATGTATGTAATCATAAATAAATCATGTCTATAAATTAATCCTAACTTAAAAAATATATATCATACCATACACTTGTAATTGGTGATACATTAGATAATTAGGAACATGACCAATATGAGCATTCACTAGACCTAATTGGTGGATTTATTATCATAATACACTATTGTAGGGAGGGTTCCAAAGCATCCAATCAAGAAAAATTATGAAATAAACCTAAGGGAGTCCTATGTTTTCATATATCACTAAAATAATAATAAGTAAAGAAAATAAATCTAATCTAGTGTTCACTAAAGCTTATGGCACAAAGTGAGGGTTAAAAATAGTAAAAGTAAACATGCATAGAAGACATTTACTCATGTCAATGTATACACAATCCTAATAAATGAAAGAGAAGTAAAAATACATATCTATCTACTCTTACAAATGAGAAACAAAATTAGGAATACTTACCTTTGAATATGAACCCATCGAGCCTCAATCTCTTTATTTTCCAAGGTTCTTTGTAAGAGGTTGTTGTGGTATGTAAGAATGACAAGGATAAATCAGCTCTAGGATACATAACCTATCAATGCATCCAAAATACTTCTCCACAAGATAATATATGTATCTCCAAAGAAAGTATGAAACCCTAATCTTGCGTGTCAAGTAGAATGGTGGATAAACAAATGTACAATAGTTATTACTTCTTCTTTTCCTCAAATAATGACAAAATGAACTTGTATATATAGGTGGATTTAACCCTAATCCCTTCCAAAAATTTTAGCTAACAAGTTTGACCTAGTTGACCAAGCATAGTTTTGAACAAGAATTCACTAGGTCATGGGCTAGGTCAGCCAAGAGCTGACATAGACCATAAATAAATTTCACCCAAAAATGTATATGGTTGACCCAGTCAACCTAGTATAGCTAACTTGAAAAAGGGGTTTAAAGTCTAAAAAATGGGGATAAAAAGTAGAAAATTAATGGAGAGTGTGTAATAGAGAAGAAAAATCTTAGGGATAAGGTTTTTAGGAGATGTGTGTACATAACAAGTGGAAAAAGGGACAATAATATTATGAATAGCCAATGGTCTACCCACCCCTTACACTCAATGTACCCCTTAGGGCATTTACTCAAATAGGTTGAGACTTGATGGGTTCTTGCAAGATATAAAGTGTTAGTGATTGATAAAAGTTTGAAAATATTATGTGTATACATCACCTACCGGAGAATTTAATTTATTATCTATAAAGGCTGCTAGACTATATGTTAGAGAGTCAGTTGTAATAAAAATAGGTTGTAAAGGAATACCTTGCTTATGGATTTTCTATGCCCCATATATTTGAGGAGTCATTTATTTTTTAGGGATCAATTTTTTCTTCATCACCTCATCTAGAGATGAAGTTTTAATGGCTTTAGTTACATTCTTAAGAATGTGAGAAATACGTTTGTGGTCAAGTTACCTATAGTGATCAATATAATTAACATGATGAATCATTTTTGAATTATAATCTAACTAATTTAAGATTACAATGGCATTCCCTTTGTCTACTTTGATAATAAAAATGTAATTATTACCATTTAAAGTTTCAATCACCCTCTACTTAGCTTTGGATATATTACTGTAATGAGGTTTAACTTTACATAAAGTGAGAACACAATCCTACCTAATTATCTACTATGATATGATAAAATATTATTTAGGAATGAAGTGAGGTGTGATTTCAAAACCTAATCCCTTATTTAAAATTTTAAAAGTGGGTTTATAAATGGGATGGTTGGAAATATTAATGACCAATTTATCCCCCCAATCATTAATAACTTGACAAACTTTTTTATTAATATTATCAATGATTTTATTTTTCTTGATCAATTCAGAATTTCTTTCAATAATATTGTTATTATTATGGTCATTAAATTTATTCTCAAGATTAGGAAGATTATCTACTCTATTAGGAATTAATAATAGTTGTTTATTATTATTATCATCATCATCATCATCATCATCATCATCATCATCATCATCATCATCATCATCATCATCATCATCATCATCATCATTATTATTAGATATGGTTAACAAATTGGTCAAGGGTACTATGCCCAGTATAGAAGAGCTTGAAATATAGACAAGAAAAGAACAAAAGAAAAACTAATAGAGAACATAGATCTCAAAAAATATCCACTACCATAGTCTACTAACAAATGGATGCCAAAAATATTACCAAAAACCATAAAAAACTAGACACCTAGAATCTACTAGTCTAAGTCTTTTGATTTTGAGTAGAGAACCAAATTTATGGTGATAATATTATAAGTTTTATTCTCCCTTATTTTTGTATGATTTATAATATCCTATATGGGTTTAGTGACTTCCCTCTTCCTCTTGAATCCCACATATTTGGTTTAAACATTTCCCTATTCTAAATCCCTCTTGTCTTCTTCATCATCTTCATTGTGACTGTTCCTAGTGTCATGTGGGGATTTTCCCACATTCCTTTTTACTATCACATTTTCCCATTGAAAAGTCACATGGTGATAGAAAATCCTTCAACTTATCAAACATATCAAAAAAAATTGAACTCAAAAACCTCTAGATAGCCACCTTCATCTGTAACTTTTTCTTACAATGTTATATTTAGTCATTCAATTTAAAGTTAAAATAAAATTGACCCATGATGGAAATGGGTTTAATATAAACCATAAAACCCATATGATTTCCTCTAGATTTAAATTTCCTTGGAACATTTTTTACACCAAACCCTTCATTCTTCCCCCCTTGAGGTTCCACCTCTTGCTCTAAGAAATCCTTTTTTTCACTATGTATGTGTATGTCCTTAGAAACTATCGTTCTCCATAGAGGTTACCCCATTTTTACCATTATCAAGATGATCCCCTAATGAATTATGTCTATTTAATGGTTTATATATAAATTAGTGATAAAAACTTCAAGTGATTTCAATAATAAAAAGGGAATACTTATGGGATGACCTATAAAATGATTGCGGATGAGGAAATGATGGGAAAAAATCATAGTGTGCTTTCCCTCAAGTGTAATATATTTCATGGCTTGAAGATAGATGTTTGGAAATTTAATTTATATATCAACACTAAGAATCCCTTTATTATTTAAACACTTGAGTTTTTTCTTCTCTAAGCTAAAAAAAATGTTGAACAGTCCATCTTTTTTTTTCTTGTCTTTAAAAACTGTAACATCATTGCAGTCTATACTTGTAATTTCTCTGATGATTTCTTTAGTTATCATGATTTTTAAACCATACATACAGACCTTCCTTTCTTTCCAACCTCTTAAAGATTCATGATAAATCATCACATCATGACCAACTAACCTTTCCTTGAAGCTTTTAATCCCTCCCTTCATAATTTTTTCCATATGTAAGGATCTTATTTCACCTCAACATAGGAAATGGGTTTAACTCTATCATGATCACCTCTAATATTAATCTTTTTTTACTATCTACAATTATTGTGAGTGGTAAAAATGTATATAAATTGTAAAAATTCCTTAATTATCTTTCCCTTAATCATAATAAAAATTTAAATGAAGTATGTCTGCTCATGTAAGGCCTTGAGGTATGATTGAATCTTGATTTTTATACATGTAAAATCTAATATACCCACATTGATTATATTTATCTAAGATAATGAACATAAATTAATATATTGGAGTGGGATTTATTGGAATCAATGATATCCATGACATCAATGGTAAAATCCATATCACCTTGCTAGTAGCTGAGAGAGCCACGTGTGACCCATAAGTTTCCGATTTTATTAGCACTTTTATTTCCTTCTGTATAGACATGTCCTACAAACACACCCTTGAAATGAGTTATCAAATTTTTATCATCCTCTATTATACTCATAATATTCTAGGAAGATTGGGAGTAACCATTCAAATAGTTGATAATGTTCAATAAATCTCCTTCCACCTATAAGTTTTCCAAACCCATCTTGGTTACAAGTTCAATCCCCTACCAAGAAGCCATGGCTTCCACCAAGTGTTTGGTTTAGATCCCTAAGGGTCCTATATATGATTCCAAGATATTTTTTTTAGAATAATAGATGAATCATGCACCTCTTTTAGGACTAATATTTCCTTTTTCCACTTCATCAAAATTCGTCTTGTACCATATAGCTAGAGGGTGAATCCACTTTATCTTCATTATATCAACACATTGATTTTAATATAGGGTAGGAATCATAAGATTTAGTGAATGTAAGATCTTATATAAATAAAAGGAAGGGGAATAACCAAAATAAGAGGCATAATTTAACCAATTATTCTTGATAAAAGTCATTATTTTATTAGAAGTGGTGATGGGACTAGGATTCAAGTTGTCAAATATGGCCAAATTTTTGGAAATCCTAATTCCCTAGAAAATATGAGGGAGATAAATATTCCACCAAAATTTTAGGGGGGGTAGTCCCAAGGTGCCTCCCATTGGTAGATAAAATCCATTATGGATCCTAGATCAACCCAATATTAATTATAAAAATTAAGGAAAGATTGAAAAATGGAAGTAATTAATGGATAAAAATGGAAAATATGTTTAGAAGATTTAGCCTCCATTTTGTAGAGAGCACACCTATTAGGAATTTCAATTCCTCTTTCCATTAGATTATCCACTATTAATATTTAATTTTGGGTTTCTATCTAGAATATAACATTAATATTAGGGATGAATTTTTTTATCCACAAATAATTCTAGTTTTTCTCCAAGTCTTCTTGATCCCATAAAGATAGATAACTGGATCTAACAGAGAATATACAATTGGGATTGGCCATCCATATAATGTCATCATCTTTGGTAAATCTACTGATATGGGTATTCTGAAGTTGGTTATTTAACTCTTGTAAGAAAATAGTTTCTTATTATTTTAAGTATTCTTTATGAAGTAACTTCCAATTATTACTACTTTCAACCTTTTGCCAATAATCTCTCACTTTATGACTTATAGGCTCCTTGAAATAGTCACTCAGTCCTACTATAGCTTGAGAAGATCCAAGTGGGAATTGGTTGATCCAAAGGTCATCCCAAAAGTTGACTTTGTTCCCTCTACCAATTTTCCATTTTAGCCCTCTCAAAAGAATATCCTTTCTTTTTGTCAAAACTTTCCAAAAAGTTGAACCATCAATAGGACCTTCTTTAACATGAAAGTATGAACCCTTAGTGGATTTCAAATACTTAGATTTAATAATCCTCATCCATTATTTATCTTCCTTAATCACCCTCCATCCTTATTTAGCTAGCAGATCTTGATTATTAGACATCACCCTCTTGAGACCCAATCCTCCCTTCCCTATAGGTAGGAAACCTTTATTCCAAGATATAAGTGGAAATATAAATATGTCTTTCATCTGCATCCAGAGGAATTTCTTATGCAATTGTTCAAGTTGGTCTGTCACTTTTCCCAAAATAACAAATAAGGACATAAAATAAACTAGAATGATCTAAAAATGACTCTTGAGTAATTTTAATTTGCTAGCTTGGGAAATAAAAATCCCTTTCCATCTAGTTAAATTCTTATAAATCCTATAAATAGGAGGTTTCTACAAATCTGATTTCATATTTTCTTATAAAATAGGGATGCCCAAATAGGATGAAAGAATATTCTTAATAACAGAACCAATGATCTTAGAAATCTTAGACTACAAAGTTGGTAGAGTATTGATGAAGAATAAAGAGCTTTGAAATAAATTGTTGCTTTGACCCAACACTACCTCATAGATTTCAAGAATTTTCCTAAAACATTTTGCAATCATCAAAGTGTCATCTTCAAATTATTGATGGGTTACATGTCTGGTGTTGGGGGCTACTTTAAATCCCTTAATGAAACTAGAAGAACTGGCAATATCAATGATTTTGCTCAATGTTTCAACCATAAAAATAAATAGATAAGGTGAGAGGGGATCACCTTATCTTAAACCTCTACCCAAAGGAAATAAAACCTTTGGAGACCCCATTGAATATAACTAAAAACATAAGGGTGGATATACAAGAAGTGATTAGATGTCTTACTACCTGATTAAACCTAAACTTTTAGAGAACTTTATCTAGGAAATACCTTGAAACCTTGTCATAATATTTGTTCATACCCAGTTTGAATAAGATTCCCTATCTTGAGGATTTGGCAATCAAGTGTATAGTTTCATGAGAAATTATAATTCCATCTAAAATCTATCTTCTAAAAATAAAATGCCCATATTATTCTATGATCAACTTGTTAAGAAGCAATTGGATTTTTAAATCTATACCTTTAGTACAAATCTTATAGAAAGTAACACAAAGGTTGATGGGTTTAAAATCCTTTAACTAATTCACTCTATGATTCTTAGGGATTAAAAATAGAAAATTATTATTAAGTTCCTAAATCATTATTCTAGATTTGAAGAATTCAATGACATCTAGGCAAATTTCATTCTAAATTATGTCCCAAAAGACATGGAAGAAAAAAGGAGGGAAATCATCTAGAATTGGGGCCTTATCTCATTCTAAATAAAAAACTATCGATCTAATGTCTTAATTATAAGGTTAAAAAATAATGGGTGTATTATCTTCTTGGGATATTACCCTATAAATAAGGTTTACCACATGTTCTTCAAGCTAAAAATATTGGGAGGGAGCAAGATTCAAAATATTTTTCTAGAAGTTAACAATTTTAAGTTTATTATCTTTTTCATCATTATATAAAACCCCATCTTCTTCTTTGATTTAAGAAAGTAATTTTTGTTGGTGATTTATTGAGGCTAAGAGATGGAAATACTTTGTGTTCCTATCACCTTATTTAGGATAGATTTTATTAGATTTTTGGGGCCAAAAGGTTTCATCCTTGGCTTCCAGATAATGAAATAATCTTAAGAGTTCCTTTTATTTAGCATGAGAGGAAGGAGTGGAGACAAAATCATTTATGTAATCCTCAATTATTCATAATTCTTCTTCTATTTTACTCTTTTAGATGAAAATGTTCCCAAAAACTTCATTGTTCTAGATTTCAATTTTATGCTTGACATGTTTAAGTTTCATGGCTAAGATGTATATGGTTGAGCCATGAATAGAAAAATTATACCACTCTTTCAATGAATAAATCAATGTTAAATTGGATAACCACATTTTCTCAAATCTAAATGGAATGCACTTGTGTTTATTCATATTTTCACTAGTGAAAATTAGGGGATTATGATTAGAGCTGACCCTAGGAAGGAAGGATAAATAATTTCTAAATTGAATATCCCATGAAATTGAGACCAAGAACCTATCTAGATGAACTTGAATAAAGATTTTACCCAATCTCCTATTTGACTAGGTAAAGGGGTTTCTTGTAAAGTCTACATCATTGAGTCCTACCTTTGTAATAAAATCACTAAAATTGATCATACTATCATTGAAGGAGTAGAATCCACCTTTTCCCATTAAGGATAAAGGATAATTAAATTCATGTGCCACCATCTAGTTTGTGTCTTTGAAATATTTCCTAATCTCAATTAGATCCACTCAAATTTTTTTCCTATCATTTCTTGTATTAGGTGCATAGATGTTTGTAAGCACCGACACCACTTTATTTTGCATATGTTTGAAGAATATCATGATATGTGATTCATATTTAAATATAATCATCCCTTCTAAGGTAAGGGGATCTTAAAAAACCATCATCCCACTAGAAACACCTCAAGAACTCTACTTCAACTAAAAGCTTTATACCAGATATTAATTTTGTTCTTCAAAACTTTATCCTCAGATATTTTGGTTTCTTAGAGAATTAAGATATTAGGTTTGTGCTTGAAAACCATGTTTCTTTCCAATATATATTTCATAGGGTTATTTAAACCCCTTATATTCTAGGATATAATCTTCATTTTTTATTACTCGGGAAATGTCTAAGGATCATTTGGGTACCCTTTTCAACTTATTTATCAGTTTTAGATTTTATAACATTCTGATTAGTCAATATTCCTATAGATTTTGGCTCTTTTCCTACTTCAACTTTTTTCTTATCCTTTTTTGGTTAAACCTTCATCCATTTATTCTCTACCTTTTAATTATTTTTCTCATAATTATCACTCTTTCTTACTAAAGAACATTATCCTGGGATAGGTTGAAAGGGCTTAAGTATCCCATAATTTATAACTATAGTTGACAAATATTTTGAAGGAAAAACTTCTTGAAGAACTGAATCCTCGCCAAAAATAAAAAATCAAAGGATAGGAAAGAATTCAAAACATCATGTCTATTTTCTAGGGGTTCTTTTAGAAATTGAGAAGAAGTTGGATTATAAGTAGGGGAAGAAAAGGATACTTTAGCCAAAATATCAATAAAAAGTGGTAAGGATGGTGAAGCCTTCTCAGCAATTGGATTAACTAGCACATCAGATTCAATAACAAAAAAATGGATCAAATAAGGGGAAGTCCAAATAGGGCTATGGATATTTAGAGTAAGCAAAATATTAGTAGAATATATGGTAGAGAACCTGTCTGTCAAGCTAAGAGGAACTAAGGTAGGGGTATCTTGGTGGGAAAGGAGGGAATAGATAGGGGATGAAGGAGAAGGAATGGAAGCTTGGATGGGGTGAGGGGAAGGGTTCAAATAAAGAGGTTTCTTAACCTAACTGGGAGTGGAGGAAGGGGGGATTATTGATGAGGGGATAAACCTTGGAAGAATGATTTAGGAAATTTTATGTTTTGAAGACTTATAAATCTATTTTAAACATAATCCATTGAATTCGAACCCCATATTTACATATGATCTTGATAGAGTAAATCATGGGTTTATCTATAGGAATGAATACATAAAAAAGAGTGGCCAAGATCTTTTATCTAGATTTGGTTATGGGTTTAACATATATAGGTTGGCCAAGAGCTCTAGTAATACTAATGATAACCTTTGGGGCCCAAAATTTCAAAGGTAGTTCTATAAAATTCACCCATATAGGAATATTCTCCATTACAACACTATCAATGTTGAAACCTGCTTTTTACTTGTGAAGATAAACATCTGATTTACCCATAAAACATGAGCCTCTTATAAGAATCCTAATGTAATCTTAAAAATTTGATAATTTGATCAAGAAAAAATTATTTGGCATGGAAATGATGTCAATCTATTCCTCAGGATGCCATTTAAAATCAGCCCACATTTGAAAAGAATTAATATTGGATCTAAAATCAATGAATTTAGCTAGGAGAGAATTTGATAATGAAAAGTCAACATTTTCTATGGTAAAATTTGGAACATTGAGACATACCTTATTTATTTTGCAAGTGGGGACTAGTGTGATGTCTTCCAATATTTTTCCTTTTAATCACTCTATGGACACCATATCAACCCATGAGATTGTTTTTTTCCACTAGACTAGTTGGGTACTATGTCTACAAAAATGGTAGGTGGACCCTATCCTAATATTGACATGTAATTTGGTGCCTCCTTTGAAATGGTAGGTAGAACCTATCATAAATATAACAAGTGTAGATATACCTCCTTCATGGGTTCATCTCTAGACTATAAATCTCCCTCTTCCTACCCATCACTTGAATTTAAAATTCTACCTTCAGACTTCTTACCCATCATGTAATGTTTTTGATTATTATTATTATTATTATTATTATTATTATTATTATTATTATTATTACTATTATTACTATCATCATCATCATCATCATCATCAATATTAAAAACTAACATGACCTTAACCTAGTCAGATGCCAAATCACAAAAGGATAAATTATTATTAAAACCACCAAGGATATCATGCTTCATAGGATTTTTTTTCTTTTTTATAACATTACATGATTCTTCAAGATTGATTTTTGGAAAACCTTCTCCTCTTATGTCCTCTTGATAGGAATGGTGTTTCAAATCTTGTTGTAGACTCCTACATCCTTAGTTGTATACCTCATCCATGAATGATTCTATTAGTACAAAATGAAGTGGTAGGGATAAAACATCTTTCCATCCTTCTTATTCAAGTTTCATGTTCAAGGGAACATAATTAATATTTAAACCAATTATAAACATTTCCTCAGATCTAAAGTGTTGCCTATGAATAATTTTTGGAGATCCATTTTGAGGAGAATCAGTAATAATCCACCTCTTTATAACTTTCTCCTACCCATATATAATTCTTGGAGTTTTTGTCCTTATAGTGGGTCGATGGTATGAAAAAAATAATTTTTTTTCTTATCAACCTAGTCATAATTATGTTTAAAGGTAATTTTTTGATAGTCTTATCCACCCAGTCATAATCTTGATTACAAAAAGAGTATCCAACGTCATCATAGCTTTTACCTTCTATCACACTATTCATTATATTATTATGGTCTCCAACTATTAATAGATCTCCCTTAGATGGTACAAATATGTTCAAATGTTGTGGAAGGGGAGATAAAATTACACTCCATATTTCTTCTCCAATATTCTTATGTAATGAAAAAACATTAATATTTAAACCTAATTTTAACAATACCTCACATTTGAAGATCAAATTTGGAATCACTTTCATATCATCCTTTTGAAGCATATTACTCACATGTCGCCCCCTACTACTTAATAGATTCTAGTCATGGTCTACTAATTTTGTTCATCTTGTTTGTAGATCAACACCACAACATAAATATTGATATCTTCATTCAAATTAGTTTTGAATATGTGATATTCATTTAGATTCACTCTACTTATATAAAACTTAGGTTCATGAATTATTATGACTTGATTCTTTTGCTAATAGAGCTTCTCAAACATTTTTTCTAAGTAGTTTCTACCTTTTGAAGAGATTTGACATCACACATATATGAAAGAATATCAAATCTAAACCAAATATCATACCTCAAAATGTAAGCCAACTCTAGATGTAATCTATATAGTTCAGAAGCTAGGAGATCCATGATGGTTCTCATCCTACCTATGATAAACCTCATAAGACTAAGACTAGATCTATCAAAGATCTTATTGTTATCATTGTTCTTTATTGAGTATTTGATTTTAATCCATGTCGAAAGGATTTCATGATCTTTACATCATTTTAAGAATGTCAAATATGATATTATCTTTACCAATTTTATCTTCATCTTCTCAAGAAGCTTTATCTTAAAATATAAATCCCTCCCATGTAGGGTATATATTAAAGATTTGTTTTTCGGATTAAATGTGTGAGTTTTTCCTCTCTACATTTTAGATCACTCTTGTGGTCCTTCATTAGGAGATAATGAAATAAATGTGAGAAAAACATAATAACTTCTTAAACAACCCAAGAGATAAATAAAATAATTATTACAAACAAATGAAAATTTTACAAAATTCTAAAAATAATAATTGCCATTGATTTTTATAAAAAAGGAAATTTTCTATTTTAATTAATCGCCTAACAACAAGAATGATCAAAGGAATTTTTAAGTTTCCAAAATTATAATTATATTAAATTTTCTATTTCAATTTTAGTTTAGTTTAATTTTATATTTATCTTTATTATGAATTAATTATTTATCAATTTAAATTTTTTAGTGTGTGTGTGTGTGTGTGTGTGTGTGTGTGTGTGTGTGTGTGTGTAGTTTTAATTTAATATTTCAATATTACTATAACTCTACATTACTAAATTTAAATTTATCTCTAATATCAAGAATTAATAATTATCATTTTAAAAATTTTAATTTTAATAGATAGATTAGTTTTAGCATATATATATATATATATATATATAATTCTAAAAGTAAATTTTTATTTTTAGTATGAATTGAAGGAGACCTAATTTATAAAATATCTAATAATGGTTTTCAAGTATTACTTAGATCTACACCATCATCCCTATTAAGAGTACTAGGGTGTTTATAGATTTATATGGCCTCTCTTAGTTTTCACTTATTAAAATGTTTAGTTTTGTAAGAGTTCTCTACGAGATAAATATTTTCTTTTCTTTCATGTTTAATATCTACAACATTCTCTTTGATTCTAGATTTTATAGATCTACCAATTTCCCCAATATATGGGATTCCACATGAGCATTCGACCATGTATACATAACTATAAAGGTTATATTCATGAGGATCCTTAACAAAATTGAGGGTCAACCTTAAATTTTTAAGAGGAATGAAGGTAGTATTGATTATATGATGTTTGATAATTTTAGATACTTTGTTATAAATACCTTCCACATAAGGTAGGAAAGTTGTTGGGCCTTCATGATGAGGTTATTTAGGTCATTGTTCATCATTTCTCATTATGGGTTATTTAATATCTCTAGTGATTTATTTATTCTATAACAATTCTTTTTACAAACATATCTTAATTACTCAATCTCCAGGTTGACACTATCATTGCCATATATGTTAAAATCTCTAATGGCTAAGTTTTTTAGTAATCCTAATTTTTGTGTTGGGTGGTGTTGGGAAGAAGCATAAAGGTAGAGATCAATATGTGTTTCTTTTCGATAAACCTTTCATGTTAGAGAGTTTTCATATTTATTGGAAAGGAGGATGTCCAAGAAAGGTAATATTCCATCAATCTCAATTTATTTGGTAAATTTGATGCTAGGTAATAAGCTATTGAAGTAAGAGTGTTAATTTTCTAAACTCTCCTTTCCATGTTTCCAACACAAATTGGTATCATTAACATACATCTTCCATAATTTAGGCTTCAATGGAAAAGAAAGAAGAGATTTCTCTTCAAACTATTCCATGAAAAGGTTGAATACCATAAGATAAATGGGAGAATAAATCACCATGCCCTCACATTGCTCATATATTATACCTTAAAAGTAGAAAATAGTTTAATACAAACATAAAGATACAAGGTTTACATTTTTAGTATATGTGAATTTTAATACTATCTCTAAAGCATGACCAACAAGAAATTTCATAAAGAGGGAAACAATGTCAAAGCTAACCAATAGTTTGTTATTACCAGACCTTTTATCTTTAATAAATTCTATAAAATCACTAGAGTCTTAAAAAAAAGAAAAAGTTTTACATAATAGAGAATCTAATTTATTAGCTAGGACAGCTACTAGATGTAGTCTTATAAAATGAAAAATTAGATGACTTAGGAATCGCTAATGACACCCAACCCATAGGTCCTCCTTCTTTCTCACACAACCTTTCTAGGCTATTTTTTCACTAATTCTAAGTCATTCAAAGAATTTAAAACTAAGCCCTTTTAGACCTAAAAAACACTTTCAAGCCTAAATCTATCCCCTGAGGTCTCTTCCCCTTAGGATAAAAACACCCAACTTAGATAGGAGTGTTAAAACCTAGGGTGTCCTAATTTTGGTTCTATTGTCCAAGTTCAAAATTGCTCGTAATGGTTAGATCCTTTTAGATCCTTATATTTGTACCTATCAACCTAATACAAGTTCATTTAACCAAAGATCACTAATTAAACTATAGAATGCCATTCAAAGTATATTTAGAGGGGTTGGTACTCATCTATAAGAAAGAAGCAAAAATACAAGCAAGTACACTCAAGCACTCTTCCCTATTCTTTGTATACAACCTTCCAAGAGTACTTCAAGCCTATTCAAGCACTCATACCAGTACCTAGTCTTCCAAAATACATATAATTTTGTATATAAACCACACATTATTACACCAACACTTCAATGATAGAACTACATTATCTTGATCCATCTTCAGAGTATTGGTATGTAGCCAGTGTGCCTACAAACATGGTGTAAAGTGCATATAGCATATCATTTACACACTAACCCATTCTCTCTCTTTCCAAGTTTCTATTAAAATTAAATAACAAAGAGATCTTAAGGGTTTTGAATACTAAATTAGACACATAATGAGTGTTGATGCAGGAAAATGCACCCAAATGGCAAGAAAACAAGATCTTGCCTTCTCCTCGCAACATGGAAACTCCTCTCTCACCTATGGGATGGTGAAGCTAGAGAGGAGAGTCTCTAGGTAAGGGCTAGCTCCCTTTGATGTATCATTTTTGTTTCAGCAAGTGCGAATATATATATATATATATATATATATATATATATATATATATATATATAGTTGTATAAACTGGGGGATGAAAAGGGATGAACATATAGGAAAAACAAACTACTCTAAGGAGGTGATACACCAAAAAAAGATGACCTTCTCACACCCACTCTCAAAATTAGACAAAAACACCTATACGCTTCACCCATGATAGAAGAAACAATTTGTAAACTTGACAGGGAGGTAAAAATGAAAGATACAAAAGGGAGGTTCACCAAAGGTGTTGTAAGAAGCACTCTGTAGATGATCCCCTCTATTCTGCACTCCAAAATAGAACTCTTCTCCTATCAGCTATATATGGCAACTTGTAGATAGCTGGTGTGTTGGTGTTGAACCTGTGAGAGCATCAAAGACAATGACTAAATACAAATCAACACTCAGGACATACATAGAATATCTATCCAAGAAGAGGTAAAATTGTGTTTATAGATTCAAGTAGAAATTTTAGTAGGGCTGTGCCTTATAAAATTATGAAAAGAAAGATTACAAAATGAACAAGTTCACAATATATATGAGAAGCTAAGAGGCCCATTTAGTGCTCATTGGTTACAAGTGGCCTATTGTGTCTATTCATGAAAGGAAACAAGTCACTCAAAATCATTAATGAACTATGCACTTTGTCCCCTTGAAATTTACCTTTGTCAAGGTTAATACGTGATTTACCTTCTCATTTAATGAAAAATAGAGAAAACCAGTTGTTTTACCAACCACTTGCATCCCAAATGATTAATTTGCTGGCACTATTTCACCTACCCAAGTCACTTCTTCAATTAGTGCTAGTTGGACAATGACACACTCATTCCTTGCTTGTCACTTTGTCCATTTGTCCCATCTATCTCATTCGGCCCCCTAGGGTGAACATCTTGGTAAGTTGCTACATTTTGAGCTCCTTTCCATGGCCATCGCTTCCTTCGTTTGAAAACAAATAGTTATTCTATTTCACTAAAATTGACGTGCATATGGCCATCATTGATTTAAACACCAATGGTTCTTTCATCCTATTAAACTTGAAAATTTTCAAGATGTCATCAGGTCCTTATGGCATCATTATTAGGTCTTTGTTGGATTTTCCTCAAGCTTGTTTTCCTTCCTCAGCCCTTCTCGAGCACTTTTCTGCCTTGTTAATTTCCTTAGCACCTTTCTAAATGGAAGGTGCCCCTTCGACCCTTTGAAAAGTCCCTTTGTGTTGAGCGAGAAGTCCCCCACAAGGGCACCTACCCTTCGGGGTCCTTTGGCGGGTCCATCTGGTGCTTCATACTTTTTCCTAGGCTCCCCGTAGACAAATTGTCTATGGAAAATTTTCCCAAGTCAATTTCCTTGGGTCTTTTGACTGTGGCTTTCCACTTTGTATTTCCACAGACTTTTGTTTATGGACAATTTCCCATAGACAAAAAGTCCACAAAAATTTTGCCTGGGCCTTTTTACTTAGCATTTGAAACAGCGTGAATTCCTTCAAAATTTTGTCTGAAGGAATTCCTTCAGGCAAAAGTCTGAAGAATTTGGACTTAGTCAAATTTCAAACTGAAAATGAATCCTTGAACTAAACTTTGAACCTGATTCTCCTTTTGAAGCACTGACCCTCCACTAGGGCATTTGACTTGGACTTCCCCTTCAACCGAAAGGCACTCCTTTGAACCGAACCCATTGAACCAAAATTTGGTTCAATGGTTCATGGTTCAACCATTGTGCACAAATAATTCATGAAGGTTGATGAACTATTTGCATTTGAACCGAATCCGTTGAACTTTTGACGTTGAACCTTTTGGCATTAAATTGAACCTGTTGAACCAAAATTTGGTTCAACGATTCAAGGTTCAACCATTGTGTGTCAATGAGCCCAATGAAATTTTTTTTGAACTTATGCCGTTGAACCAAGTACGTTGAACCTAGTCTGTTGAACCAAAATTTGGTTCAATGGTTCAATGGTACGAAGGTTCAACACATGCATTAAGATACTTTGAATTGAGTGATGAAACTTTTGGTCTAAACCAAGCAGAGAAATACTGACATGAACTTGTGTACCCTAAAACAACTGTCTTCGAATAGCGAAGAAAGAAGGTGAACAATTTTGGCCTGTGGATAAAAAATTGGTCAACAATGAGCTTCATAGGCTTCTAGTCCTCAAAAATTTATAGACAGGGTAACACAAGCTTACCGAATAGAACCCTAAAATATTTTAGCCTTAGGACAATAGTGATAGAATAGGACTATAGTGCCGAAGAGTATGGTACCTAATTTAAACTCTCCTATCCATCTTATAAATGAAGTTTATGAACCTATTCTAGCCTATTTTCCTATCTTGCTCCTCTAGTATCATGCCCTGTTTTAGTCTAGATCAACCACAATAAGCTAAGTTTTATTTTCTCTCACTTCTTTCTATATTTAGAAAAGGAAAAAATACTATCTATTTACACAAATAAATAGATTAATTAAATTATATTATTCACTAATTAATATTGCTTAGACCCATTTATTAGTTAGGAATTAAACACTTAATTTCCCAAAATTAATAAAATATTTGATGAACTTGACTTACGTCAAATTTTTGCACAAAAACCTTAAAAACACTAAGGATAATTATTTTTGATTTTTTCCATAATTTATTGATTTTTCCTGAATTTAAAAATTAGAAATCAACCAATTCATTGCAAAAATGTCATATATTTTGTTAAAACCCTAGTTTGCACATACTAGGTCTTTTTTGCATACAAACACTAGGAAAAATATATTGCTAATTTTAAAAATATCTTTTTATTTTTCCTAAATTTTTAAAGAAAACTTCTACAAATTTCTCTATTTTTAAAAATTATTACATTAATTTTGAAAAAAATCATTCAATACCATAGTTGCATTAGCTAAACTCCCAGTTATTTTCTAGTACTTTTCACATCATTTTATGAAATTAGAATTACATATCGTACTCAAAAACTCAATTTGCACATTAAAAATTCATATTATTTTGAACAAATATTTCTAAAAAATCTTTATTTACATATAATAGCACCTCTTTTCTTCTTGTAGTATTACCTTACATGTTTTGAAGCTCTATATCCTTTCTATGTATATTTCAGTTCCTTATTTAGATTATATCAGATTAATATTTTTTTCTATTATCCATGTTGTTTTCCTTATGCCACCTAAGTTCATTGCATCTCTTCCCTCAAGACAAAGTTAAAGACTTAGTGGCAATCCTCCTCAATTCACTCAAATTCCTTCAACTTGACCATATACCATGGATAAACAAATAAATCATATTCCTATTATAGATTCTACACATCTAAATTATTCAAATTTTTATAAGGATAATTTTGATCATAAGCAGTATGAAAATACCAATGATGATGTACACACCAATGCTCCTGCTCCACCACATGGGAATACTGATTCACTTCTACCTATTATTGATAATGAAGTATTTCTCAACAAAGGTTTGGTTTTACAAAAATTTTGAAAAAGAATTAAGGAACAACCTAAAGACCATCCACTAATTTTTTAATCTATCATGGAAATCAAAAAGGATAAGCAAGTTGAGTCTTCTAGTCATTCAGAGCAACTAGTTGTAAATGACACTAAAGGGTAAACTATATCTCAACCACCCCCTATAGAAGTCCAACCTTCTTCTATACCACTAGCTGTAGCTAGTACGTCCCTATCTCTTGATGTGGTAGCCCTTATGTAAGAGATTCAATCTCTTTAATCTAAGGTGCAACATCTTGAGCAAGGTACCACTAGACTGAAATAGACATTAGATTATTTTACTTTACTGCATACACCATTGGCATGTCACATTGCATCTACACCTTTACCACACGGTTTTCTTCAACCCAAGCTCACTCTATATGATGGTAAGGGTGATCTAGAGACACATTTGAGAGATTTTCATGAAGCATGTTTGTATTATGTACCCAAGGATTGGATAAATACCAAATTATTTCCTTAGAGCCTAAATGATTATGATTTATAATGGTTTTATAGTCTACAAAATCATTTAGTCATAGCCTTCAATCCTTTAGTAGACATGTTTCTAGCACATTTTAGTATAAAAATTGGTGACAAGGTTTCATATACATAGATTTCATAGTACAAATAAAGGTCAAATGAGCCCCTAATAGATTATGTTCTAAGATACAAGACTATTTTGGATAAACTAACTAGCCCCATGGCTGATCAAGAGCTATAGGACATCTTGAAATAGAGCCTTCTACTAGAACTTCTACTAGAATTTCATGAATATATTATGCTCAAAATATTTTGTTCCTTCATTTAATTATGCCATACACTCAAGGGAAGAGAAATCAAGTTAATTTCAATGGGAAAACATAAGTATTCAAGTATCTATGACACAACCAACAAGAGTAATAGTAAAGTCACATACAAGGTCAAAATTAGTGACAACAAGAATCAAAATCAACCAAAAGTCAATGTGGCTTTATATCCCCCTTAGTGTGTGATTTTATCAACACATCCTTGTCATGCATTTACTAATATACCAGTTTCTCTAGCCAAGGTTTTACAATAGTTATTGGAATGTAACATCATCACTCTCCCTCCTATCTAGGAAGTAGATCTAGTAAAGCCTCTTCCATTGGGATATGATTAGCATGTATTTTTAAATTTTCACAAGACACTAGGCCACACCAAAAATATATGCATCAATATGCAACATAATATATAAGAATTGATAGATGATATTCTAATTGATCAAGGCACTTTAGTTGAGCCTCCAAAGACATAGCCAATACAAGATAAATATTTAAAAATATTTTTAGATCCACTTTCAAAACATTCAAAACAAGATAAAGAGGACACATCAAGTGTTCATCATACATACCATACACATCCTCCACCAACTACATACCAAGAAGCTTTAGTTGAAGCACATCCTTTGATAGGTATGATAGCTGTGTATGAATCCAAAGTTATAGCTAGGCCTTTGATATATTTTTTAGATAAAGACATTGTGGAGGAAAATATAGGCTATAATGCACTTTTAATCAGAGTACATATTCATAATCAACTTATTCGTAGTACACTCATTGATAATGGTTCCAATCTTAATATGCGAATGTTCATAATAATTCAACATTTGGGTTATTCAGAGTAAGATATCACTATGACAAACACAATTATTAGTAGTTTTAGTGGGCATATTCAAGTTTAATTGGGTGAGATAGTAATTCCACTATAGGTTGGCCCTACATATATGTCCACCCCATTCACTATAGTTCTTAGTGTAAGAGTTTTTTAAATACTACAGGGCCAACCATGGATTCAAAAACTTAGGGTAGTACCTTCTAAAATTAAAATATGCATTAATTTCATTCATGATAATTAGGTTATCATAGTTTTTGGAGTTCCTTATGAGTCACTATTCCCTATTTCAGAGCCATCTACTAGCTTATAGTCACCAACTCAAGTTATTTCACCTATTTCAAAATTTTCTCTAGTTTTAGTATAATTTCAACCACATTTACAACATCAATCATTTGTTCAGAGGTTTCATACACCCATATAATTATAGGATTTTAGACAATTTCCAATGATATTATTCACACCTAGAGTAGTTACATTGAGGTCTCATATAGCTACATAGAAACCACCTATTTAGAGAGCCCCTTCTAATTCTAGATGGGTCCCTAAGATACCTATAGTTACACCCACTTCTCAGAGTTACAGGGGGACCCCACATTAATTTTCCACATTGGAGATTTTAGAGGAGTTATAATATACACATCTTTTAGCTTCATAATGCTAGACATACACTTGTGCCTCACTATCATGCATGATTTAATTGTTTGATACATGAGACCATGATAGGGAGTCTCATCTAAGACTCATTAGTTACTATTGTTTATTCCTATAATTTTGTGTACATACCTTATATCAAAATACTAAAACAATACAAAAAATTCAAAATATAAAAACATTCAAAACTTGTCAAAAATACTAAACACATTTCAATTATATGCATCATCCATGATTTATATTACTACTATCATGTAGGACTTACATTTGTTGTTTCATGATATTGTATGTTGATTTTATGCATTACCATGCTTCACATGATCTTCTTTGAGTATGTGCAATAAAATCTAACTACTAGATTACTTCATTCTACCCATAGAGGGGGAACTCCTACTTTTACATTTGAGACACACATCGATATACGCACCCTCTAGGGGCATATTATACATGACTACACCATCTAGGTTATGTCATCCCTACACTATACACTCTATGTTATAATGATAATATGCATTACCTTATATCTTACCTAAAATAATATATCAACATTTTACTAGTATCTAACATGTGTGTATCTCTTAGCATATACCTAGTCTTGTACTACACATGTTTTGCATACTTTAAAATTCGCTTTAATTAGTTATATCTGATTTTATATTTATAGATATGACATGATTTATATACTTTATTAGCATAGCTTGTGTGATTAAATTTCCAATTCCAACTTGTCTTCTGCTTGTGCCTTAGGACATTTGCCAATGTCCTTTACTTCTATTCATGTGTGTGCCTTATGACACCTACCAATGTCCTTTAATTTTACTCTTCCATGTGCTTGTATCCCTTATGATAACTTTCCTTGTTTCACATGTATGTATATGTGGCATTTGAACATTCCTTCCATGTTTGTTTTCCAATTTGAGTGACATGTGCCTATATCCCTTGTTTACATGGCCCCTTGGTCATTCTTGTTTACTTCTTACTTCTTGCTTATTTTCTTTATTACTTATTTAATTTTCATTATGTGAAATTACATGATCCATATCATGTATTTCCCTTTATTTCTTGGATGCCATGATGAACATCATGCTCCATCCCTCTAACTAACAACTAATAACTAACAATTAACAACTAATAACTAACAACTAACAACTAATATGTAACATTTCTATTTTAGTACTTCACACATGCTTTCACATTTTTATATCTATATAGGTATACTCCTATTGATCTAATAATATCTCAATATAAACATTTTTATTTTTAGAGATATTTTTTCAAATATCATCACTATATCATGCATCTATGCATCTTAACACACTTGCAGGACTATTTTCTTATAAGGAAAGTCATTACAGGTTCATCATTCCTACCCTCAAAAGAGGGGTAATCAAATAGGGGTTTTGACATAGAGACAAAAGCTCCTAATCATTGAAATAAAACCACTCAGACCACTTAGTACATAATGTAAAGGTCAAACTAGTCAAAATATTAAAAAAAATAGTGATAGTTCTAGATCAATAACTAGTTTTCACACCAGACAATAATGCTAAAAATGGACATTAATGTGAAACATAGGGGTGTCCATATTTTGGTGCTCTTATCTATGTATAAAAAACTCATGTTTTCTATAAATAGGCAAAAAGTTCCACTCAAGGATAAGTTTTGCACTTATAGATAAGTCAAATTAAGTAGTTTTAGTACAGTTTTCTTAGATATAAGGGGTTATCATGTGTGACATGATGGTTCTCACTTTCATCTTATATAAGGTAGTTAGCATAAATTCTATATTAGAATCCATGTTATAGACATCAGTGATTGGGGGAAATGTTCATGACACATTGATCTTCCTTTATTTCTATGTTTAGTTTATTCTAAGGATTCTGAGTAGTTATGTGCCTTACTCCATATGCAGGTGGTTAGAATCATTTTTGAGTTGAAATTTTTTACAAGTTTAAACTGACAAGTACCTAATTTCCTTAGTTGGCTTTTATATAAGCCTATTACATTATTTTTGGAGTGGATTTCATACAGTTCTAACCTTCACCTTTCATAATGGCCAAGAGTGCCCTAGTTTCCAACATACATTTAGGATATCCATGCCATATTATCATATTTATATCACATTCATGGGAACCATGTGAAATTTCATATGAAATTTATTCTATAATGGTATCACTTCATAGCTTCACTTCATAAGGCAATGATGGAGCCAAAGGGCCATCCTTTGTATTCTTGATCCATCTATTTAGAGGGATTGAACACATAGTATAGACATCGATTACAACACACATGATTTGTTAACTTCACTTAATTGGAAATGATGGAGCCAAAGGGACATTATTTATATTCTTGAGCCACCTATTTAAAGGCATTGGGCATACATTCTAGACATTGATTAACACATGCATGATTCATTAACTTCACTTAGCTGGGGATGATGGAGCCAAACGTCTATCCTTTGCATTCTTGAGCCAACTTCTATAGAATTGATCAATTAGATTTGTTTGTGATATTAATTTTGATTCAACACATACCCATCATAATCCATCACAATCTAGCATCCCAACATATTCACACTTCTCAATGTGCTCTCTCTATGTACATCCAACATCACATAACTTCATTATCTTCTCCCTTATATGTAATTTTAGGTATGTTTTCTTTTTTCCTTTATCATAGTATTTTGATTTGATGCTTCACTAGAATAAAGGTAGGGAAAATTTACTCATATAAAATGTGAAATTGGATGACTTAGGCATGGCTAATGACACCCAACCCATAGGTCCTTGCTCACATAACCCTTATAGGATATTATTTCACTAAATCCCAGTCATCCATAGCATTGCAAACTTATCTCTTTCAGACATAGGTAGCCTTTTTAGACTCAGATCTATCCCCCTAGGTCTTATCCCATTATGACAATAGTGGCCAACTTAGACAAGAACAATAAAACCAAGGGTGTCTTAATTTTGGTGCTATCGTCCAAGTTAAAAATTACTCCTAACAATCATATTCTTTTGGATCCTTATATTTTTCCCTATCAGCCTAATACAAGTTCATTTAATTCATGATCATTAATTACCCTATAAAATGCCATTCAAAGTCCATTTAGAGGGGTTTCCACTCATCTACATAAAATAAGCAATAATACTAGCAAATACACTCAAGAACTCTTTCGTATTCTCTACATATAACCTTTTAAGAGAATTTAAAGCCTATTCATGCACTCATACTAGTCCCTAGTCATCCAATGTACATCTAGTTTCACATCTATTTACATATATCACACATAATTAAACAAAACACTTCAATGGGAAAACTACATTAGCTTTATCCCTCTTCAGAGTACTAGTATGTAGGTAGTGTGCCCGCACATGGGGTGTGAAGTGTGTTCATCATATCCTTTAAAAACTAACCCCTTCTCTCTCTTTCCCAATTTTCCATTAAAATTTAAGCAATAAATCTCTTAAGGGTTTTTGAATACTAAATCAAACACAAAAAAAAGCTTCCTAGGCTTCTAGGCCTCAAACATTTAGAGATAGGGTAACATAGGCCTATTGAATATAACCCAAAAATATTTCAATCTCAAGACAATAGTGATGGAATATGACTAAAATGTTGGACATTAGGGTATCCACTTTTAGTGCTCATATCCAAATAAAAAACAAAGTTTAATAACCTATTCCAGCCTATTTTCTAGTCTTATTCCTCCAGTATCAGGCACTGTCTCAATCTAGATCAACCAGAATAAGCTAAGTTTTATTTTCTCTCACTTTATACTATATTTAAAAACTATAAAAAAATTATCTATTTACACAAATTAGTAGATAAATTAAATTATATTATTCACTAATTTACATTGCTCAGACCCATTTATTATTTAGGAATTAAACACTTAATTTCCCAAAATTAATAAAACAATAGACTATATGTTAGAGAGTCATTTGTATCAATAATAGGTCATAAAGGAATAACTTATTTATTTTTATTTCCCCATAAGTTTTAGTAGTCATTAATTTTTTAGGGATCGTATTTTTCTTCATTATCTCAGCTAGAGAGGAAGATTTAATAGATTTAGGTACATTCTTATGAATGTGAGAATCAAGGTTGTGGTTAATTTTCCTATAGCTAACACTATCATTAAGATGATGAATCATTTTTGGAAAAAATATTTAGCTAGGTACATCATGGTCCATAGGTAATTGTATATACACTTGGTTTTTATTTTAAGCCACAACATTATGATTAACATTGGGAATAGGGTTGAGGGTTAGAAAGTCAAGACCAATATGAGGTGGAGCCCAAACTTATAACTAGGGATTCAACTTCCTATTAATATTAATATCTTTTTCTTATGACAATGATAGTAAATTAATACCATGTGGTATAAGCATAAACATAGTCATCATAAAATCTAAGGATTTTTGTACATTTTAAGAGCTAATGAAATATTGGGTTTTTAGTCATTATAAACTTGGATATACATATTTTGAAATCTTGCACTAAAATATCTAATTAGTTCATCATGGTTTTCCCTCATTATTTAATGTTTTTGATATATGACACTTGGGATAGTGACTTATTCAATTTGTTCCAAAAAAGTGTCTTTACACTATTTCTAAGAGGTAATCAAATATTCTAGAATATTGAAGAACCAATCATAAGCATCATCTTCCAATTTAAAATGAAAAATTAAACATTGTACATCTTCATGAGTTACATTAAGTATCCATAAAGTATTCTTTAAATCCTTTATATGTTATTCAAAAGTCCTACCTCCCAAGGGAGAAAAGATAGGAAGATACCTTTTAGGGTTTCTAGGCAAGTCATACACATCTCAAATAACAACAATAGTATAATATAACAAATCTAGAGACATCATATTTAAAGAGATACAACCTCTTGTGATTTACTAATAGGATCAAGTATGGGGTCCACTTAAAATTCCTCTATCTAACTTAACATTTCTTTGGATTTGTAAGGGTGGGAATAATAGGCTAGTGCCTGAGGTGGATAGTGAGATTATTATAGGTGTGTAAAAATAAAATGTAATTTTTTATTCATAAAACAATTTCTAATTGTGTAAAAATGGTGAATTAAAACCTTGTTTGATTTCTTAAGATATGCATGGTAAATTTGTGTCATGTTTTTCATTATAAATTACTGAAGCCTAGATTTTAGTATCTAAAAATGCCTCCCTTTTATTCTAATAGTGGAATTTATAGAGTAAAAGGATAAAATATACATGAGTGTGTAAAACACATTTTTTATTTTATATAAAGTTCCAATTTTTTGTCACTTAATAGAAAAATATGAAATCATGTGTAGTCAATGTTCGTTGAATGACTATTTTATTCTAAATATGTATTTTTAAAATTTTTAAGAATATGTGTTAGAGTACACCTATGTTTTAGTTAAAACCATGTTTTCCTTGAAACTTGTTAGAAGTGGCTCATTTTTTAAAAATTGGGGAAACTTTTTCTTCGTTATTGAAGCACATGAAGAGTTAGGGTGTGTGTGCCCCAAAAATTTATAACTATTCAAGATCTTGGGTTGGAAACGCAACATGTCCTAGACATCATGAATGTGGGAATGTACGTAATGTATTAACACAAATAAATGCATAGATAAAAGAGATAACCATCAGTCTAGGTTCACTCAAAGAAAATATATCAACTACTACACAAGAATTATAGATTCAATTTTATTATTTTACTCAAATTTTATCCTTGTTAAATAATGATAAAAAGTGAACAAATAATTTACATGCCTTCATCATGAGTATAGGTTTATTATGTAGTTTTTCTCAATATATAATATAATGAATGATCTAAAGAGGATTAAAAATGTCCATGTTTCCATCATGAACACATATATGATATGTTTGAAGTGTAATGACAATAATTTTCCATTAAACTACAAATTATGATGTTGTGTATGTGCATAAACCAATATCATACCTCTAAAGAAGTACCAATTGATATATAATGATGTACATTTCTATGCTGAATTTTATAACCTTTATTTCAAATGTATGTGTATGTGGATAACTATAATTTGTATTTCGATAAACTATGTGTATATGCCCATGAATATTCACCCAATTGTGTATGAATCTATGTTCAAGTGTTAGTAGAGTGAGTGCATATGCATGGCATATGCCCTTGTAATATTTAATGATGTTATAATATCCATCATTTGTATAAACCATTTGATATCTAAACCAAATATTTTAGGTGTACTTTGATCTAATTTTATTCTCATAAAGGCTTATATCTCTATGATAAGCCTTGTATAATGCACCCTTTTATGATGAGTTATGTATCATATAATTCATTCATCTCAAATACATGTTAACTTTATCATGTCATGTATAAATATAACAACATGTAATATCATATGATCATGTGGATATTATGTCACCATGGTAATGTATATATTGATCTTAGTATGCATGTAGCATATGTAATGTAGGGCATGTAAGTGTTATTTTTAGATAAAAGTATCAATGAAACATGGATTAGTATGATCATTAAATAAGATTACATAGTAAAATTGCATGATATTAATAATGGCACCACTCAATTTAAAAAACATTAACAAACTCAAGTGTTAATGCCATACATAATGCAAAGTTCCATAGACAAGGGACATAAAATGTCACAAAAATAAGTCCAAGGACCATATGTAAGGAGATATATAAATGTCACATATAAGAGAGATTAATGATGTCACATAAAACAAGGATGAGGACCACATAAAATATTCAATCACAAGGTATCCTATCATGTGAGAGAGTAAAAACATAAATAAAACATATAACAAGGATATATTATACACCATACATATGTATCAATGTCACATCATTGTATAATTCCATATCTATGTATCACTATATAAGATATAAGTAGCAAGAAAAGGGATATATAATAAATATATGTATCTCAATATGATACAAAGGTGATATAGAGATACAAATTTTGAATATGAAACTTATGGAATAATCATCCATACATATCCCCTATATAGCATACACTTATCCTTTACACACTTATGTAGCCTATGCATCTCTCACCTTGGAGTTTTACACACTACAATCTACTCATGTTTGTTCACAGTCCCACACACTACTCCTCCATGCTAATAATTTCACCATTTATGAATTCCTACACTTACCTTCAATACAACCATGTGTCATCTTTCTCAAAATACATGGATTTCCAAGTATCACTTTTCATTCTAGACATATCAGTTAGCTAGTTGGGCAATTAACACCACATACTTGGAAGTGAAATCATTGCAAAATAAGGAAGATGAAATAAGTTATAAATATATTCTTTATAACTACTAATTTTTGTAGCTACTTATTGTATTTAATGTATATATATGTATCATATCATAAAACCTAAGGTAAATGCCATCCATATCATAGTGATAAATATCATTCTATATGTATCTACTCTATCTCATAGACACTTTATTTCACACCCTTAGTCAAGGAAAATTAAAGGAAGTTATTCACCCCTTTATGGTCATAGGAGCCCACTCTCCTAGCCCTTTTGTAATAATTTTTCATGTACGTAATCCTCCATATTCATTCACATTTAATATAATTTTCATTCTTAAAATTTTCAAACTTTTTCTCTAATTGAATGTGTATTGATTATTTTGTTTGAGTTTCATTGTGCACATCCACTATTCATAACCATCTTTTGTATCTAATGAAAGGTTGTTCTCCACACACCTGGTCATAGGTACTATGGTGTGGATCATTGGTATCAGAGCTAAGCTATTTTCAATACCTATAAACACATGATAATAATGAAAAAAAAGGAATACTAGTCGATTCTATCTTATATTACCTAGAAAAATATCTCAACAAAAATAAGATGGTTGATTCCCAAAATCAACTTGAGGCAACACTAAATATTGAAAAGATCATTATATATAAACTAGAGGCATAGTTCACTATTTTTTTTTGTTAATTCATACGTTGATGATGTAGCTCAATCTAATGCCTTTAGATCATCCTTCATATTTTTCTTAGCATTAGTTTAAATAGTAAACCCCCTTCAAAGTACAAGTCAATATTGACATCCCTTTGTTCAAAGGTAAAATTAATAAAAAAACATTTTATTCCTATATTTGATAGATTGAGGCATTATTATTAGTCAATGATTTCACTAATTCTAATAAAATCATGTTCATAGTGTTGAAAATGTCCATTTTTTTGGTTCACTTATGGCATAACTTTAATACATAGTGTGCACAATATTGTGTTCTAATTTAGTCATAAAAAACCTTTTTAATGTTTTGGAGTAACATATTATCTATCACTTTGAGTATTAATACATCAAGTTCAAACATTTGTGTTAGTGTAATGACTACAACAAAATATTCAATGACTATTATATGCCCCTATAGGATAACTTTGTTAAAGAACATAAGGTGTTGATGTACATTAGTGGTCTCTAACCTTATATCTATGTGAAGATAGAGTTATTGAATTTTTACACTCTTATAAAATATTATTATAATTAAACCAAGATAAAATAAAAGGAAAATATTAATTAATGTATCACCTATTCACCCAATGTTGTGTGAAAAAACCAAGCTGAGCCGAATTCCTTATCATGACATTTTGTATAGAAGTAGAAGATTTATCACAAAGGATAGTAGCCTAATAAGTATACACCAAACTATAAGGATATTATATTTTTTAACTAGGATAAATGTAATAATAATTTTAGTGACAAGTGGTTCCATCATCATCTCTCATACATCCATGATGACTCTAAATGTTATACACAATAATCCATACTTGCATAGTTTACATAAAGTTACACATAGATGAATGAAACTAATCTAGATGTTACTTATTTAATAACTAAAATCATTACGATATACACCTATGAGGAGTGTAAAAACATTTTACACACCAAGTTCTAGGTGAATGTTTATCCTCTTCATGCCATTATGGATAGTGGCAACTAGAATCATACCATTTCGCAAGCCACAACACAACATCTTAGCCTTGCCACTACTAAACATACCAATTCCTTCTCATTATTATTTATTTACTAGGGGAAGTATATAAGTTTTGGTGATGATGAAACTTTAGTACAAATTCAATCCTATAAAGGACACTCTGACTTATGACATCATACCTTTAGATGCCCATGTTTTATCAAATTTGGGGAACTAAGAGAATGTTAGACCCCAGTTATAAAAACTATTATAAAAAATTATAATGTTGTAAATATGAATAAATTAAAAAACTAATTTTTAACTTACTATATTTTCAACAAATTACCAAATGGGAAATGAGCATGAAAAATAATTTAGCTAGAATTTAAACACACAAGACTATAAGTATAACTATAAAAATGACTATGTGATTATTTGATGATGCTAGAATCAAGAAAAGGGATTAATTTGGTGTTTATATATGACCAATAGAGTTATACAATATATCAATGTACTATTTTCCTTAGGGATTGACATTATCTAGTGGGAGATATAGCTTTGAAAAATTTATAGTAGATTTGCCTTCACCTATGTGTTATATGGACTTTCAAAGAACTTCTAATCTATTATAAAAATAATTATGTATCTCCTCATTCAATTAAAACCCAAACTCAATGACATAATAAGATTAATTCAATCATAAATTAAAAAGTGGTTACTGGTTAAATTTTTACTTAACCTCAACACCCCCTATGTTGAGCATTTCCTACAGACCAATACCTTGAATATGGATCAAAATACATGTAGGTATCCCATGTTATAGTGTTATGTGTGAACTAATAGTGAAAAATTATATATGTTGGTGCCATACTAGTGTTATTAAGTTATTAAACCATGAATTTTGACCTTAAAATTATATTCACACCTTAGCTCAGGGCTAGTAGGGTTTTATGTAATTATAATTAGGATTAGAAATCTTCTTTAAATTTGTAATTAAAACTTATTATTTTTCAATGTGTAAGACTCTTTTGTATAAAATGGTTTGTAATGTGGATTTATAGTCATATTTTTTTAATTCCTTTAGATAAGGTTTGATAAATTTTTGGGATGACCCTTTCATGAATTTGAATCTTGGAAGTTAGATATTACCTAGTGGGAGAACAAGGGTAATGGATCTAAATAAGAGAGCAGTGTGATACTATCCAATTAGGGTGTTTTTGTTTGAGGAGTTAAAAAACTAACATTAGGTACCAAGAAGATTTTAAGTGTCAACCTAGTTTTTTTTCATGAGGAATATGGAAATTCTAGGGTCATTAGTTTGCATAGATTAATGAGTCCTCTACATAGAAATGAAGGAAAGTAGGTAAAAGTTTGTCAAATAAGTGATGACTTAAGTATATAAAATTTTAGTCACAAGTGCATTTTTTTATATTAAGTTTTAATTTATGTGTCAACATCTATGCATTTATTATAATAATGTAAAAAAATTGAAATTACTAGATTTGAAAGTAAAAGGTGTACCTAAACTTACCTATGAAGTGAAGTATTTAGTTTAGGCCATAATGTTAAATGATACTTCATGTGAAATTATAATGAAACATGTATAAAATCATTAGTTAATATTAATATCAATAAGTAAATAAAAAAAAGTTAGATATAATAATAAAGAAATAATACACCTCATTAGGTATGTGAAACATTTTGTTTTCTTACTGCAAAAATTGGTACAAAAATGGTGACTATAAAGGTTAGGACTCTTGGAGATTTCATTTGTGTTGAATAAATTTGATTAGAGATTGTATTTACCCAATCCTTATTGATAGGAGAGTGTGCTTAATAACTAAAAACGTGATTAAATCCATAACTACATACCCAAATTATTGAAGTATTTTGGAATCCCTATATTAATTCAAATCGATTATTCTAGTGTAAAACATAGTGCAAAAGGGTCAACAAATTGCTACAAATGGAATAAGGTTCATTTTTATTGTAAAATTGGCATAAAACTATTGGAAACAAATATTATAATCTAGTTATAGTTTATATAAAAATTATAATGATAAACATTTCCATTTTATCTATTAAACTAGTGTAAAACTAAGGAGTAATCCATACACCATACATATTCCCCCAATATGATATCAGGTGTATATGGATTTTGATCCAGGAGGATCACTCTTAGGGATTTTTTTTTTTTTTTAGTTTGATGCATTCATGTTTTTTTAATAATAAATTTTATTTCCTTATAATTCCCTAAACATGTTTAGGTTTCAATTTGGTAGTCTAGGAGTGCATCTAGTTAGTTTAAATTTTTAAATTTTGGTTTTTCTACCAAAATTAGTTTGTTCAAAAATTTGAATTTTCATATTTGTTTAGGCATAACAATGATGTGTGGTAGGATTCAAAATTTTTATAAACATGTTTTAAATGTCTTTATATATCCCTTAAATCATTATAAAGGAACAAAAAGTGATACATACTTTGAAAAATAACTTGGATGCTTTGTCACATTTCCAAGTTATCATGTAATCATTAGGAAGACTCTTCTAAGGTAATTACACTCAGTTAATTTCATAAAAAAAGGTAAATATTTTGAGTTTTAATAACTTATGCATGTATTTAAGGGACAATATTTGATAAAAGGATAAAAAAATAATGCCCCTATTCCTGAAGAATAACCTATAGACCCTATGCATAAGATATCTGGTTTCAGTTATAGACTATGTCATTAGAGATTGATCATAAAAAGGAAGTATTTGATTGTTATATTATGTTTCAAAGGTTAATAAAACTATTTTTATATTATATTTTCACTAACAAATAGTAAATCATTTTTTGTTCTAGTGGATACATAAACTAACTTTTGCTTTCTTGAATACTCATTATGAATTGGACTGTATGCTAGCTCTTGTAAATGAAAAGATCATTGGATTAATATATAAATTATTATAAATAAATATATATTTTATTTTAAATTATATAAGGATTTGTATTCATTTATATGATAAGTAAACTCTTGTCTCTTCATAACTAAACCAAAGACTCTGTTCTTTTCCTATAGGATACTCTTAAGGCGCATATTATCCAATCTATAACAGGCTTCAAAGGTTCATAAAAACTAATTTACTAATATATAAAATATATATTTTAGTCATTTTAATGTTTTTTTAACTTATTTATATTTTATTATAAGGTTATGTAGTTCTAACCTACTCCTATAGAACAATTATATAAGGATTTGTATTCATTTATATGATAAGTAAACTCTTGTCTCTTCATAACTAAACCAAAGACTTTGTTCTTTTCCTATAGGATACTCTTAAGGCACATATTATCCAATCTATAACAGGCTTCAAAGGTTCATAAAAACTAATTTAATAATATATAAAATATATATTTTAGTCATTTTAATGTTTTTTTAACTTATTTATATTTTATTATAAGGTTATGTAGTTGTAACCTACTCCTATATAACACATACTTGTTTGTTAAGTCTTCTTATGCACAGTCAAATGTGTTTTAAAATGGAAAATGTGGAATATGTTGGGTGAATATTTCATCATCAACTAACTGATGGCAAAATGGGGATATCAGCCACAGTATAAGGGAGATTTACACCGTGAAAAGGGTGGCTTTACCAGATCTAGACGAGGTAAATCTCTCCTCTCATCAAGGGGAGGTTCCCTATCAGTATTTGCATGCTATAAATATGTATATAATTAAGCAGAAAATAACACATGGGGGGGGTAGGACAGCATCTACTTCTCTTTTTTCAGAAGTAATGTATGAAGGACAAAAAAGGAAATTCCCTGATCCAAAGCTAACAACACTCCTCTTCTTTCAGGAATGGTATCAAATGAAGAGCAAGAGATTACCTGAAGTAACAAAGTCACAAGAACGCTCACGCAAACACAAAGTCTTCCGTAGCTTCTTCACGGATCCGGGACAAGTACAACCGTAGAGTAAAGTGAAGCACAAAGTCTTCCCCTGAAACTACAAAAGATAAGTGAATCTGAAAGATGAAAACAGCACAAAGTCTATCTCCCACCCTCTAGAAGTGCCCTTAGATAATATCAACACATTCACTTTGCTTATTAAATCAGATAAACAAGAGGTTATCAGGAAAGAGTACATAAGAAACTATTTCCTAGATGACACAAACAACTTCAACACAAAGTCTGAAATCACTTGCTTCTCATTCATTTGATAAAATATGATTTACAAATCTGAGCACAAAGTCTCAAAAGTTGTTTCAATTTCAGCAGAGTGTTTGCTCTCAATTTTTCCAAGATCATATTACAAATGAGGTCTCCACTATATATAGGGAGAAAGTCCTCAAAAACAGAAAATAATAAAATATAAAATATCTTGGTCAAAGATGACTCATCTTTGACTTTTAGATATTTTCCAAAAATATAATATTCGTAATTACATATTAAAAAATTGCACGCATTCTACACAAAATAGAAATGCATAAGGATAGAAGAAGAGAGAAGGGGAGAGAGAGTGTCAATTCTTGCTGCTCGATTTCTTCAAATGAGCATTGTACATGGTGATTGATGCCTGAATTCCTACGCTGTCTGGTGCAACTACGTTTTTGGAGACGACCCTTGATCTGATTAGTGCGTCTTTCAATGCTGTGATGGCTTTAGAGTGGCCAGTTAACCTAGATTTTAAATTCTCCAAAGTCAACTGAGCATCCAGAATGTTGTCTACTGAAGTCATGGAGAGAGACGCACCTTTGAAATCCCTCTGGATCATCTCTTCAAAATTCTGAATCATTTCATCTACTAGAAGGAACTGATGATCCTTAGAGGTCAAGTCATAGGGCAACTCTTCTAATTTATTCAACAAGCTCAGGTCACTTTTATCGCTAGCTTCCTTAAAAGCTTTGAGATCATCAATTAGATCTTTGAGTACCTAGATCCTGAAGATCATCGCCTCCTTGATCTCAACATATGAATCCTTATTGGGGATGACACTGATAGATATCAGGGTACTCA
The DNA here is from genome assembly GCA_037957365.1 of Torreya grandis. Lineage (NCBI taxonomy): Eukaryota > Viridiplantae > Streptophyta > Pinopsida > Cupressales > Taxaceae > Torreya > Torreya grandis. The sequence continues at coordinate 396,556 of JARHVA010005582.1, forward strand.
TTTTTAGATCCTTCATTTCCTTCCATCTATCGAGATCCTTCTCCAAGCCATCAATCTCCTGAGAGGTATAAGAGACAAAACTGTCTACCTGAGCTTTCAACCTCTTCATTTTCCCTATTCTTTCTGCAACCTCAAATAGCAGAGAGATTCCTTGATTATGCATTCTGTCAATATATTCCTCCATTACTTTTCCCTTTAAATAAGTCTTTTTAGCTTTCTGAATGACTGAATCATCCACAGAAAAGGCCTCTAGATTTGCTGCTTCAGGTGGGATGGTGAATCTTCTGATTACTACCGTTAATTGCTCAGCCTTGGCTTTATAAAAATCTGTCATCTCCTTTTCTTTGTCAAATTTTTGGACCATAATATCCATTGCTGACTAAAGATCACTCTTCGCACCTTCGTGTGTAACCTTGCCAAGTTCAACACGAGAAAAGGAATAACTGCTCATTTCAAAACCCTCAAGGGTTGCATCCTGTGGGGGTTTGGCAATTTCCAAAAAATTTTGCCCCTTTTCCTCGACTAACTTGGAGAGGATTTTCAACTTCTTGGGAGCTTTTGTTTTGGCCGGCACTATCTTGCTGAAATCGAATTCTTCTGGTGAGATGGCCCTTTTCTTTCTCTTTGGTGTGAAAGCAGACATCCAAGGTGGGAGAGAAGTACCTATTGTAACAATAGTTGCCTCCGCCGGTGTCATGGTAGCGGCTTCCATGCTACTGGTGGTGACAGTAGTCATAGTTGGAGTGGCCGGCGAGACTGTTCCAACTGTTGATTCAGGATCAGGCACAGGGCTTGGTGGCAGGTTGAAAGATGGAGATGATAAACTTGGAATGGATGCAAAAGAGCGAGGTGAACCTATTGAAAGATCTTGTGGATCACCAAAAATAACCTTGGAAGGGGAAGCGGCTCCGAAAGATGGAACGCTGATGGGAGAGATAGGAGAAGTGGGCACCGTAGGAGATTGAGGAGGAGGAGAGGAGCTCTGAATCGACCGCACTTGTCCCATTGAGGTTAGAGACCCCATTGGTTGAGCTGCCTATACCCTGAGACTTTGTTCTTTAGTTCCCTCGGCTGCTGCCTCAGGCTCTTATGCTGACCTAAGCTTCTTGGATACAAAGACGATCCTAGGCTTGTGAGGTCTAGAAGATGAAGGGACGTCGTCTTTGTTTTTGGTTCGGCTTTCTGCCTTTCTCTTCATCTCTACTTGGTATTCAGCCTCTGACCCTGTGATGAACTCTTTTAGGGTGATTCCATTTGCTGCCAACCAACTATTGGTGTTAGCCAATACTGGTTTGAATCTTTTCCTTAGAGAAGTCAACTCTTTTTGAGTCCAATTAATCGGAGGAAGAGGGGAACCAGTGACCTTGTCTGTCAGATATCTGCTGTTCACAATATTCCCATCATCAATCAACCCTGAAGGGATCTCAGCAAGCCTGAGGTACTCTATTTGCTCTAGCATGAGATGGCAATAGTCCATTTTCCTTACCTCTTCAGCCGTCCTCAAATCCACCCAGATGTCCTCAATCATGGGCTCATGGAACTGAGTCTTCCTTCGGATTGTCTCTCTGACTCCCTTGTAATCAAATTTTTCCCACCTTTTGAATGATCTGATAGTAACCATCTGCATCTCTATTTCCATAACCTTGGCTTTAGTCGATGTAGCAATGGAAAATCTGCCAATCTGGATAGGAAACTTGAAACCAGGTCTCTTAAGCTCCATCTATTTTGAGTGCACAACAGCCAATTGTCGGTAAAGCTCCATTAGGACCAACCTATCCGAAGGGAATCTAGGGAGCATATAAGGTTATCCTTGATAGAAACCCACCCAAAGATAAGAAAAAGTAGAGAACTGGAGGAACATGCAGCCAAAACTGTTCACTACTGTCTAAGCCTCGTCTGATATTCTTTTCTGTTCCAGTTGAGGATCGAAGAGACATAGAAATACGACAAAGAATACGTCATTCACTCGCCTAAAATGATGTGTCGACCCCTGAAGTGTCAGCTGCAGATAGTATGAATAGACCGGGGTGGTCTTCCTATCCCCCTCTGTTGTTAAACTTGGGAAAGATCGCATGGCAGCAACTATGTAGACCAAGTACGAGGTCATGTAGAATTTGAAGGAGGTTTGTACCCTGGTCAGCTACTCATGAATAGCGTTGCTAATCTATTCTCCCCAGAAGATGGCCTGTTTGCCTTGCAAGATGATCTTAATGAATGGATACATCCATTCATGGAATTACGAAGAGGACGGGAGGCCCCGTACTCTGCTGAGGAGGGTGATTAAGTCACCAACTTCTTCAATGAAGTCACTTTTGGGGAAGCTTTTCGGCCATCTGGATAGGCTGGCCCTTGGGGTTTTTAACCACTTATGGTTTATGACCCTCTTTTCCCTCTCGGGGTCTTTGTCATACTCCCTCTATGCATTCTCGAAGTCAATTTGGGTTACTTCGGTGGCTGGTGGGCATAGAAAAACTTTGTCGATAAATTCAGGGTCCAACCGAATGATCATGTTGCCACTGGCATCTGAGACTGATCTGGTCTCTTTGTCATAGAAGTGTGTGCATTGGAGGATGAACTCTGCATGATGGGCCGCTACTGGGAAGGCAGCCACCAGGTGGATGTTGCTCTCGATAATTCTCTTTATCCCAGTCCTGGGATTTGTTGCTTTGGTTCGTCCCAGGAATTCAGCCATATCTACATCGCTGATCTCAGTGTCTCAAATGTCATCAACATTCGAGGTGATTGCAATGAGCGGGAAGACACCCTGATATTTGTATTTCATCGCCTTTGCCTTTGAAGGAGATGCTTCTGTCATGGGGGATGATCTTGCTTGGACGGGAGCAGGCGTGCAAGAGCTTGTTGAAGGTGCTACAGCCATAGTTGAAAGGAGAGTGAGAGAGAGAGAGCAATTTAAGTGACATAGGTTATAGGAGGTCACTTAAAAAGGCCAGGATGGGCAAAGGGATGGAAAATGAGGAAGAAAAAGCTTGAAAAGGACAACCCAAAAAAAATCTAGGAGTTAGTTAAAAAAGGAAGGAAAATGCGGGGGTGGCGAAAATCACCGCCCTTGCATGAAGAAAGCAGGGGCGGAAAAAATCACGGCCCTTGCATGAAGAAAGTAGGGGCAGCGAAAATCACCGCCCTTGCATGAGGAAGGCAGGGGCGGCGAAAATCGCCGCCCTTGCATGAAGAAAGCAGGGGCGTTGAAAATCGCCGCCATTGCATGAGGGAGGCATAAAGAAAGTAAGGGCGGCGATAATCACCGCCTTTACATGAGGATAAGCCGGGTGGAATGGCGGCAAGGAAATGTCGCCCTTACGAGGCCGCGAGGTAGAGGAAAGAGAAGAGAAAAATAAACAACAAAAGGAAACAACTAAGATAGGAAGAAGAAGAAGAAGAAAAATAAAAACAAAACTTAAAGCAAACCCTACCTGGAAAATGTGCGCGCCACAAAGTTGGATCCACGAGTTGGCACTTCGCAAAGTCGCTTGGAGCGCTTAGGTGCAAGAGTCAGGAGGGGAGGAGGAAGAAGTGAGAAGAAATGAGGCCCAAATCGGATTATATAGGGTGAAAAACCAACCCCAACAACCCGCCGCACAGGGCCATTAATGCCTTGCATGGAAACTGAGACATGCAGGGGCGGCAAAAATCACCGCCCTTACAGGAAAAATGTAGGGGCAGCAAAAATCGCTGCCCTTGCAGGAAAAAATGAAGGGGTAGCGAAAATCGCTGCCCTTGCAGGAAAAAGAAAAAACAAGGGAGACTAACTCCGAAAAGAGGAGAAAAAGAAAAAGGGGAAGGGGAAACTTGGTCGCGACGGGAAAGTAACCATTTCTCGATCTGATCAAGATGAAAGACTACTACGGAAACGCCTTAAAAATGAAATTAGAGAGATAAGACGAAACAGACAAGTTTTGTGGGGGGGTTGCTTCCAAAACAAGATAAGCTGGTTTTGGAAACAACAGCTGGCTCCTATTGGGGAACTTCCGCTTGATCGAAAAGATTAGCAGAAGCAGAATCCAGTCTCTAAGTGCCTTCATCCAAGCCATTGGGCTATGGAGTCAAGCGAAAAAAGAAAAAAGAGGAAGAAAGACAGACAAAAAAGAAGAACTGTACATATTTTACAAATGGACTCATCCAAGCTTCAAGGGTTGAAAAGCTTTAGATGCTGCCCATTGTGAGGTAGTGTAAACGGCGTTCCATCTTTATACTCCAGCAAAAAGCTGGCTTCGCCACAGAGCTGTCGAATGGTGAACGGACCCCTCCACAGAGAGTCAAATTTGTTGTGCATCCCTTTTGGTTCACGCCGCTTGTCCCATAACAAGACTTGATCTCTGACTTGGAACTCACGCGCTTTAGCTCTTTTATCAAAAAGTGCCTTCACCTGGTTTTGATGTTCTCTAATCCGATCTACCACCATAACTCATTGTTCATTCAGCTCTATCAGATACATGATACGCTTGTCAACTGAACTTTCAAAGGTCGAGTCTTCGATTGCTCTAGTTTACCTGAGTGCTGGTAGTTCAAGGGTGATGGGGATTTCTGCATTTCGTCCATATAGGAGCTAGAAAGGTGACATACCTATAGCTCTTTTAGGTGTTATCCTATCGGCCCATAAAGCATCATACAAAGCTTTGTGCCATGTTCTCTGGTTGTCATCCACCAACTTCCTGATGATGGTAACCAGGTTCTTGTTACTTGATTCTGCTTGTCCATTTCCCTGAGGGAAATAGTCTGAAGTGTGAGACAAGGTAATCCCATAGTGGAAACAAAATTGAGTGATTTCATGTGACGAAAAGTAGGCCGCATTATCCATCACAATTTTTAGTGGAACCCTAAACCTGGAGATGATATTTTCTTTGAGGAAGATGCATACAACTTCAGATGTAGCATGTTTAGTTGGTTTGGCCTCCACCCACTTAGTAAAATAGTCTATTGCGTTGAGGAAATAATCATGTCCAGCGCTTGAAGATGGGTTAATTATACCAATGAAATCGATACCCCACTACTGGAACGGTTCATCGATCACAACTGGCTTGAGGGGCAAAGCAGGTAGCTTAGGTTTTCTGACGAATTGCTGACACAGCTCACACTTACGCACCCATTTGTAAGCATCCTGAAAAAGCGTAGGCTAAAAGTACCTTGCTCGTAGAATCTTGTGTGCCGTCACCGGTGCAGAGAAATGTCCTCCACAGGCCAAATTGTGGAAAGATTCTAAAAGTTTTTCTTGTTGAGCTTTATCAACACAACGAAGAAATGCCCCATCGAGGTTTCTCTTGTAAAGACCATGGTCCCATAGAACATAACCAACTGCTTTTAATTTAACATTCCATTTTTATTTAAAAGAAAGATGAGGAGGGCATTCACCATATGTTAGGAAATAAGCAATGTTAGAAAACCACTCATCAGTAGTGGCGACAAAGAGAACTGTGGGCACGCTTTCGATATCTTGATCTTCATTTTTAAATTCCTATGGAGTGTTGTTGGCGATCAATTGGTAAAGGCCCCGTCCCCGTATGAGCTTGGTTGGTTTGATGTCCAGATCGAATTCCTAAATTTTGGCAACCCAGTTACCCCTCTTTGTGCCAAACTCTTGTTGAGTCAAAATAGATTTTATTGTTGTATCTGGTACGAGGACTTCAGTGTGAGAATTCAGGATATAAAATCTGAAATGCTTGACAGCCTTGACCACGGTGTATGCGTGTTTCTCCATAAGGGAATATTTCAACTCGTGATTTTTGAGTGGGCAGCTCATGAACGAAATAGGAGATTCTGCATTTTCTGAATTGGGCTGAACCAAAATAGCTGATAGTGTATGCTCAGAGGCATAACTATATATTTTGAAACCTTTAGTATAGTCTGGATAGACCAAGATTGGTGCCCCTACAATTGCTTCTTTAATTTCTTTGAACGCTGCTTTGCCCTCGACAGTCCACCTAAATGCGGCATTGCTCTTCATCATGTTGACAATGTGACGGGTTTTCTCGATGAATTCAAGAACAAATCTCCTAAGGAAATTGACCTTCCCAAAGAAAGAATGAACTGCAGTCTTGCTGGTAGGCAGAGTAAGTTCCTGAATGGATCTAACTCTTTCTGAATCAATTCTGATACCTTCTCAAGACACTATGTGTCCGAGAAGCTTCCCTTCAGTTACTCTGAAAATGGATTTCTTTGGGTTTAACGAGATGCCATTTTGGTGACAGCGCTCTAGTACTCTTTGCAAATGGTGAACATGCTCGAAACACTGTTTTGAAAATACCATCAAATCATCTAAGTATACTACAATGAATTTTCCCATTATATCTTTGAAAGCGAGATCCATAGCCCTTTGAAAAGTAGCGCCTACATTTATTAGACCGAAAGGCATCCTACGGTAAGTGAAAGTACCCCAGGGTGTGGTGAATGCTGTCTTATGTTGATCTGCTTTTTCGACCTCCACTTGATTATAACCCAAAAAACTGTCAAGCATTGATAACATTTCCAAACCTGTTACCATCTGTAGGACTTGATCCATAATGGGAAGGGGGTAGTTATCTTTTAAGGACAACTGATTCAAGTTCCTAAAATCTACATAGATTCGAATCTCACCATTTTTCTTTCTGACGGGTACTATGTTAGCAACCCATGTTGAGTGATGGATCAAAAAAATTATCTGAGCATCCAGCATCTTTTGTATCTCAGCTAAAATAGTATCTAAGATTTTTGGATTATACTGCCTAGATTTTTGTTTATAAGGCACAGAGTTGGCTTTCAGGGGGATGTCATGACGGATGTCATGTGGCCTAAGAGATTTTAGGTCATCATAAGAATAGGCCAACACATCCCTATATTGACAGAGTAAACTAGCAAGCTCAAACCTTTCCTTGGAAGTGTAGTATTTCCCAATGTTTACCATCTTAGGGTCGTGTTCGGTTCCCAAGTTGATTTGATCAAAATCTGAAGAAGAGCTTGAATCTATTCATTGTTGTTTGACAAACCTGTCATGGTCATCGAACAGCTTCTCTAGGGAAACCAAACCTTTGGGAATTTTATTCCCCTTGAGCTGCAGCAAATCTTCACCTGTATGGGTCTGGGTTTCGGGGGTTAGTCCATACTCCCGGGGCTTATTGCCTTCGAAACACAATTGTTTAAAAGTGTCCTTTTGCTCTAAGAAAGTGATGATTTGATCATCATCATTAAATACTTGCCAGTGGTCAACATTGTCTTGTACACTTGGTCGGAAGACCAACTCAATAGTATACTTATCTCCCTTGAAATCAGGATGGGGAATCAGGAGAGTTGCAGAGACAGCTAATGCGTCTACTCGATCATTGAATTCCCTCAAAATGGCAGAGATATTGAAGGCATCAAAATCCTCAATATGATCCCATACCTGATTGCGATAATGGCGCAACCTCTCATTTTTGGTCTGATAGAGGTTCCTTATCTGACAGACTATCAACTCAGCGTCTCTTTTAGCATGGAGTTTCCTTACGCCCTTTTCTTTGGTAGCCTGTAGTCCAAGCAATAGGGATTCATATTCGGCTGTGTTGTTAGTATTATTGAATTGTAATTTGTAGGAAAAAGGAGTAATTTCTCCTTGAGGGGACACCAACACAACTCCCACTCCTGATCCAGTAGAAGAGCAACTGCCGTCGAACTCCAAAGTCCACAGCTCATTAGGTATTACTTTTTCCATACAAACTTTTCCATTCTGGGGAAAAGACTATTTTATGTGTTCATTTTGCTTAGGCATCCCATCCTTCACGTCAGCTAAAACCAAAATCAAATCATCACCCATAGGAGTTTCATCGAATGCACTGCGGATCTCGTCTGTGGATAAGAAATAAGTGCCCATGCCTGATGACTCAAATAAAATCTGAGCTTCAGGTGCTGTGGAACGGGTAACTACATACCTGGCTTCCTTCTCAGGAAGTAATCTTCTCATGATGCCTTGAACTGGAATCCTTGCTTCAGATAGGTCCATGCTTAACTCGCCTCCAACATCTTTACAGAAATTCCGCCCGAGCAGGATACCGTAAGATGCTGGAACATCCGCTACTAGAACCGTCATTTTAATTCACTTTTCTGGAAAAGCCGCGAAGGCGTATTGGGCATCTTTTATTTAGCCAAGGAGGGGAACTTGCTTGTTTTCCATGGAAAAACACCTCCCAAAAGTTTTGGTTAAAGTTAAGCCGAGAGAATCTGCTACTTTTGTAGGCATGACGTTATCTAAAGCCCTGGAGTCTATAATGCAGTTACTCAGTTTGAAACCATTTATAAGTAGAAAGACATAAAAAGGTTCTATTTTTCCAAGAGCGACAGGAGGTGTCATAACCAGATTATTTTGGGCTGGTTTATCTTTGGGGAGATCTGGAACAACTTTCGAAGGATTTTTTCTTACAGGGACAACTTTATTTTTAACATATTCTGCTAACCTATCAAGCTGTTCTGGGTTAGCTCTCAAATACTCAACCTCTGTCATTTGAATCTTAGTCTTTTTAGCATGATCAATAATATCAAATGATTGAAAGGTGGTTGCAATAGAAAAAGGAGCAATCCCCTCATCAGAGACTTTGATAGGTTCTTCACCGGCCTGAGTAGTAGGAGGGGGGGATATTAAGTGACTGGGAGTAGATACTCTTTTATGAGTTACCTGATCTTTTGATTGCGGAGGCAATGGAGTCCCACGTTGGGCAATGGAAACTGCTGGCCAGAGCTCATCATCTGCTTTCCCCTTGTTAGCGCATGAAGCCGATTGATTTTGAGATCTGGTAAAGACAGCATAAGCTCCCTCTGAATCTTCCCCTTTTTGTCCGGCCTCATCTTGGTAATCTAGGAAACCGATACTGGAGTCACCAGCTAATTCCTCATTCTATTCATCAAAGAGGTTAGCACTTTCTGATTGATCTAGCTACGGCTGAAAGGAAAGGTCGTGCTTAGCTTCTAGATATCCAACCGCTAAATTTGTAGGCACTGCTTCAATGGCTAATCTCCCTGAAGGGGGAGGTAGGCGATTTGATTGTCCTTGGGTTCGGACAGTATTACTTTGATATGGCTGATTCTGGAATGTCCTCCTAGGTGCATCTCGATAGGTAGGGGCAGACGGGCCTCGAGTAATTTGTCTTTTTAAAGCAATCAGTTCATTTGTTAATTTTTGCACCATAGGATCAGTAGTGCCCGTGGAGGAGCTTTCAGCCGGTGAGGGGTACTTGTTTTTACCAAAATCTTTCCTGATTTTGCCTGCCAGGATAAGATCGTCTTCAATCTCGGTGGCCAATCCTTGAGCCAGGGCTAGGTCCATAGGGCCAGCTCGTCTCAACAAAAAACTTACTTCAGGGAGCTGTGAGTTGATAAAAAAGCATTTGAGATTCTCCGGCGTGGGTTGAGCCACAGTAGGAATTTGATTTCTTAATTTGTTGAACTTTGCTATGAAATCCCTCATGGGTTCCTGGGATTCTTTTTTCATCTGTGTTAGATGAGCTAACAAAGCATGTGCATCTTCAGCGGGTTTAAACCTAGCTTCAAATTTGGACTTGAGCGTATCCCAGCTTGTTACTGACCCAGCCTGCAAGTGATAGAACCAATCCGCAACGGCACCTTGTAATGTCTCCACAAAAAGTCTCACTGCCACATCTTCAAATATGACCCCTATTACGCCACATGCTATGGAGAAAGCAGCAATATGCTCATCAGGATGAACCTTTCCATCTCCAAAGAACTTAGGAAAATTCTTCCTAGAACTACGAGGTAGTTCATGCAGAGGTGGGGTCAAGTTAAGAGGACCGAAAGAATTACCCCACGGGCCTTGAGCCATTATGATAAGAGGATGAAAAGGTGGGATAACAAACCTTGGTGGAGTGTTTATAGGTAGGCGGCGATTGACAGTGAGAAAAGGAGTTCTACCTTGTGTGGGTGACCTGGCAAGGCTAGAAGGAACACTCCTAGACCGTCGAAGAGAAGTTGATGGGGGAAACAGATCAAAATTACTCTGTTGCACTAATTCAAACACCGGGTCAACAACACCCTTAGATCTCTGACCTCTGGTGTAACGTGGGGTTGCCAGATTTTTAAAACAAAATTGAGACCGAAACCACTTCAAGTTGAAGCTTGAGGCTCCAAGATGTGTGTTCTTCCCAGCAGCTCTGGTTTTGCAGACTAGATAATATAATGGAGGCAGCTGGTAAAGCTAAAATGATAATGGGTAAGACATGAAACGGAGTTTCCAGATTACGCAATGGAGAAGGGTAGGGACTACTTCAATCTGAAACTTGAGGTTTCAGACTGCACATTCGGTCCCCAGCGGAGTCACCAAAAAACTGTTGGGTGAATATTTCATCATCAACTAACTGATGGCAAAATGGGGATATCAGCCATAGTATAAGGGAGATTTACACCGTGAAAAGGGTGGCTTTACCAGATCTAGATGAGGTAAATCTCTCCTCTCATCAAGGGGAGGTTCCCTATCAGTATTTGCGTGCTATAAATATGTATATAATTAAGTAGAAAATAACACATGGGGGGGGGGGGTAGGACAGCATCTACTTCTCTTTTTTCAGAAGTAATGTATGAAGGACAAAAAAGGAAAATCCCTGATCCAAAGCTAACAACACTCCTCTTCTTTCAGGAATGGTATCAAATGAAGAGCAAGAGATTACCTGAAGTAACAAAGTCACAAGAATGCTCATGCAAACACAAAGTCTTCCGTAGCTTCTTCACAGATCCGGGACAAGTACAACCATAGAGTAAAGTGAAGCACAAAGTCTTCCCCTAAAACTACAAAAGATAAGTGAATCTGAAAGATGAAAATAGCGCAAAGTCTATCTCCCACCCTCTAGAAGTGCCCTTAGATAATATCAACACATTCACTTTGCTTATTAAATCAGATAAACAAGAGGTTATCAGGAAAGAGTACATAAGAAACTATTTCCTAGATGACACAGACAACTTCAACACAAAGTCTGAAATCACTTGCTTCTCATTCATTTGATAAAATATGATTTACAAATCTGAGCACAAAGTCTCAAAAGTTGTTTCAATTTCAGCAGAGTGTTTGCTCTCAATTTTTCCAAGATCATATTACAAATGAGGTCTCCACTATATATAGGGAGAAAGTCCTCAAAAATAGAAAATAATAAAATATAAAATATCTTGGTCAAAGATGACTCATCTTTGACTTTTAGATATTTTCCAAAAATATAATATTCATAATTACATATTACAAAATTACACGCATTCTACACAAAACAGAAATGCATAAGGATAGAAGAAGAGAGAACGGAAGAGAGAGTGTCAATTCTTGCTGCCAGATTTATTCAGATGAGCATCGTACATGGTGATTGATGCCTGAATTCCTATGCTGTCTGGTGTAACTGCATTTTTGAAGACGACCCTTGATCTGATTAGTGCATCTTTCAATGCTGTGATGGCTTTAGAGTGGCCAGTTAACCTAGATTTTAAATTCTCTAAAGTCAACTGAGCATCCAGAACGCTATCTACTGAAGTCATGGAGAAAGATGCACCTTTGAAATACCTCTAGATCATCTCTTCGAAATTCTGAATCATTTCATCTGCTGGAAGGAACTGATGATCCTTAGAGGTCAAGTCACAGGGCAGCTCTTCTAATTTATTCAACAAGCTCAGGTCACTTTTATCGCTAGCTTCTTTAAAAGCTTTGAGATCATCAATTATATCTTTGAGTACCTGGATCCTGAAGATCATCACCTCCTTGATCTCAACATATGAATCCTTGTTGGGGATGACATCGATAGATATCAGGGTACTCTTTTTTAGATCCTTCATTTCCTTCCATCTATCGAGATCCTTCTCCAAGCCATCAATCTCCTGAGAGGTATAAGAGACAAAAATGTCTGCCTGAGCTTTCAACCTCTTCATTTTCCCTGTTCTTTCTGCAACCTCAGATAGCAGAGAGATTCCTTGATTATGCATTCTGTCAATATATTCCTCCATTACTTTTCCCTTTAAATAAGTCTTTTCAGCGTTCTGAATGACTGAATCATCCACAGAAAAGGCCTCTAGAGTTGCTACTTCAGGTGGGATGGTGAATCTTCTGATTACTGCCGTTAATTGCTCAGCCTTGGCTTTATAAAAATCTTTCATCTCCTTTTCTTTGTCAAATTTTTGGACCATAATGTCCATTGCCGACTGAAGATCACTCTTCGCACCTTCGTGTGTAACCTTGCCAAGTTCAACACGAGAAAAGGAATAACTGCTCATTTCAAAACCCTCAAGGGTTGTGTCCTGTGGGGGTTTGGCAATTTCCAAAATTTTTTGCCCCTTTTCCTCGACTAACTTGGAGAGGAATTTCGGCTTCTTGGGAGCTTTTGTTTTGGCCGGCACGATCTTCCCGAAATTGAATTCTTCTGGTGAGATGGCCCTTTTCTTTCTCTTTGGTGTGAAAGCAGACATCGAAGGTGGGAGAGAAGTACCTGTTGTAACAATAGTTGCCTCTACCGGTGTCATGGTAGTGGCTTCCACGCTACTGGTGGTGACAGTAGTCATAGTTGGAGTGATCGGCGAGACTGTTCTAACTGTTGATTCAGGATCAGGCACAGGGCTTGGTGGTAGGTTGAAAGATGGAGATGATAAACTTGGAATGGATGCAGAAGAGCGAGGTGAACCTGCTAAAGGATCTTGTGGATCACCAAAAATAACCTTGGAAGGGGAAGCGGCTCCGGAAGATGGAACACTGATGGGAGAGATAGGAGAAGTGGGCACCGTAGGAGATTGAGGAGGAGGAGAGGAGCTCTGACTCGACCGCACTTGTCCTGTTGAGGTTGGAGACCCCATTGGTTGAGCTACCTGTACCTCGAGACTTTGTTCTTTGGTTCCATCGGCTACTGCCTCAGGCTCTTGTGTTGACCTAGGCTTCTTGGATACAAAGACGATCCTAGGCTTGTGAGGTCTAGAAGATGAAGGGACGTCGTCTTTGTTTTTGGTTCAGATTTCTGCCTTTCTCTTCATCTCTACTTGGTATTCAGCCTCTGACCCTGTGATGAACTCTTTTAGGGTGATTCCATTTGCTGCCAACCAACTATTGGTGTTAGCCAATACTGGTTCGAATCTTTTCCTTAGAGAAGTCAACTCTTTTTGAGTCCAGTTAATCGGAGGAAGAGGGGAACCGGTGACCTTGTCTGTCAGATATCTACTATTCATGATATTCCCATCATCAATCAACCCTGAAGGGATCTCAGCAAGCCCGAGGTACTCTATTTGCTCTAGCGTGAGACGACAATAGTCCATTTTCCTTACCTCTTCAGCCGTCCTCAAATCCACCCAGATGTCCTCAATCATGGGCTCGTGGAACTGAGTCTTCCTTCGGATTGTCTCTCTGACTCCCCTGTAATCAAATTTTTCACACCTTTTGAATGATTTGATAGTAACCATCTTCATCTCTATTTCCATAACCTTGGCTTTAGTTGATGTAGCAATGGAAAATCTACCAATCTGGATAGGAAACTTGAATCTAAGTCTCTTAAGCTCCATCTATTTTGAGTGCACGACGACCAATTGTCGGCAAAGCTCGATTAGGACCAACCTATCCGAAGGGAATATAGGGAGCATATAAGGGTATCCTTGATAGAAACCCACCCGAAGATAAGAAAAAGTAGAGAACTAGAGGAACATGCAGCCAAAACTGTTCACTACTGTCCAAGCCTCGTCTGATATTCTTTTCTGTTCTAGTTGAGGATCGAAGAGACATAGAAATACAACAAAGAATGCATCATTCACTCGCCTAAAATGACGTGTCGACCCCTGAAGTGTCAGCTGCGGATAGTATGAATAGACCGGGGTGGTCTTCCTATCCCCCTCTATTGTTAAACCTGGGAAAGATTGCATGGCAGCAGCTATGTAGACCAGGTACGAGGTCATGTAGAATTTGAAGGAGGTTTGTACCCTGGTCAGCTGCTCATGAATAGCATTGCTGATCTGTTCTCCCCAAAAGATGGCCTATTTTCCTTGCAGGATGATCTTAATGAATGGATACATCCATTCATGGAATTGCGAAGAGGATGGGAGGCCCCGTACTCTGCTAAGGAGGGTGATTAAGTCACCAACTTCTTTAATGAAGTCGCTTCTGGGGAAGCTTTTCGGCCATCTAGATAGGCTAGCCCTTGGGGTTTTTAACCACTTATGGTTTATGACCCTCTTTTCCCTCTTGGGGTCTTTGTCATACTCCCTCTATGCGTTCTCGAAGTCAATTTGGGTTACTTCGGTGGCTGGTGGGCATAGAAAAACTTTGTCGATAAATTTGGGGTCCAACTGAATGATCATGCTGCCACTGGCATCTGAGACTGATCTGGTCTCTTTGTCATAGAAGTGTGCGCATTGGAGGATGAACTCTACATGATGGGCCACTACTGGGAAGGCGGCCACCAGGTGGATGTTGCTCTCGATAATTCTCTTTATCCCAGTGCTGGGATTTGTTGCTTTGGTTCGTCCCAGGAATTCGGCCATATCTACATGGCCAATCTCAGTGTCTCGAATGTCGTCAACATTCGAGGTGATTGCCGTGAGTGGGAAGATGCCTTGGTATTTGTATTTCATCGCCTTCACCTTTGAAGGAGATGCTTCTGTCATGGGGGACGATCTTGCTTGGACGGGAGCAAGCGTGCAGGAGCTTGCTGAAGGTGCTGCATCCATAGTTGAAAGGAGAGTGAGAGAGAGGGAGAGCAATTTAAGTGACATAGGTTATAGGAAGTCACTTAAAAAGGCTAGGATGGGCAAAGGGATGGAAAATGAGGAAGAAAAAGCTTGAAAAGGACAACCCAGAAAAAATCTGGGAGTTAGTTAAAAAAGGAAGGAAAATGCAGGGGCAGCGAAAATCGCTGCCCTTGCATGAAGAAAGAAGGGGCGGCGAAAATCGCCACCCTTGCATGAAGAAAGCAGGGGTGGAAAAAATCACCGCCCTTGCATGAGGAAGGTAGGGGTGGCAAAAATTGCCGCCCTTGCATGAAGAAAGCAGGGGCGGCGAAAATTGCCGCCCTTGCATGAGGGAGGCATAAAGAAAGTAAGGGCGGCGATAATCGCCGCCTTTACATGAGGACAAGCCAGGTGGAATGGCAGCAAGGAAATGCCACCCTTACGAGGCCGCGGGGTAGAGGAAAGAGAAGAGAAAAATAAACAACAAAAGGAAATAACTAAGCTAGGAAGAAGAAGAAGAAGAAAAATAAAAACAAAACTTAAAACAAACCCTACCTGGAAAACGCGCACGCCACAAAGTCAGATCCGCGAGTTGGCACTTTGCAAAGTCACTTGGAGTGCTCAGGTGCAAGAGGCAGGAGGGGAGGAGGAAGAAGTGAGAAGAAATGAGGCCCAAATCAGATTATATAGGGTGAAAAACCAACCCCAACAACCCGCTGCGCAGGGCCATTAATGCCTTGCACGGAAACCGAGACGTGCAGGGCCGGCAAAAATCACCGCCCTTGCAAGAAAAATACAGGGGTGGTGAAAATCACCGCCCTTGCAGGAAAAATGTAGGGGCGGCAAAAATCGCCGCCGTTACAGGAAAAAATGCAGGGGCGGCGAAAATCGCTGCCCTTGCAGGAAAAAGAAAAAACAAGGGAGATTAACTCCGGAAAGAGGAGAAAAAGAAAAAGGGGAAGGGGAAACTTGGTCATGATGGGAAAGTAACCATTTCCCGATCTGATCAAGATGAAAGACTACTACGGAAATGCCTTAAAAATGAACTTAGAGAGACAAGACGAAATAGACAAGTTTCGTGGGGGGGTTGCTTCCAAAATGAGATAAGCTGGTTTTGGAAACAACAGAATATAGATTGTTAAAAGATTTTTAATGATTATATAACATGTATAAGGTTATTATAGAGCTTAAAAAATAAATTTGGTTTTTTTAAACCCATTTTAACACCCATAGTGGAATTTATTATGCTCTCAGGTTGTCTTAGGCCCCTAAAAACCCTAAATTAGGGTTTTAGCAATATCTTGCATCCTAATCATCCAAATTAAATAAAAATTTGTATTATAGTTATTTTTAGGTCATATAAATCATTTAAATGTTTTAATTCTATATAAACACTTCAATTTAGTATTTTGAAGACTATATTATTTTTAGGCTTGCGGAGGCCTAATTTGGAAAGACTAATGATTTGAAAGTGGATCAAAATGGGGAATTAAGTCTTGAAATTTGGACCACAAGTTTATTTGAATATATTATAATTATAAATATAATTTTATTCTTAAAAATCATTATAATTTTTCTATATAATCAATAAAACAAGCAAAACATGGCTAGAAGAAAGGGTTATAAACCTAGAGTATTTGGTGTAGAAGTCAAGAGTAAGACTAAAGGAGATGCTCCTATAGATCATTTTGGTATCAGAGCAAATAATATATCCCTGATAATAATTTTAAGATATAATATTATTTATAGAACATAATAGTAGGTACTTTTTTGATAGATTGCCTGAACAAGGTTCAAAATGCCACCTAGGAGAAATAGAGGAGGTTTTACAAGGAACTGTGGGAACCAAGATGATATGTTTGAAAAGATAAGAGACCTTAGAATCAGATTTGATTTAAGGCCAAGTTTTTTAAAAATTAAACCAAATAATAGGAGTCCTAATAGGGGACTTGAGTGACAAGGAAGATGACCCACAACCCCAAGAGGAAGTAGAGGGAAAAGAAATAGGTAAAGGACCTAAAGTGTAGGTTATAGATAAACTTATGAATATAATCATGGGTTAAATATCAAAACAAAACGTGTAATTACCCACCTATGTAGGTGGTATTGATGGAGATTAACTCATGGATTGTGTGAATGAGTTAGAAATATATTTTGAATATGAATATGTACCTGATGATAAGAAGGTCAAGTTTGCAAAAACCAAACTGAAGGGAAACACTTCATTATGGTGGGAATTCAAAAAAGATTAGATAATAAATAATGGGAATAATAACATAAATTCTTAGGAAAAAATGGTTTTCAATCTCAAAGGTAAATTCTTTCTAGGTGATTATGAGACAAACTTATTCAAACAACTATAGAATTTGAAGCAAAAGGAAATGAACACGAAGGCTTATACATAAGAGTTTTATAAGATAACCATCAGGTATTGACATGTTAATGAAGACAAAGAGAATATTTTAAGGTATTTTAATGGCCTAAAATATAACCTACAATATGAACTATCACTTATTATCCCAAGAAAACTAGAAGAGTGTTACCAATTTACACTCAATCCTTATGATAAGTTGAATAATAAGCATAATCAATAAAGTAGAGGAAGGGGAAGAAATTTCAGAGGTAGAAGAGAAAAAGGGGGTGTAAATTTATCATAAAGAAACTATCAATGTAAATTAATCAAATAAAAAATGTAGTCCACTAATTTTATAGGTGGATTTATAGGGAAGACACCTTTCAATAAAGGTGGTTATTCATCAAAGTGTAGTGGAACAAGTGGATTTGAAGGAAACTATTTATAGTGTAAAATTTTTGTTGGACATTAGCAATGGGAATGTCCAGATCACTAGCTATCAAGAAGCCCATGAAATAAAGGGAGAAATCATATTTCACATGGAGGTGAGGAAGAGAGTTATTCTCTCCATCACACATGGAAGAGCTTGAAATGGGAGAATCATTTCACATGAGGAGGGCACTAATCAGGCCACTAAAGGAGAAGGAGCCTTGATAAAGGAAAACTCTCTTTAGAACATCATGCAAATTCCAAGGTAAGTGTTGCAAAATGGTCATTTATTTAAGAAGTATGGATAATCTTGTTTCAATATAAATGTTAACATGCTTGGGATAAATAAAATTCATCATCACACTCTATACAAGCTGACATGGTTGAATAAGGGACAAAAAGTCTTCGTGAGTAAACAAAGTTAGTTAAAGTTATAAATTAGAAGCTATAAAGATAAGGTACTTTATGATAGCATCCCCTTAGATGTGCTTTTTGGAAGTCCTTGGCAATATGATATGCAAAATACTCATTATGGAAGAAGGAATATGTATAATTTTATCAAGGATGGATTTATTTACACTTTACATACCTTTAAGGATGAGGAGAGTGATCAATAGATTGGTTCACATGTGATGTTGGTAAGTGGAAAAGATTTTTTGAATTCCATACATGAAGAAGAGATAAGATTTTCTTTGGTAATATATCCTATGACTTTTATTATAGCCACTAATATCAATAAGATACCCCTAGATATTTAATAAATGCTAGAGAAGTATGCAAACATAGTTATTGATGAGTTGCCCAACACATTGCCACCTATGAGGAGCATAACACACCATATAAAATTTGTACCTAGAGTAAGTCTACCAAATAAGGCTACATATAAGATGACCCCAGAAGATAATGCTAAGATAAAAAGACAAGTGCAAGAGTTGATTGACAAAGGTTTTATTAAAGAGAGCTTGAGTCTATGTACAATGCCCACAGTGTTGGTGCAAAATAAGGAAGGTGAGTGGAGGATGTGCAATGATTCTAGGGCCATCAATAAGATCACCATAAGGTATATATTTCCATTTCCTATGATGGATAATTTGATGGATTTGTTTACTGTAGTAAGCTAGTTTTCTAATATTGACCTCAAGAGTGGTTACTACCAAATAAGAATTAAGCAAGGTGATGAGTGGAGGACTAGTTTTAAGATTAATGAAGGTTTATATGAATGGTTGGTCATGCCATTTGGTTTGAATAATGCACCTATAAATTTCAAGAGATTAATTAATGTGGTTATAAAATATTTCATAGTCAAGTTTTTAGTGGTTTATTTGGATGATATACTAGTCTAAAGCCAAAGCAAGGAGGAACATCTTCATCATTTGGAGTTCATTATGAGAAGGTTATAGAAAGAGAGGTTATTGATCAACCTCAAAAAGTATGATTTCATGAATATATAATTGTTTTACCTTGGATTTTTCATATCACAAAGCATCCTAAAAATGGATAGGAATAAGGTCAAGGCAATCATGGAGTGGTAAACACCTATGACAATAGGTGAGGTATTAATATTTCATTCTCTATAAATTTTTTATAGGAAGTTTATAATAAATTTAAATGGAATATGTGCTCCCATCATTAACACTATCAAGGGGGAAAAGAATAACGTTTTTTGGAATGAGAAGATAGAGAATATTTTCCAATATTTAAAGCAAATAATCATGGAACAACCCATACTAGCATTGATAAAATTCAACAAGGTGTTTCAGATAGAGTGTGATGTAAGTGGTGTAGCCATTAGCGCTATCCTAATCCAAGAGGTCAAACCTATATCCTATTTTAGTAATAAGTTAAATGATTCGAAGAAGTATTCATCTTATGATTTGGAGTTTAATGCAATGGTGAAACAATTGAAGAAATAGAGGAATTATCTTATGCCAAAAGATTTCATAGTGTACAAAAATAACCATGCACTTCAGTTCTTCTCTAATTAGCCTAAGTTGAACCAAAGACATGTGAAATGGGTGGAGTACATGTAATATTTCATGTTCACCATCAAGCATAAGCAAGGACAAAGTGACAAGGTTAAAGATGCATTGAGCAAGAGAGTCTTATTGGTACATGAAATTTATTTAGAGAGTGTGTGGATTGAGGTAATCAAAATTTGTATGAGGATGATTAAGATTTCAAGAAATCATACCATGCATGCAAGCACCCAAGTACACTCAATAAGGAACCATGGTTGGATTATGTACTTCAAGGTGGATTGTTATTAAAATGAGTACAATTATGTGTTCCCAAAATATTTATAAGAGGAAATTTGATCCAAGAGAAACATATTGGAAGCATGGTTGGCTAGTTTGGGCTTGACAAGACATTAGAGGTACTCAATAGGCACTACTATTGGTCTAGAATGTAATCAGGAGTAAGGAGGTATGTAGAAAGATGAAAATTTTGTCAATTAGCCAAGGGTAGGAGTACTAATGTAGGTTTGTATCAGTCCCTAACAATCCCATGTAAGCCTTGGTAATCCATAAGTATGTACTTTGTGATGGGATTGCCTAATACGCAAATGAGTTTTGATTTCATTTTTCTATTTGTTGATAGATTCTATAAAATGTCACATTTTATTCCATGTAGAACCACTAATGATGCAACACATATGGATAATTTATTTTTCAAGGAGGTAGTGAGACTTTAAGGATTTTTCATGACCATAATTTATAATAGGGACACCAAGTCTTTTGGTCACTTCTGGATGATATTATGGAAGAATCTATGCACAAATTTGACTTTTAGTTTAGTTTACCACCCTAAAATAGATAAACAAACTGAGGTGGTGAATATAATCTTAGGTAAATTATTGAGGTGTTTATCCAAAGATCGTCTCAAGAGGTGGGATATTATGTTTCCTCAAGTAGATTTTACTTATAATGATTCTACCAATAGGAGCATTGGTATGATTCCATTTCATGTGTTCTATGGAATGTAGCCTAGAGGTGTATTTGAGGTTAGAGACATCAAACTTATATACAAGATAAGTTCTAAAGGTTAGGAGTTTTTAATGGCAATAAAAGAGGTACATAAACATGTGAGAAATCACTTGGAGTCTTGTGTTGACAAGTACAAAAAATAGGTATATTTGAGTAGAAGATAAGTGAATTTATATGTTGGTGACTTAGTCTTAGATCATCTCAGGAAGGAAAGTTACCCAAGGGGTGAATATAATGAGTTGAGTATTAAGAAGATAGGTCCTTACAAGATTATCAAGAAGTTTGCAAATAAAACATATGACTTAGAGTTACCTAATAGAGTTAGAATTTCACATATATTTAATGTTTTAGACTTGTAACTTTATAAATAAGGAGATAAATGAGAAAACATAGAAGATTATGTAGATATAATATGCCTAGATTGGGAGATATAGTTGCCTAAGGCCAAAATGGAGGAGTTGGAATGCATATTAGACAAGCAAGTGATCAAGAGGACTAGAGACAAGCAATATTTCAAATATTTAGTAAAATGGAAG